>CM060869.1:31183877-31723877 GCA_030737845.1 Acorus calamus | reverse complement strand
GGGGAAGGTGTCTGTCTCATCATCTTTGCCAATGTTTACCAGATTTGATGAACTTATATACATCCCACCCTTCCTTTGATAAAAACAGTGTTCTAAAAAAATACTGTTTGATTGTTTCAAATCAGGAAGAAGCGGTATCAAATGGGACCCCATAATCTGGCATCTTGCTAAAAGCAGATGTAAGCTCCTATAGGGTAGGGACTTTGGTGCCTAACATCCAAAAATAAAATATTACTCCACAACCCACAGGATATATGATATAACTTGTAAGGTGGACAGTCTGGACTACAAATCTCTCTAGCGAATCCATAAAAGCATGAGCAACTGAGCCTGAAAAAATTGTTTGCCCTTTTCCTTTTTTTTTCTCCTTAGTTGACTGAAATATTTGAATTTATCTCCAATTCTTTATATTCTACCTAGTTGTGTCCCAATTATGAGGTGCTTCATATCATGGACTTCATATAGAATCATTATTAATGGATTTTCTTTTCTTCTTTATAATGCTGATATGTGGAAAATAATATGTCATGTTTCTATGGCAGGCTTGCATAGGAGCAAAGGTGATTGCAAGTGAATCGCTATCAGCTATTAGAAAGGATGTCCTATCAAAATGTTATGGTAAGATTTGACTTTCTGATGGCATCAGGAGAATATCGCAAATACTTTTGGTTCTTTATATGTAAGAGCATATATTCAATTGATTAGCTGTGAATATAAATTAAAGATGAAAAATAGTGGTAAGGAGACATTGTCATGATTCATCTGTGTTGCTACACTGTCCTATTTTTCTTCTGATATTCATAATTGGCTCATTCTGGTTATTTCTTGCTGACTGAGATACTAGATAGGCATGCGTTAATCAATAATTTACCTAGAGAGACGAGTTACTATGTGGGGGAGATTTTGTGCATGGGCTAGTTGTGCCCTGTATTTTTTCTTTGGGGGGGGGGGGGGGGGGGGGGGTCTGTGATTGAGGAGTAGTGTGGCTTGTTGTGCTGTGGGGCTGGGATGTCAGTAAATACCTCTTCTATTGTGTTCTATCCCCGAGTGGTCTGTGTGATTGTATGGTTTCTTGCTGTTTATGGTGTTCTTGGTTGTGTTTTTTGCATTGGACATTCACTTCATGCTAATTAAATTTGGGTAGCATGCCTCCCATATTTTTTTAATAAAATATTTTGGGAAATAGTTACGTCTTCGTTGGGGAGTGAATGAACATTTCATGTGCATGTGACAAATTCATGATACTTTGTTGGCTTAGATCTATATTCAAGTTGTGTGTTAGGAACCTAATAAAAATTAGTTTGGGACTCTTGTTAAAAATCACAAATTGCAAAATAAATATCCGTCATTCTCAGATATTTCTCATCACAATGTTTCTCCTTCACATTGAATGTTGCTTAGTTTAAACTTATTTATGTAACTCATTAACGCTAACAATAAGAATATGTGCATGCTTGTATATTGTGCTGATATATGCCAATGTGGCTAGAGCAAAAATGAGGAATCTCTATTTAACATTACAGTCTCTCTGTGTTATTTGTATTTATTTACTCAAACTGAAAGGGCATTGTGTGCTACTAATTTTACTCTCCTCTTCTTTTTTTTTTTTTCTTTTTTTTTATATTGGATGTTCTATCAAATTTTCTTGCACAGTGCTCCTCTGTAGCTAAACTTTTCTTAACTGTTCCTATATGCATAGGTACATTGGTTATTAAGCTCTTGGAAGATTGCTTGTACTACTTGACTGCAATGGTTCTTAAGATATTTTGTTTGAGGCATTTTTTAGGTTAACATGTGGCCAGACCACTGACAATTCGATGAAAAGCAAGCTAATTAGAATATCAAAATGAAGTTGCACGATAGTGGCACTAATATCTCATTTTATATATCTGAAACGACGTCATCTTTGGTGCCCTGTTTATCTGAATCAAAGAGTTGATTAATTGCTCTTGCAGGGGGGGATATTTCAAGGAAAAAGAAGTTGCTGAAAAAACAGGTAAGGATCATTTCATATCACTCACAATTGATCTTTTTACAATCTCAATCAATTTTTTGAGATTCTTGGGTGTTGCTTTGTTCACTAAAATCTAGTAAGAACATGTTATTGAAGGCCTCAGACTTGTGTGATATCAAGTCTAAATTTAAGACTGCCAAATCTGGATGTGATATCTTGGTAACAACACCTATCTGTTCTATTCACTCCAGTTTGAACATTACTATCTTATTGTAACCATATCAAAATATGAAAATTTTTAAGAACAAGATAATTACTTTTATCGGTATCATGGTCCAGTTAATCCTTGGACTATAATTTCAAAGTTCAAACCCCTTGTAGATTTCAGGCCGACTTCACAAAAGCATTTGTATGATACTTGTTATATATTTAGCATGAGATCAGGTTCAGCAACATACCATGCTTTGATCTATTTTAAATTTTTTAGTTGTTATTAAAATACCTTATTCAACCTGTCCGACAATAATGTGGACATGCATGCTTGCTTTCCGAGCAAATAGACAATCAAATCATTATTGTGTGATGTTCCATTGTCCAGGCTGAAGGCAAAAAAAGGATGAAGGCAATTGGCAAGGTTGATGTACCACAAGAAGCATTTATGGCAGTTTTGAGGCTAGAAAAGGAGGTATTATAGTGACATAAGGCTAGAAAAGGAGGTATGATACTGGCATATATGATGCTGCATTATTTCCAAAGGTATCTATCAGTTCACTCAACGTTTCAAGTATCTATAAACATCTACCAGGCAATTCTTTGATGAAAGAAAATCAAATATTCGTCAGAAAAAACATAGAGGTTCCTGTATTGGAAGTTGTACTGAATTTATTTCCAAATGCTATGCTGCGTGTATATGGAACAAAATCTACTGTAAATTTTGGCATACACAATTGCTTCTCCATCCAAAGTTTTGCAGTATCCTGTATCAATGTATTTTTCTCATTTTTGTTTTTTTGGCATTAATAATGTCCTGATCTCCACACCTCCTGGGACCAAAGTTCAAAATCATCATCCATTTTGACCTACCAAGACACTGTTTATCCATTAATGGGTGAATCCTATGTGAACCTTGGCATCCATAGGTCATAATGCTACCTGATATGACTATGACCAACCTGGATGATCTATTCATTTTTTTCTCATGGGGCCCTTAGGTCTCCGGAAATGTCTTCATGGCTACTACTATTTTCATTCATTGCTTGTAGAATACAGAGTCACATGTTATGGTGCCCACCCAATTCTTTTTAAAGGCAGAATTCTGGGCCCTTTGTAGCATGGCCAACAATCATTGCATGCTTGCAGTTATTTACTTTCCCTGCTTGGTATTATCATTATAATTTCTACTCTCACTGTACAATAATTGTTTTCAAGTTTGACTGTCATGTGGAACTGTGGCTGTGGTGGTTGTATGGGAATTTAATTTTTCACTCTGAGAGTCATCTCCTTTATGGTGAGCTTGATCATTGAAGACACCAAAGTGAGTCCAAACATATGACAACAAATAGGATGCCCCCCTCTATTAAATGCGTTCCTCATCTCCTCTTACATTTCTGTTGTTGTCCCCTGCTCAATAATTATTACTATTTGTGCTATGTTATCATCTCCCTCCACTGACACTTTGGCAGAGAGAGAGAGAGTGGTGCTCTTCCTGACTCTCCTGTGCAACAGTAAAGAGACAGGTGAGATGCATGGAGCTTGAAAGGTGGGAGAAATGAAGAGACTTGTTGCATGACTATTGATGTGGTTGTAGCATGACTATTGATGTGGTTTTTATGACAGGGGCCTGCAAACAGCTCGGCTCATAAAGGAGGAAAGACCACATGACACCATTTCATTGAATGGCAACTGTGAAAGTATATTCTACGGCGGTAATTGATAGGTTGATACACATTCCATTGAATATTTTATATTTATTTGGGCCATTTGCATTAAGTTATCCTCCTCTTAACTTCATTGCCATGCATTCTTCTTGGTTTGTTTTCTTACCATTTTTTTTAGCTTACATAACATGAGAAATTAAGGCTCCTTTATAATATTAGTTTGTGGTAAAGATACTGAGAATATCTGTCATTAGAATATTATTCTTGATCATCAACAGTGATTTTACTGGTGTACGGAAAGATGGATTATAATTTATATAATTTTTTCATCCATTGGTGTAAATAAAATATAATGTCTTTATGAAGTGTTGTATAGGGATGCTAATTGACTGGCTTAGATTAGTTGGTGTCCTGGTGAGCACCCTTATCCAATAAGGAAGTTAATGGATCAAATCCCTAAGGGCACCGATTTTCATAAAAAAAAATTAATAGAAAATAAGTGCATCAATCTATCCTCTCTTATCTTTTATATTAACACATTTTATTTAGGGGTTAAAATGGTTTTTAAATATAAAAGTGGCCTTTGTGTTGTACTTAACAAATAGAAAACTTAATCAATGTCAAAGGGACCAAGATATTTTCATGGTTGCACTCAATTATCCTATCAACTTCTTCTAGGAACACACTCAATTATCTACAATTCTTTTTTATAATATCAAGGGAATCTGTCTTGTCTCACTACATGCAAATCATTGCAATTCGGAATGGTTTTTTGTGGAAGCTCTGTTTCATTAAGTTGCCCTGAATATTATAGAGTGATGTTGTCATGTTGGGCACAACCACCACTGCCTGCCTCCCCTCCCATGCCACAGGGACAGTCAAAAGGGTCTAGGGAGGTTAAATGCCACTGTTCACCTGCAATTTTTTTTAAAGTTCAGTTTGTTGTATCTCTCTGCCTTTCTCAATGAATGCTCTCTGTTTCTGATTGGCTCTTTTTAGGCAGATGTTAAAAAGTAGAAAACACATTGTTTATTTAGCCTGAATAAGAAAAACAATTTAAATTAGGTCACACAGAACTGGGATCCTTCTAGTATCTATTATTGGAGGAAGCACTGATTGAAAGCTTTTCTTTTAGGTATAATTTAATCTATCAAACAAAAACTACTGCCATTTGGGTTAGACAGGGTTTTAAAGTTTTGATTTAGATTTGAATAAATCAAGGGTGATTTGTGTACATAGGAATTGAGAGTGAATATGTACATTCAGCCTAAACATTGTAATTTTGTTTGAATGATTCACATAGGTTTAACTGTTGAAGGGTTCGCTAGAACTACATTTCTCCTAAATGAAAGACATAACTTTTATTACATGTTGTGTGAAAATAAGGTTAAAAGTGAGGCCGGATAAAACATTATCCAGATCCAAAATATCTTGATTTGTTTGTGACAGATGGTATACAAATGTTCTCTTGCGTCCAGTTTATAATTTTACTTCAGCTTAAACTCAATATTAAATCACTTTTTGATTGATTGGCAGATGTATTGTATCACTCTCTCACTATGGGTTTATTATTTTAATTTTTATTAATAATATTAACTAATCTAAATAATTATATCAATAAATAACCATAAATAAATTATATAAATAGTTGGATAAAGAAATTATAAAGCAAGTCACATCGTTGTCATTCCATCACATCCAAACAGTCAGTCCCCAACACAGTGTAATACCGGTAGTCGTAGAAGTAAATTTCCATGGCTCCATTCCCCACGTTAAATAAAACATAAAAAAACTTTTTTTTAAAGAAAAGGTGAAATTCATTCCGTGTACTTCTAGAACCTTGAAATATTATTAGGTTATTTAAACATCTAAATTTATTTCTAGGTCCCTACACCTCAATTGTGTATTATTTCCGGGTGAGAATTGCATTTTTTTAGGAAATTTTAAAGCGGGCTCCATGCATTATTATAAAAAATTAATACTGTTTTAATCTTGCACACTACAAATATATATATATATATTTTTGGCTGGGCGCCTAAGCCTCTTCAACCTGCACACTACGAAATATTATTAAATAGATCTATGTATAATATTATATAATTATTTAAATTAAAATATTATACAATATCATGTGCACTTAATAAAACAAAAAAAAAAAAATTGAAATGTCTATTGGATTATGGTTAGAAAGATTCAGAAAAAGATAAAAGAGAAATTTTAGACTTGATTTAAGAATATCAAATAGATTGAAAAAGTTTATTGAAAGAGATCAATTAAAGTAACACATCTCACCGTACATTTTATTAAATCCATTGAATAAATGATTTTTAGGGGCCTTTTAGGTGAGGGTCTTAGGCAATTAATTGCCTTGGTAGTTTTGTCCAACTTTGTTTCCAAGTCCTTCTGTCTGTACTGTCATATTTTTATTTTTAACCATCATTCTTCACCGTATATGTATACTTTTAACAAGTATGTGGACATTGTTAAATTGTATGTGTATTTTGTTAATAAATTTTATACATTATTAATTTTATTATTATGAATGTCATTACATTGTTACATCATAATTGTGGTATGTCCGTCATCAAATTTAGTGTTCATGTGGGGAAGGTTTGACTGTCTTGTGGGAATGGGGATGGGCACAACCAAAAAGTGAAAATAGGGGTAAATTTAAAAAAAAGATAAAAGATAATCTCTATTACATAGAAGGACTCAAAAATAATATTCAAACTAATTTGAGAACTTAAAAATAAGTTTAAATGTTTTAAAAACTAAAAATAATTTAGGGTAAAATGCATTTGGACCCCTGAAGTTTTTGAAACCTAAAAAAACACCCCCTTAAGTTTAAAAACATACACTTACACCCCCAGTCATTATATTTTTTATTAAGATATGACAAAAGTAATTTAAAATTACTATCTTACCCTTAACTATCTAAATATCTATAGAAAAAATTAATCAATTAATTCTAGATATGCTTTATGAATATTAACTTATACCATAATTAATTCTTTAAATACATCTAAATGCATTTTTGTGAGAATTAAGTCATACAATGATTAATTAAAAGATGAAAATAACTCACCAGAAAAAATGAAAACATGATAAAAATTTAATTAAAATAATAAAATCGTATTTTTATCTCATTTTAATAAAAAATCAAATTGCAAGAGGTATAATCGCATATTTTTGAAGTATTTTAGCATGTTTAAAAAACTTCAAACGCATTTTACCCAATAATTTAAAGGTTACCCCTAATTAATTTCCAAAAATAAAAAAGGACAACCAATATAAATATACCTCCCTCCGGCGCTCTGGGTCGCCGTACTTAATAAAACAAGAAACAAATAATAAATAGAAAAAAAAATATAAACGAATCCTTCCTCCTCATTTTTTGGGTGCATTTAAGATTTATTACCAAACGAAAGCCATCTATCATTCAATGCGCATTAATTATTATTATTTTATCCCTATCCAAAGATTTTATCCCCATCTTTCATACCCCAAATCCTCAAACAGAGAATATAAATACAATGGTAAGCCCCCTCTCTTCAAAAACCAAAAACAAACAGAGATAATAAAGAATAAAGAAAACCAAAGCAATGGAAGGGGGTGATGGTTCCAAAGATGGGGTGAGGATATACATGTGCCATGAAGATCTCTCTGCAGCGTTGGCTGAATACGTCGCCGGTCTCTCGGAGGCCTTCGTTAAGGAGAGGGGGTCTTTCTCTATCGTCCTCTCCTCTGGGATTTCCTCCACCCTCTTTGGGTAACTCTATATTCATATATACATATATGTCTTTCTTTCTTTTATTATTACTGTATTATTGATTGGCATTATTTACGTGTGTGTTTGTGTTTGTGTTTTTGTTCGTGCTTGTGTGTGTGTTATATATAAGGGCATTGACAAAAGCAGCTTATGTGAGGACCCTTGATTGGTCGAAGTGGTACATATTTTGGGCTGAAGAGGTGGTCTTCAAAGACAAACACAACCCCAACACCTACTACAAGCAGGCCAAGCAATCCTTCCTCTCCAAGGTCTCTCTCTCATCCTGCCTGTGTTTTTTATTTTATTATTTTATTTTATTTTATTTGGTTAAAAAGACGTTTAACACAGGTCCATAGTATAAAATATAATATTAAAGAAGCATGGACCAATATGACCCAAAATAGACCATGGAATAAAGACCATAACACTTTAGAAGGGATAATAACGTTTTTATCTGCTTTTTTGGTATTCTTTGGAAAATAATGTTTTTCGATTAAAAAGGGATCATTTTTATAAAATAAACATTAATTTTTTGTTCTTTTTATCTTAATAGAAATTGTCAAAATCCTTGTGTTTAATTAACGTTGAAGACGGTTCAGTAAAAAACAATAAAAAAAAAAATTAACGTTGAAGACGGAAGTCGAATTTATGTAATGTATCTTTTCAAACTCTCTAGTTTATATTCTAAAAAATGTCTTAAAGTTGAATATATAATTTTTGTTAAATTCAGAAAGTACCAAGATAAAAAAAAATACAAAATCTTCTCAAGGATTATTTCCAAAAATTGCTCAAAATAAGTATTTCCAAAATATGGATTTTCCCACATTGTTTTTTATTAAGATCTTTTGTTGCATGGGTATTGTTTACATAGTTTACCACATCAGTATGATACATGCATGTTTTCCATCAACATTATAATTGCGTGAGATTTTAAAATGATTTTGAACACATGCCAATAACAGAGAACAATGACTGAACCAATCCCATATTTCTCAGGCCCCATCTCACCAGTCTCATGTTATGCACCACTTGTGTTTTTATACATTTTTAAACTTGTGAACAATGGAGTACTGACTGAACCCAATCTCATATTTCACAGGTCCCTGTCTCACCCGGGCACGTGACGGGGATGAGCCAGGGGTGCACCGGGGAGGAGGCGGCGGAGGAATACGAGTTCTGGGTCCGACAACTCGTGAGGGACCGCACGGTGCCCGCGTCCGCCGTCAGCGACTGCCCAAGGTTCGACCTCCTCCTCCTCTCCCACCGCCACGTGGCCTCACTCCACGACCGCCGCCACCCCGCCGTCCTCGCCGAGGAGACCCAATGGTGGGTGGCGGCCGCCGAAAATGACGACAATGATGGGGGTTGCTGCCACGTAAGCGTGACCCTGCCAGTGATCAACGCCGCCGCACACGTGGCGGTGGTGGCGGAGGGGTTCGAGAGTCGTTTTAAGAGTGGTTTGAGGTGATGAATTGGTCTCGCCGAGTCACGGTGAGGTTGTTTGGTTCGCAGACTTCAGAGCGGCTGGGGTGGTGGGTTTCGATGGTTGATCCGTGTTTGGGTTTGGGTGGTGGGTTTGGTTTTTATTGTTTTTTTTTTAACGTTTCATGTATGCATGCATGTAATTATGGTGTTGTGGAGGTGAAGTTGACTCTTGCTGTGGCTGGGCTTTGGCCCGTTTTTCAATCTGGGCCTTCATAGTAATATCAGCCCATTGTAATAGTCTGGTTTGCAATCTCGTTTGTAATCGTCACATCATTATCGCAATATATGAAATCACTAAGCATGTTATGTATTCAATCATGAACGTTTTTTAAAAATGTGTGTAATTTGTATGAGAATGTTCCCCATTTTTTTATTATAAAAGTTTTTTTATATATAAAAGAATGTATTTTATTAACTGTAATATATATTTAAAGAAAAAATTCGAACATCTACGGATTGTAAGCTGACCTAAATGATATCCGAGGCCCCATTTCTCTATTACAAATTTATTTTGGGAATAAGATGAGGGTAAGAGAGAGCTTCAACCCCTCTCTCTCTCTCTCTCTCAATCTCTCTCTTAGTGGGTGGTGGGGAGTGGGGACATGGTGGGTGGGAATAAAGGCCATGAAAAACTCCAAGGTTATAATAGAAGTGTATTCAATGATCTTTTTGCAAGGTTATACTAAAAAAAACACATTCAAAATCTGTGAAGTTGAAAAAAAAGAAAGAAGTGCGCACACACAAAATGAAAAAACGTGTTCAGAAAAGAATGTGATAAATAATATCATCAATCATACAAATATTCAGGTACAGAGCAAGTATTTATACACGGCCATTCCAATAACCAACTTCTCAGAATAACACAAACATACACTACAAAATGGGCATATCTTGTTCCATCTCCCTCCCCAACAAGTGACAAACATGCTGCTTATTTTCCTCATGATATTCAAAGGTCAGGAAACATATATTGCAAATCACATACCAAAATGAGTACCTTTGATGTCTTCCCAGCTTCTTGAGCCCAAGCCAGCTTGGATATGCCTTTGAAAGACTATTCTATTCTCTCTTATCCTCTTCCATGTCGTCTTCCAGAGTGAAGTCATCTGTGTTCCCATAATTCTTGTCTTTCTTTTCTTGCTTGACCAATCCGACATCGCCTTCCGACGTTCCTCTAGTGAGAAACTGAGCTTCTTCATCGTCCGCGTCTTCCCCGACTTCTTCTGAATAAGCATAACTGGTTTTGAAGGTAACTGTAGTTAGTCACATGGAAGGGATTTTGCATGAGCAGCCTGGGGAATTAAGGCCCCATTTGGCCCAGGGTGTGAATTTATCCATCATATATAGCTGCTATACCAGGATAAATAACAATTGGGGTTGTATAATGAATTTTCCATTTGTTTTGTCTTTTTTGTAATTCTCATTGAAAAATGTATAAATCACATTGTTGTTTGGATTGAATATTGGAAATTAAAATTTATTACTTTTTTAGAAACAAGTCTACCCTTATATTAGTTGTTTGTATCTGGAGATGTGTGAGTGATTGTGTGGGATACTGCAATAGACATAACTTGTTTTGACTTTTGAGATGAGTGTGTTAGGCAAGAGAATTTTTTGAAATGACATGAAAGAGAATTTTTCCAACCTCCCACTAGAAATATGGTCAGGTTTTAGACCAGCTTAACCTGGTATAACTATTAGATTAATATTCGCGAAACAAAAACTATCTTTTTTGTTATTCCAGCTCTATTGGAACTTATTTCACCTTTGTTTTGCGAGGCAAACGGGGTGTAAGAGCATGAGAAGTAAACATACCGTTGTGAACTCTGGGATGGAGCCCACAAATAGCAGATGACACAGAGTATTGCAAAGGCGAGAATGTCCCAGAATGCTGTGATGATCCATGCGCTCTGCCACCGTTCACTGAACGGGTCGGTTGCTTTGAAGTAAACCTATTGCAGGAAAAGATGGTTTAGGTTGTCAAAATAATAAAGGGAATCAATTATATGAAGGCACAACCCGTTCACATTTTGGTTTCTGACATCCACAAAGCACGGCTTGCTAATGTATCATAAAATTTCATTTAGCGTTCTCAATCACACAACAATGCTAAACCACATATCAGCTTATATGTATTTTATTGTTTCAACAGGGCTTGCCTTCTTTTCTTTTTTTCTTTTTTTTTTTTTTTAATCGGTGCACCCCTTAGGTTTGATCCCCTGACCTCCTTTTCGCTGGGGGGAGGGGGGGTGGTTGTGGAGGGCTTGCGTTGTACATTGGTTTCAGCAGGTTTGCTAACTTAAAACACCAGAGATGGGCAAACCATTGTTTCTTCTAGAAGTACAATACATCTCAAAATACTTTATAATGGAACTTTGTCTGTAGATAGATTGATAAGCCTAGATCAGTTGTAATGGATATGACTGCTGAAGAAATTTTTTTTATTTTAAATTCTGATCTTGTGGACTGAGTTTAAACTAAACACAGGCTAGAGTATTAAGTAACTAAATCTGATAAATATGACACTATCCCTACATCTGAACACAGAAGCAGCAACCATAAGAAATCAGGAGTAAAGAAAGGTGAGCTTGCTTGATACTTTCATGTATATTAGCACAGAAAATAAAAACATAAAAAACCCCAATGAACACTATGTATAATCAAACAAGTAGCATTATGAAAAATGAAACTCACAAACTGCTCAAAGCCCATTAAATCCATAAAGCATAAAATAAGCTGATACCATACCTCATATCCAATCCAAGCCACTGATGCAACCACCGCAATTGCTAATGCATTTGTAAATTTCCTATAGATATCCAACTTAACAGTACTCCTTTTGGACTGTAAAACAGAAAATTTATTCACATTAGCATACCATTCCCATCAAACCATATAGCATTTAATAGTAGACATAAAAAATCACAATCATATGATGGACTGCAACTAGTATAATCCAGCAAGAAACATGGATTCACGATACAAAACTTGTAATCATGCAATTAGGGAAAAGACAACATACCTGCAGTTTTTCCAGTGTCTTGGAAAGAGAAGTAAATATCCAGAGTATTAGAAATGCATCCAGGAATGCATCAGGAAGGACAAGGAAAAGCCTTGCTTTCCCTGAAATGTCATTGATAGTTCCAACATTCTCCGCAATATCTAGTAACTCAGACGCCAAAAAATATGTGGCACCAAGAAGAAGAACCTTTGACGTAAGGCCACCAAGAGTAGGACGAACAACACCATACCCCATTGAAACACTGAGTATAAGCAAACGAGAAACTGTTTTTCTAATAGCTCCAACTGTCACCACCCAAGTCGTGATTCCAACAGGCCTCATCCCAGTTATATTAAAGTTCAAATACTCAAAGTACCAAAGAGTCATCTCAAAGAAACCAAGTGCAATCACAAGGGTGATGCAATTCTGAAGCGGTAGAACATCCTTCCAAAATCTCACATACTGTGTAAACCAAATGATACTGAGCATGAAATATGCAAGTGCCATGAATATATAGAACGTCATTAGAGGGGCCATTCTCCCTGGCAAATAACCATCAGGGTTTTTCCAGTATGTTTTTCCACTCATATATAATCCTTTCATCACTGGGTCGCATGAAATGAAAAACAAGTTATACATGCCAGTCTTGGAAATATGAACCTCCCGTGGATCCATTTTGGCAAACAAATAATTCCCGTTGAACTCTGTATTCAACACAACAGGCCAGTTGAAATCCACAGCTGAAGGTCTTCTGAGGACTTCACCTTGTTTGCATCCTTCAAGCTTCGCAAGATCTGGGGTGCAGCATATTGACCTCTGCCCACCATAAGCAGAGCCACCAATATTGTCTCTATCAGCAGCCTCAAAAATGATGGCTTGAATCAAACCAGTACTGTGTTCCTTGTCGGAATGCTGGCTAGCAGCTTCCTTACTCCTCCAGAATGTAATATTCTCAAACCTGTCCAAACACCTTACAGGTTAGTTGCGGATTACGATAAAACAACCAATAGACACGTATGAAGACAGACCATTTGATGGAAGATAAAGAGTTGCACCATCAAGTATTTGAATATTGAATTGGAAAGCTTTAAAGAGTGTAACCAAGCCAACCATGATAATTAATTTATGACATCATCCACATGAATGCATTTTGCTCATTCATTGACAATGTAGTATACAAATTGTACCATCTAAATCTTGCAAATGCAGTCAATTGGAGAGACAACGACTCCTAACACATACTGTGGAGACACACCAGTTTAAGGTGAGGTGATTGTTGCATGTGCTAGAGAATTTCAAAATGATGTGGACAAGATTCGAAATAATCAGATTGTATACTCTACATAATACCAGGCAGATTAATCAAGTATGCCTTGTTAGGGTGTTGTATTGTAATAATTTTCTAAAAGCCACCAACCACCATTGAAAATAGCATTTTTTCATTATCCATCGAATGGACTTTCCTTAAATCATTGCCCTGGGTCCCCATAGTGAAAGGCAATCCCAGACAATTTATTGACCTATCAACAATCTAAGGAATGAGCTTCTTGAGAACATGGGATCTGAAATCTCAAAGATGAAGAATAAATAAGATTCATGGCAAATACAAAAAGGTGGCCTCTCAATGATTCAGTCTAAGCATTACACATGAACTAGATGAGCAAGGTTGCTTAATGCTTATACAAAATTATTCTAAATAATAATTTGTGGAGTCTCAACCTCTCAGGGCACACATGCAAACAAAAGCACGCAGATGCTTGTTATTCTTATATAGAATCAGTGTATTTAAGATGATATTCAAATGCTTTAGCAAAAAAAATGGACATAATAAAATAATGAAGTAATGGAATCAAATATAAGTTTTTGTAAGGTGGACCAGTATAAATGTCAAATTTCTTGTCTACTTGTAGCTGTTGAATAGCATAGTGCATACATACACAAATTGCATATTGCTTTGATCAGAAACTGAATAATAAGAAAAAGTGAAGACATCAAAATTGGCATGGATCAGCTTCTGCGAAGATTGTTGCACGATCCCACTAGAATCTGTAGTTCATCACACTGCTGCTTTTTCCCCATTTTCACAGCCCTTTCATCTTTCTCCACATCCAAACTCTTTCCAATTTACTTCTTTAAAATAAAAGAAGAGGTGACATCTCCAACAAATAGGCCTCAACTCCGCAGTAAAAATCTTCAACTTTAAACCACCTAGGAGTTCAATTTTCGTACAAAAGTAGCCTAGAGTAACAGCAATAATTCAATTGCACTATATCCTTCTCTAAAGCTCCATCTAATCCATGTTCAATTAAGTCTGGCAAAGATTAACCAAATAATAACAGACAAAAAATAGTGCAACTGCTTCCCCTCCTATACATTTCACTGAATTATCAACAATCCCTTTTACCTTTATAAAATCCTCCCAATCACATGTATAAATCATTCAATTTATCAAAGGATTCACATTTCCGGAATCCGAAAAGCGTTCCACTTACCAATTGATGCAATCCACTTCAAAACTTCTACAGATCTAAAACCCTCCCAATTCAGTCAATTAGAAACGAAAAAAAAAAAAACACCAGATCTGCAATTGCAAAGCATTTCTTCGACAACGCAGAATCAGATCCACCAGCAAATCAGACACCAAAGCATAAACATCACGAATTACCGGATGAAAGAACGGCCGTCGCTGATCCTATACGGGTTCCATTTGTCGGCGTCGCCGGGGCCGACGCGGGAGGCGACGATGCCCTCGCTTCCGCCGGAGAGGAGGAACGCATTGCCGACCTCTTTGAAGGAGTCGGAGATGTAGGTGTGGACGGAGGCGGAGACGGCGGAGGCCAAGACGAGGAGGGTCAATAGAGTGGATCTCCAACTGGTGAAGGCCATGGAGACTGAGCGAGCGAGATTTATAGAGAGCGAGAGAGAGAGATCAAGAGAGAAGATCGGGTTGTTTTGAGGGAGATTTTTGTTCGGGATCTGGAGAACGAGTGAGAGAATTTATTTTTATTATTTATTTTTCATTAATAATAACACATCTTTAAATGCTATGCTTAATGTGTAAGTGAAAATGACGAACCGTTACTTGCGATGGATTTTAATTCACTTTGCATTTCTAAAGTTTAATTTAATATGATACCACGTTTTAAGACCGTGTTATTCAATACAAATGGGTTTTTCTGTTAATCTTTTTATTTATTAGTTAAATAGTTTAAATGTCGTGACTGTGATAATCAGCTCAGTTTAATTTGTTTAGTCATTCTATTTTATGTTGCCCATTACCTTTTTTTTTATTTAAAGAAGTTTTATGAAAAAATTAATTAGGGATTCCTGAAATTTTTTAAGTTTTTTTAAATCCCTAAGACGGAGAATACAATTATCTTTAGATCCTTCCAATCGGATGTTTTTCAAAAATATTGTACCCCTAATACAATTATTTTAGTACACTTTTTATACTCTCCAATACATTATTAAGTATCTCTAGTACATTATTAACATTTTTCAGTACATTGTTAACATTCGTATTAAATGTCTCCCGTTCAATTATTTCAGTATACTGTAAACACTCTCCGCTACATTGTTAAGTATCTCAAGTACATTATTAATATTCTCCAGTCATTGTTAATTTTCGCATAATTGACTAAGGGCATTTTCGATATTTTTAAACAATATTTAGCTGAAGAGACCCGAGGATAATTTTTCAACATCTTGAAAACCTAAAAATACTTAAAAAAACTTAGGGACCTAAAATTAATAGATTGATGATTACATGGACCCTAACTAATTTTCTAAAGTTTGATTGAAAGATGTCATTAGTTTCACAATGTTTTCTAGCGTAATGTTAATAAATGATTATTAAATGCAAGTAAATTAATAATTCTTACATCCATGTTATGCGCGGTTTTTATTAATCTTTCTTGTCCATATTTTTAATAATTATAAAATCATGGGATATCTTTGTTATTAAAATATTGCATTTTAATCTTAAGTAACCAGGATTAAATATTTTCGTGCAACCGATATTGATAAAATAAATATTTTTATAGAAATATAAATAAAAATGAGTACATCAATCACTTCTCAGTTATCTCTTATATATTACAAATATACTTATAGATAAATTTGTATTTAAATAGATATATACATGTTATATCAAATATAAGAATAAATCAGTGTGATTTAACTATATTAGTTTATGACTGATTTATTAATTTTTTATAGATAAAAAAATTAGTTAAATTAATGAATATTGTACATTTGTACTCCAAATGGTATAATTAAAATTATTAATCCATTACCAGAGGGAGCTTACAGTACTTGCTCAACTAATATTCAATGATGTGAAATATTTGCTGGTGATGCTGACAATCCAACCAAGTGAAGGGCGACCATACAACCTCCACATTGAACCTCACCTCCCTATTTTGAATATTTTCTGATTTTGATTAGTGTCTATGAATGCTTACTAATTATGAGTAATTGAGATGCTTAGGCTTTATTAGAACTAATTATCAAATTCAACATTTTTGTACACGTAAATGTTTTTTTTTTCTCATAAAAGTCATTGTTTTAGTTTCTCTTATATAAAAATTGTTTTGTTAAATTTTAAAACATAAAAACAAAAATGTGAAAGTAGAACACTGATGTGGTGTTGGTAAAAAAATACATTTTTTTTTCTCTAACAGTCAAAAAATAAATAAAAATATTTCACATCCATGAGACCTCGTGTTATTGATATTTTTTTTTGTATCAATCGTGCCGATCTCTTCATGTAGACCTGTGCATTTATACTAAGGGTGCATTTAACAATCTGATTGGGGGTTATTTTTAATTTCTTTAAAAGTTAAAAATTTCAAACAAATTATCAAATAAGCTCATTTAATTTAAAATATACCCTCATCATTACATCAAAAAAATTGTCTTTAAAAACTGTGTTTATTCCAATAAAAAAACTTTAATAATAAACATAATTAATTGATTAATTAAAAAACAGTCTCATTATTACATCATAAAAAAACATGTATAAAATTTAAAGCTATTTTTTAAACTGTGTTTTTAAACACACCTAACAGATTAGATCACAGTACATGCCATTGATAAGTTCAATTTCAATTTCAATGTGCACGACCTCAAATTATTACTCATTATGTTGTTTGACCGTTCCATTGATAAGTTTGTTATAACAATTCAATCATGTCTTCATATCATTTTGTTTTTTATTCCAAAAAGCGATAAAGACTCCCTTTATTTATTCCAACAAAACAGACCACATGTTTTTTTTATAAAAAAAAAAAACATGATTTTTTTTTTATTAATTAAAAAACAACCCTTAAAATTACATCTTAAAAAAATGTGTATAAAACATTATGTTTTCTAAAGTTTGACCGTTCCAATTTCAATGATCTCATTATGTTGTTTGACGATACAATGGTGAGAATTGTTCTAACAATTCTCATGTCTTCATATCATTTTGTTTTTTATTCCAAAAAGCGATGTTATATCAACAAAACAGTCTTATAATAAAAAAAAACATGTTTTTTTTATTAATTAAAAAACAATTAAAATTACATCTTAAAAAAATGTACATTTTTTAAACAAAAGGCAACTGTATTATACCATTAAATCAATATTACTCATTATGACCGTTCCAAATTGTTAGAATTGTTATAACTTATATCAATTCTCATGACATTTTGTTTTTTATTCCAAAAAGCGATGTTTTATTTATTCAACAAAATAGTTTAAACATGTTTTTTTTATAAAAAAAAAAAACTGATTTTTTTTATTAATTAAAAAACAACAACTTTAAAAAAATTATTTTTTAAAATAAAGGCAACTAAACCGATATATTATTGATCTAATTAATAACCTCAAATTATTACTCATTATGTTGTTTGATATGTATTTTTATAAAAAATATGTCTTCAATTTTTGTTTTTTATAAAAAGCGATAAAGACTCCCTTTATTTATTCCAACAAAACAGATCAAACAAACATTTTTTTTTATAAAAAAAAAACATGTATTAATTAAAAAACATTTATAAAATATATAAAAATAATTATCATACTATATAAAAATGTGCTACATGTAATAATGTTCGATCAATATTTATATAGTTTTTTAAAGGCATTTATTCCAACAAAACAGTTTCTATTATCAGCACGTTTTTTTTATAAAAAAAAAAACATGATTTTTTTTTATTAATTAAAAAACAATCCTTAAAATTACATCTTAAAAAAATGAAATGCGGATGAATGCGTTTTTCCTTTTTAAAAATTGAAAAGCACAAATATGTTTGCAACCGTCTTCCTAAAAAGTAAATTAATTAAAAAATTATTTATAATTTTTTATGCAAGAAATATGTTTTTTTTTAAACTCAAAAAATGAGCTTAATAGAAATCAAGTTTATTTAGGGTCTGTTTGAAAACATGTATGAAAAATAAGATTTTGCATAAAGTGATTCAAATAGACTTGAAACCGGGAAAGAGGAATTTTTTCACTTTTTAAAATCAATCTTTTCATTAAAACTGAAAATAACTTTTTAATTAAGTCAGCTTCTTAGAATGTGTTTAACAATATTTTTTAGTTTTTTATTTATTTAAAATCATACTTTTCCAACGTGTTTCAACATGCAACTTAAGTTGTTACAGGTACATAAATGATTTAGGCCCACTTCAAAACAGGTTTAAGAGTTAGTTTTTTTTATAAAAAACTGTATTTAAAACTAAGCTTGTAGAAGCTATTTATCCATAATTTATGAAAAAGCTAGCTCATGTGAACACTTTTTTGCAAAAATGTGTTTGTAGCTTTTGAGGACTATTTCGATATGAGTTAAGTAGATTTTTCGTTTGAAAAGCTAAAAATTTTTAAATTTAAATTCAAACACATTTTCAACATTTAGCTTTTCAAACCACCATATTACCTTTTCATGCAAAAAAAATTTACGGTTGAAAATCTAAAAAACAACGCTTTTCAAAAACTAAATTTGAAACGATTCCAAAAATTTTAGCGTTTCAATTTCACATTCAAACTTAGCTCTAATTAAGGTGTAACTTTTTTTTTCATGTTTGAAAACAGATGAACTCAGTTTAAAATGAACTCAAAAGTTACCCAAACCCTTTTTAATTAATCTATTTTTAGTTTTTATAAAAATAATTCCCACCTAAAATAAAAATTAATTCAAAAGTTTATTTTACATATAAGAGTTGGTCATATTTAACGGTCAGACTGGTTCATAAGAGACGACCACTTCATATTTCCTTCTTCGGTCGTCCCTTCCTAAGATCACCAGATCTCGATCGAAGTAAACCCTAAATCTCGATCTCAAATGTTGTTATTCGTCAATCACAACGAAAGCATAGTTTGATCGAGAGAGAGAGAGAGAAAGAGGACCGACGCCGATGGGGAAGCAGAGGGACGAAGAGAAGGGCGGGGGCGGAGGAGACGACGACGAGGAATCTCCGACGACGAGCAAGAAATCGTGGAGGAGGTTCCCCCTGACGCGGTGGGAGCTCGTCTCCGTCGTCGGAGTGGCTCTCGTGTTCGCGTCGGGTGTCTCCTGCATCTACTTCTTCCTCCCCTATTCATCCCCCGCATTAAAGCTTCCTCGCTCCGTATCCGATCTCCGAATCCTCAAGTAAATCTTTCTCTGAGTCTCTCGCGTTTCCTTGATTTTTTGATTCCGTGTAGATTGATGTCAACAAGAGAGGATGACTAATGTATGTTAGGAGATTGAATTGAACGGCAGTGTTTGAAAATGGGTTTGGACAGCTTTTGGAGATTCCAATATCTTCAATGCCCCTAGCTATCTAAGCTTCTGAAGAGAGCGACAACAGGTTATAGTTATAAAAAAGACAGCTTTTCAGGAATCTAGGAAAAGTTGTTTTAAAATAAGTGAAATGTTGTTTTTTTCAAACTGTTTCCAATCACTAGTTTGGATATGTGTGATATAGGATGTGAATTGATGGGTTGGGTGGGTGGGGGGTGGAAGTGGAATTCTATTGGTTCGATCTAGATTTGTTCAGTGTCTGTGAGCCTCTTCTTTGTTGGGCATCCAAAGCGGTCATAGAGGTTCTAAAGTAGCTATCTTGACATCGTTGAAGATGCATTGTAGTGTCTTGTGCTGTTGATTCACTGGATGTGGAAATGAGACCTATGTTGCATTCCATTTCTATGTAAGCATCCTGTTTGTGATCTGTTGCTTTTTTGCTGAATTGGCATGCTTTATATGAATGGAATTTAGATCTGTATGTAGCTTAGACTGCTCAGCCGGTACACTTGAAACAAAGAAGTGAGACAATTATGATAAATTATAATGAAATAGACAGACAGGGAGACTATAATGAACTTGGATGGAGGTTGTTAGAAGGGATAGGAAACTTTTAACTGGAAATGATCTTAGAAATGAATTTGTGGCATACTTGGATTCATAAATTTGACTTCAGATATTGAGAAACAGGCAGTGTTGATAGTGATGTGAATACATGTTAGCTGGTGTTTTGGGACTTTAAAGTCTAAATGAGAAAATGAATGTTGAATAATAGGTAATTGGAAAATTCCTTTTTAATGCCCATGTGAGAAAAATTATCTTTCTGCAATAAATAATAGATAAAAGGAATTTTGCCATTGGTGGCATGGACGTATATACATATCACTGGTTGCAGTTGCACCTGTAAGAAAGGGTGAGTGGTGGATGGGGAAACTTAAAGAAAACTGCACTAAAATTGTAATTTTAATAAGGATTTAAAAAGAAAAAAACTTGCTCCAAAATTTAATTCAGATTAGATTAATGGCTTAATCCGAAGCCAATCCAACCTGTTGGGGAAAACGTATTGTTGAGTTGTTGAATTTATTTGGTTTAGATATGTGCTTTTTAAGAGTAAATATTGAACCTACATTAGAGGGTTTTTCTGAAGCATGCCCATGCGCGGGTGAAAACAAGGTTGGATGTCTGAAGGAGAGAAAAAATAATGGCCCATGAACAAAATGAAGGGGATGAGGGTTCTCCAAAAAAAAAAAGAAAAAAAAAGAAATATGGGGCCAAGGGACCCATTAGAGGCTCCTAGAATAGGAGACCCCTATCACCCTGAAAATGATTGGCTTTAGAGGCTCCATTTAGCTCCCTCATTTGGACAAGGGTGGGATTAAATTTAGACTCTGTGTACACCTTTACAATCCTCGAGGAAATGTGATCATGGTTTCGGAATAAAAGTTCTAAAGGCAATCAGAGTCATGTCGCCAAATTCCAATGGTTTATCCCTCAAGCACCTTGTTGTAACATTTGGATCACTTGAAATGATCTCATATTTCAATGGAGAGCCTTGTGTAGAGAACACGTGGTCGGCTATTATGGCAACTCTTCGAGTGTGGGTCTCCAATTCTCCATTCTCCTTAGAGTTGAATCACCTTCTAGCATAATGGGAAGAAATTGATGTGGTCGGCAATTTTAAAGCTAATCAATACTTGTGAGCCAAGCTCAATTGTTTGGTGAGGACCGATGACAAAAATGAGACATGTCCAGTGATTTCATATGATTGGGACATCTTGTTCAGTTGTTATTGGATGTAAGATTTATTCAATCAAATTGGTATTTTGATGTTTTGATATCTGTAATAATTACATGGATTACTTCTTGTGACTGAAATGCAGTTATTTTATTTATCCAACTTGCCTTCTTTTAAAGACAATTTTTTTTAACATTTCACAATTCAACATGACAGATTTGGAATAGTTTTTGACGCAGTTTTCTGTTCATTTAACAGCTCATAAAGGCATATTTTTCCCATGTTTCAATCAAACTGTAAGAGCTGTATTTAATGGAGTTTTCTACTTCCTAGCACATGTGCATGCTTTCCTTTGATCGTGTTTATTTATGATATTTCCAATTGTCATGTGCAGAGATCATCTCGCAGTGTATGCAACAGATCACCAAGCAAAATTCATAATAGGTTACTGTTCAATTTACATCTTCATGCAGACATTTATGATTCCTGGAACCATATTTATGTCGTTGCTAGCTGGTGCTCTATTTGGCGTTATCAGAGGTCTTTTATTGGTTTTGTTTTCTGCCACTGCCGGGGCATCCTCCTGCTATTTTATTTCAAGATTAGTTGGGAGGCCTTTACTTTTGTGGCTGTGGCCTGAAAAATTGAGATTTTTCCAGGCAGAGGTATGCTCAGGGATCTCTTTTCCATCATGGCTAGATTCCTTTCTGAAATTGCTTCATGTTTCACTGTTAAAATGAAGTTTTCATTTATTTACATTGTCTTTTTAAAGTGTCACTATCTCAGAATCTGCTTTTTGCTTAAACAGATTGCAAAACGCAGGGAAAAGCTGTTGAATTACATGCTCTTTTTGAGGGTGACTCCAAGTTTGCCCAACACTTTTATAAATTTGGCATCACCAATAGTTGACATACCTTTCCGTGTTTTCTTCCTTGCAACTTCAGTTGGTCTTATACCTGCATCTTATATCACAGTAAGAGTAAGTTCTCTACCAGGAAGGCCTCCTCAAATGGAATTCTATTTCAAATTTTCCTTTCAAGAAATTATTGAGAATTTCATTATTACTCTAGTTGGTATTTGGCTTTACTGGATATGCTGATGAAACTGGTTTATTAGGTATGCATAGATCTTGCACTCTCTTTATTGATCAGAATCTAGTTTACTCTGTGAGTCTGCTTTGTGTGTACCTGTGTGAATAGACTCTTGATTTTATCTTCCTTTTGTCTGTGTGCATGGAATGGATTTTATTTATGTTTTTCCTGTATCCGTGTACGTGCGGAATTAACTATTGGCATTGCTTGCCCATGTTTTCCTATGGAATATAGTGGATGAGGAAATTGCATATGATGTTGTGAAAGAGAATTTGGAAAGAAAACTTGTAGCTGGGGGGTTAACTTGTCAATGGATATAGTTTTCTTTTTTAAATTTAATTATTATGATTTCCATGTCCTTGATCAAACAAATTGAGTCAGAGTAATCTTTTTTGTTTTGCCCGTTGGAAGGTTGCAG
Source organism: Acorus calamus (assembly GCA_030737845.1). Taxonomy (NCBI): domain Eukaryota; kingdom Viridiplantae; phylum Streptophyta; class Magnoliopsida; order Acorales; family Acoraceae; genus Acorus; species Acorus calamus. The sequence goes on along the minus strand of CM060869.1, from coordinate 31,700,781 downwards.
ACCCATCCTTCTTCAGCATAAACTCTTGTTCAAGGTTAATATGCAAAGTAAAATATATATGACTCTCAAAATTTGAAGCATATACAATAGTAGAAATAAACATTCATACATGGGATGAAAAGAGCAAAGGCTTCAAAGCTATGAGTTAGGGAGTTTATATTCCTATATGTGTTGTATTGTATGCCCCATTATGAAATGGTATTTCAAACATAGTTGCCAAGAATTGGACAAGGTGCCATATTGATCACTGGCTTTTGTTTGTACAGTGGAAATGTGGAACCAATACATCATCTATCATGATAAAGCAATGACATGACATGAAATTTTTGATGTCATGATGAATGTTATATAGAATTCTGGTGCTCTCATTGATACTGCAATCTTTATCTGATACTGAGAGTGAGTTACCTGTTTCTTGTGGTCTTATATTGATAGCCATTCAAAGTTATGGACATCCATTTTGAAATGTTTCATTGCACTAATACTCATCAATCTTCTTGCCACATTGAACCACTAGAGGCTGAAAATTTCTTAAATTTCGAGTTTCGACTTGTTACCATCTTCTCACTTCTGTTCTTTCTTGCATCATTTGTTTTTATTAAATGTCAAGTTCTTGCATAAAATGTTCAAGGAATTTTATTTTTTTTGGGAGAGAGAATCATATGAACAATTTTATTAATGAAAATTGCCCCTGAAAAAGAGGGAGACAAGGGATCTGCAAACAAAGGAAAAAATTAAAAGAAAAAAGGGTAAGGACTTGAGACAATCCCTTCCTAAATGTTAGGATCCTTGGAGAATTAAACCCTTTCTCCTATGACCCGAACCACTTGTTGCCCATGATGGTAGAAGGCGTATCCACACCCAATAGCGTGATGATCCAACTTCTAAGAAGAGATTTTGGACATAAGTTTCCTATTCATTTCATGGTGAATATGCTAGACAGCTTTCATGTTTAACATTCCATCCAATTTCTCATACAGAGTGATTTATTATAAACTCTGCAGAATTAGATCAATGCCAAGGTTACTGTCTTTCTAATGATTTGTGAGTACTTGGACAGCATAAAGAGGGGAAATGATGAATTTGAAGAAAAACTAGAAATTATTTGATTGAACAAGTCGTCGAGTAGTAGCTTTTTGCATCATATCTTCTTTTGTGCGCTTGAAGTACTGATATTGTGAAATTGTTGTGTTTATAATTTGTTCAGGCTGGACTTGCCTTGGGAGAGCTGAATTCGGTGAGGGATCTATATGATGTCAAGACACTTACAGTTTTGTTCCTTATCGGCTTCATTCTGATAGCTCCAACTGTCTTGAAGAGGAAGCGAATATATGAATGAAAGTTACAACATAATAGTATACAATTGAAGCCTAAGCAAGAGCACAGATCTAAATCTGTTCTGTTGGGGATTCATCTAACTAATTGCAAGGCTCTTCCAATGTGTGTCTTAATCGATTTTCTCCTTCACGATTCCAAATTTTTCTTCATCATGATTTCTACTTCTGTTCAAGGAGCTGAAAATGAGTGAATGCTTAGAGGTGCATTAATACTGAGGATATTGGATTTGGAAGGAGAGGTAACACATTATTTATTACCATATGTTCAGTTTCTGTAGCACAATATCACTCTTTTTTATTTGATATTTCTTTGAGTAATCACAAGTGTACATTAATTACATCATATAGTGCAAGTTGTTTCAGTCTGAACTATACTTCACAAGAAGATTTTAAGGCATTAATTTTTTGACATGATGACAAATTGACAGGCCACTGAGTACAGCCTCAGGCGTGGTCCCCACGAGCTTCGATTTTGCTTGTATTTCAAGTAATGACGTGTACTTCCATAAAAATGAGTTATGAATTTCAAAAAATTATATGAAAATATCACATTTTTCCACTTAACGAGGTAAATATCTTATTTGACATATGTAACAAAGTGTATATAGATAATGTTAGAGACATATTGATGGTCCTGGTTTAAAGCATTTATTTTTAAAACATAAAATATATATTTTAAAAAATTATATATACTCATTTACGTTAAAAAAATTTGATCTGACTACAATAATATATATTTTTTAAAGAAATTACAGTTCATTTTTATTCTCAAAAGATTAAGATAAAACATGATTAAATGTGAGTGAGAGAGTTATATATAAAATATAAAACATTAACAAAAACTCGCATGGAGAGACTTAAATATATATTATCTGACAAAGTATACATTGATAATGTTTTTTTTTAAAGATAAATGATAGACTACTACTTATTTGATAGGGCCTAAATAAAAAATACATAGTAATAACAGATCTAAGCAGGAGAGGTCCTACCTAGCTTCTATTCGCATTGACAATGTTATGTTATATAGGACATCTTTTCTTTCAGTGGGCCGGCCACCTGAAAGAGACTTGAATGACTTCAAAGTCAAAAGTATTGGTAATGAATAATTAAATCAATACTTAAGAACTAAGAAATGAAAAATGTCAAGCTTCGTATACCATTTGCAGGACCAGTTCACAAGCTGGGCTGACAATTCAGTCTACTTAATAACTTAATTGCCATTAATTTTTGGTCCCATTGCATGCTCTCATTTATTTTTTATGATGTGATTAGCATATTTTTTTTAGTAAAATAAATGCGTAAAAAAAATATCTTGATGTGCGAATGAATCAAATCATTTTTTTATTTTTTATATATCCTTATGAAAATATCATATTTAGCTTTTCTCCACAACTCATCCATAATAAACCACACAAAAAAATTTCATTATTAACATTTTTCAACATGAATAACTAAAATATAATCAAACAGAAAATGATATATTTTATTAAGTATAGTTATATATATTAAAATAGTTATCAACTCCATGATAATTTTTATCACTGTAATAAACCATGGGCTTGGTGTATAATTTTTATATTTTACCTGAATTTTACCCTCTATATATATCAGTGTTCTGAAATGCGGTATGCGGTTTGCGTGCGGGTAGGGTACCGCACAGAGTATATGCGGCATGCGGGAGTATATGCGGGAGTATATGCGGTTATGTAATTTTTTAATAATAAAAAATAATTATATAGTCTTGATCTATAAACAAGAGATAACAAGGTAAATTTGAAGAAATGTAATCATATTAAACCATTAAAAATTCAGACACAGCCACACAGGGGCATAGATGCAATTTCAGACGGACACAGGGGTATAAATATAATTTTTAAGGGGTATAAATATAATTAACTTTTTCAGGAGGGTGTAAATGCAAAATTTTCATTTTTTTTCTAAACCTATGCGCCCGCATATCCCCGCATATGCGGGCCTTGTCCGCATATGCCCGCATATCAGCCTATGCGGTTCGGTAGGCTTACCGAACCACATATGCGGCCGCACGGACCGCATTTCTGAACAGAGATATATATATTAAGATAAGAAAACATGTAATATTTGATTATTTATAGGATAATGTTAGGTACAAATCTAAATGTAGTCCCACTAACAGTTCGCACATGTTTTAATTTTTAAGAAATAGTAAACATCATCAAATAAAATATATGCTTTGATTAAAAATATATATCATTTTATTTCAAATTAAATGAATTAATTTTTAAAAGCATAAAAATATTTTAATGAGATAAACATCTCACCTAATATAATATAAAACATATAGCTCGCTAGGTGCACCAAGAATGATGCCATGTTCAAAGGGGAGAGGATTTACGTTGAGAACACAAAGGCTGCTTACCTACTTCTATTAATTTTTTGTTAACCAAAGTGATTGGTGACGTGTATCTAGCTTTTATTTTCAAAAAGAAATTTTTTTTTTTTTTATGTATACATTTGGGTTGTAAAAACAAATCTGGGTAATACAAAGAAAGTCCAAATCTTATCTATAAACCTACCCTCTCATAAACCACTTCGAAAGTCCCACCAAAAATCAAAACCGTAGGCTCCACGTCGCGCACAAAAGTCGCACTTCAAAAACCTCAAGAATCGCACTTTAAAAGCTCAAAATCGCTCCTTGACCTCTAAAAAAAAAATCACTTTCACAGTATGATCACAAACAAATCGATTCTGGTATCAATCGCACTCCTCCTCCTCCTCGCATCCACACTCATGGCTACCCAGGGCGGCGGATGCGGCGGAGGCGACGGAAGAGGGCGCGGACGCGGCGGCGGTGGCGGCCGAGACGGACCCCATAACCACGGCGGTTGGGACTACCGTTCGGGGTCGGGATCCGACCCCAACGGAAACTGGGGGTACCGTTGGGGCCAAGGTTCCGGCCCCGGCGGCGCCAATTGGGCGTTCGGGTCCGGCGCCCGCCGGTCTGGAAACGGCGCCGGGACTGGTTTCGGTTTCGGGTGGAGCAGCAACGATGGAAACGGTGGCGGCGGTGGTGGTGGCGGCGGGAGTGTCGGTGTCGGATTTGGTGGCGGCGGAGGGGGTGGCGGCGGTGGGCGAAACCCTAACGAAGAATCTCGCGATAATCGTCGTCAAAGCAGCTAATTTAGAGACCTGAAATCCGTGTTTGGTGGTTCTTATCGTGTATCGAGTACTATGTGTCTCTTGTTTGTGTTTCTTTTAGTATGTTTTCTTTAATATCTATAGATATTTATCTCAAAAAAATATCTATAGATATAATGTAAGGTTGATATGATCAGCTACCATGGAATGTAATGAAATAAAATTTCCATAAAAAATTGGTGACTTATAGTGTCACCTGAATAAAATATTTACTGAAAACCTATACCTGAATTGTGTAAATGCACCCAGTATTTCATTAATTTGAATTTGGGGATTTAATGTTACCTGAATAAATGTCCATTGATAACCATTTATGCATATGTACTGAATACTTCATTAATATATTCATCTAAAATCAAATCCATGCTTTGGAAGCAACAAAAATGGATGATTTTATGGCAAATCTCAAGAATTTGATTTAAATAGTTTGTGAACAACAAGCCTGAGTGTATCCAAAAAAAAAATCTCCTCACCTTTCAAAGGAAACAAAAAGTGTTATTTTTAACAATCTGGAAGTTCATAACCAAAATTGGAATACAATCCAGAAAAAAAAAAAAGAATGTAATTACAACTCACTATTTGAAGCCTCACATGAATTATGAGAGATCAAACGGTGTGTTAAGCTATATATTTGATATGACAAAGGATATATCTAAGTTCAATATGTCAAAAATATCATCTGCCCAATTCCAGATTTTCCTCCAATCTGGTCTACATATTCCATATGGGAGAATAAGAATATATATTACTCACTGGATGCACTTTGGACTGAATTTGATGAGAGTATAACCCTGAATGGTGACTGAGCGGTTCAGCCTCTTCGAATTGAACTGATGCCCTGGTGTGCTAACAGGTCCTTCTGCTCTTGCGAAGCAGTTCGATTTTTTAATGATGCAGCAGAGCTGTAACTTCTCCATAGACAGTTTTGGGGAGCAGCTTTAGCATTGTTGTACTTCCTGGACTTCAAGCTGTCCTTCAGCCCTGCATTTTTTTTAAGAGGAAATAAAGCGTCGGGCATTAAAAGGCATGAGCATATAATCAAAATCAGGACCTTGAATAACATGGAATGGATTGATAAATACGGGGAATGTGTGAGATACACGAAGAACTAGAGCATATAAACATGCAATCTATCAGAGGCAGAGCCACTTAGGGACAAGGAGGGCTCAACTGCTTAAGCCCCTCCCTGGATTTTGGGAAAAAAGGTATGAATAAATTTTTTTATTAGGAGTGGTCTGTGATTAGCTATTGTATAAATAGAAATGTTTTTATTTTTTTTTATCTAATTTATGGACAACTTCATTCTTAGATACTCTCCCTCCCTCTCTCTGGCTTTTATAGTTTTGGTGCTTTTAAATTTCTCTTTTACAGGACGGTTCCTCCAAACAAATTAATATTTTATAATCACCTTATTAAAAATTTTAGAACTTTTGTTTTCATGTTCCAGGTTGTGTTGAAATAAATAAAACAAAGTAAAGTAGTGACAATTGCACATTATCAATTATATTCAAGCTCACGCCACTGTGATCTATTGCAAATTCAACAATGGTGGCATACTGTATTACACTTGTATTTACTAATGAAACTTCTGAACAGGCAACTACGTTTAAGGCATCAGGATATACATTAGTCAGAAAATTCATACTCACATTACATTTTCCTCGAATAGGAAATGCGGGGTTTGAAGTTCAAGGATACACCATGTAAATATATAATTCATGGGGGCGTCATTGACCTGTTTCTCAAATGTGTGGTATATAGTGTGATTAATTAGTAAATAATCCACACAATTCAAAATGGTGTTACCTTGACCTAAAATTCTCATATTAATACCTCATGCATTTTTAACTGGAAATCTAGGAAGATTATGCAGTTGAGATCTCTGGAAATGTTTGATAGGATCTCAACACTAGCAACTAGTTGAAGAAAAAATATGAATATTAAGATAACAAAAGATTTTTTTGTGAAAAAAAGGTAGACAAAAGATGCGAAATTAGGATTGTTGAGACATGCAAATAAACATACGCCACAAACAACATCATTCACTGATGCTTTCTTGTCATTTTCTTGCATACATTCTCTCTCCTACATTTCTTTTATGTGTTAAATATCAGGATGTACCATATCATATGTGTAGTGGAACCAACTTATTCATTGAGGTTGAAATCAAACAAATGAGAAGATCAAGTAATGTACATAGACGTGTCAACAAGAGATACCTTTAGAGCCTTGAGAATATAACAGGTCAGGGGGTCTCTTGTATGGTAGCGAACTTCTGCTTCCGGCATTACCAAGTACGCAAGAAGGGAGATCCATTATAATATTCTCACTTTTTAGGGCCTGGAAGAGAATTAAGCTATACAATTAGTAGACAAAATTGGCAAGATGCAGTACTCATGAATACCCATCTTTAAAAGGACAATCAACATTCAACAATTACAATTCCATTACAGGATACACGATATTGATGATAATAATAATACCAAGAAAAAAATATCGATCATAACCCTACATTAAATGTTATACTACTACGATTGCAAAACATTAACTATCTGACTCATGCAAAGGAAGAAGAGTACATGTTGGTTGATACATTTCTGAAGTGAATGGTTGCTCCTTGGGGAATTGAGGTTTCTGAAAAAAGGGGTTTCCCTGATCAAAGAAAATTGTTACAGGATTAGATTAGACAGTTTTTTTTTGTTGACCCAAGTACAGCATATATTGAAGATATTCTAAATGAAGTTTGCATTTCTTACAAATGTTTGACGGGGGCAGCGTTTAGTGGAGGGCGTTCATTCTCCTTACCGAACACTCTTAAATTGGCCCCACGAGTTTGGGATTGGGCAGTGAAAGATGGAAATCTAATGCAAGTGTGTGTTGGTGGGGGGTTATCAACTTCAACTTTGAGTGGGCTTGTTTCCAAGTTCTCTTTTGGTGACAAATTTTGCTTCTTGATGAGATAGCATCCAAGTCCAATTTCAAGGGAATCCGATGAGTCTTCTCTTTCCAAAAAGAGCACTTTGTTAGAAGCCTCAGATAAATGGGACATCCCTTGTTCCTTCAAAATTTGACAAAGATTTTTCACGAGTTCCTCTATATGTGGTGGTCTTTGGTGTGATTGACAAAGTTTTCTGGTTCTCTTTCTTGAAGGAACAGTGTTCCAGAAGGATGATGGGGATGAACCTGCAATTGACAGACAAAAAAGGAATATTTTTGGATCGAAGATCACATGATTTATTTCCAATTTTTATTCATTGAAGTAGAACCCATAGTTAGCACCAAGGAATTGAGAATTCTATATCATGTAATGCTGTATAACTGACAAATTTCTCACTGAAAATACGCGGAAGAGGAATGAATAACATTAGAATCTCACACAAGAATAACCAGAGATGACCATTGGGATCTTCAGTTCAACCGAGACAATAGTGCTTATGTATCACATTAATACCAGATGTCCGGCACATTTTTGAAACATTAACTGAATAGTTTCATAGATATACTGAATAAATGCAGGACAAAATAGAAAGTTGATAATATGGTTTCATGGCACCCAGCTATTAGGCATCATCAATTAGATTATTACTTATGAAGTATCAAATAATACATAGCTTCTCAAATATATAAAATTATTAAATATTACTGCAATTCTATTTGTCTAAGAATAGCATGTCTGCTGTCTAGCTAGGGATTTGAAAATTTCCCTTGCACTACAGAAGCTAATATGATGATGAACAAAGGAGCAGAATTCAGTATCCAAAAAGAAAACTGAATTACTCAGCCACTTCTGCCTCCTGCCCTCCTCAGAGGTGCTTCCACCCTGGGTTTGAGTCTTATTCATGTTGATAGGATAAGATCTAATCAGAAAATAAAACATAATCATTTACCTACCGAAAAAAGGAAACTGATCACCAAATGCAAAGTGATATCAGTCTTTATGTTACTGACACTGTTTTACAGAAGCCCCCTCTAACTATTATGGAATAACTAGTTTGTACAGTAGCAAGAGGCTAGGTCAATTTTTAGTTGTGGCTCAGAAATCAAGCAAACAACTTTTATCATCATATTTTGTATATAATAGTAAAGAGGGTGCTGTTTCGTATGCAACAGAAATTTTTCAAAAAGCTTTCCTTTGGAAAAGTGTGAAGATGAAAGGAGAGCTTATCCTCTGATATATCATGGCATATAAAGTGCAAAACTAGTATCTTATATTTCAGATCACCAGATGGACCAAGAAAAGCAGATTAATCCAACGACCCAATCTATATTTTTTTTCAAAAGAGTTTTATCTATTTTAAATGATTTAGAGAAATCTTTTTATGATTGCTCTGGTTTGACAGGTTGACATGTTATGAAAAACAAATATTCATCACACGGTTGAAGGAATCAATGGTTGTGTCCCCAAAATCACATTATCTAAATTGCAATCCATATAAAACATTGAAATGTCATGGGCAAGAGTAGAAAGCAACCAATGAAACTGTCTGTGACTCTGTATGTCTTGTGCTTCTAACTGGATTAATCACTCAAAATAAATTAAATAAAAACTTCAATTTATAATGCATGATCAAAAACCATAAAACATTCAAAACACCAAGCCAGACAAATTTGCAATCATTTCGCTATAAGACTAAAACCTGCTGTGTCACTTTCATCTGAGCTGCTCAGCTGATCAGCGCAGTCAGAATCTGAGGTTTCTGATCCCCAGCTTGATTCACTGCTTGTGTCATCTGATGCATTAGGTTTTCTAATGCTTGCACTCAGTGTCCTTGCCTGAGATGGCAACTTATCTTCTTTGTGATTATTGCAATCCTTTGAAGCAACAGGAGCATTTGTTCGGGGCTGTATAGGCATGTAATCAGCAAGTGTGCCTTTTGTTCTCCATCTTGATCCACAGCATTGCACAGAACAGGCTTCTCAGGTGGTCCCTTCCGCCATTGTGGGGTGGCTGTATCATTGATACATTTCAGCATTCGAGGAAATGAAGCAGAGAATTCACAAAGAGTAATAATGAACATTAAGTAAGAAAGCCATCAAATAAGTATAGGCAGTTCTTTTAGCATACTTTAACTTAATGTGGTGGACTATTTAATAATTGATTTAGAATGATGTCAATTGTCAACTAGTTCACTATAATGTGCAGACCATTCATATTCTTTAAAAACATGAAAGAGGCTGATATTTTAAACATTGAATCTTTTCACATTGAGAAGATATCTGAGATGAAAATATTCAAATATTGCAATGAAGGCTAAAAGATGCCAATACTGGTTTCTATAGGGGTGAGATAAATAGCAATATCTTCATGTAAAAAAGTCAAGGTCATCCTGATCATGATCTGGGGAAACATCTAAATCTTTCAACATGATGTCAACATATGCAGCGTTCAAATTTCTCAAATGCATTCTGATCTCATTTGACTTACCAGACGGGAATCAATTTCTCATTGCAGGAATTCAACTTCAATGCCAGGATCTTTATCAAAAAATAAATAAATGCCGGGATCTTTAGAATCAAACAAACAATCAGAGTTGAAATACTGGTAGTACAAACATCCAATTTTTCAAACACGATACACTTCCCTCATCATACATTGTCAGGTATCAACCATCACTCATTTGTTCTTTAATATACTTCACAGTAGCTTCATATAACATCGAAAGGTTCAGAAAGACAGCATGCTTGCTATTCTAATCATGTATATATGGGACTGCAGGTGGGGCTATGAACGAGATTGTGTGCAATGACGCCCAACAACATAAAAAAAGAAGACCAAACCCATTTCACAAATGCAACCAATAATTCGAATGAATTGGAGATATAAAGGGGAGGAACCCATGAAAGAAACAAAGGAAGAAACTCACTTCCAGTCCCACAATGGAAACAAGGGCCTCGCCTTACAATGCGTTGCCTCTGTTGCATAGTCTACAACACGAACCAAATCAAACCCAATTTTCGCATAAACAATCAAAACAAGAATTCAAGAACCCAATTAGCTCATTCGTTGGCGGAGGAATAAAACGAAAAGAAATTAAAAAGAAAAAAAAACCCAACCTTTGTGAAATGCAAAACGCTATTGCTAACAATGGAGTATATGATTGGTGTATATTGTTATATTTGTAATTGTATAGTTCTGTATGGGCATTGAAAAAAGAGAATTCGGAAAGAAAGATTGGGTTTCACAATCTTGCCGTAAATGATTGAAATCCTTTCGTTTTAATGTTAGTTTTAAAAAGGGGAGGACACCACAACCAACCTTCTCAAACTCCTTTTCATGGGTTCGTTTGGGCTCTGTGCGCCATTTGCATTTGCAGTACCGCGTATTCGTTGTCGATCGTCTGTATTTACATTAACGATGCACGTGTGTAACTAGGAGATGTGTATATATAGGAAAATGTTAGACTCAGTTACATTTACCAACTAAAATTCAGACTTTACATGTTTTTTTTAAAATAATAAACATCATCTAATGAGGCATATGCTTTGATAAAAAGTGCATATCACTTCATTTCGAATTGAATGAATCCATTTTAAGTAAGTGTAAGAAAATATTTAATGCAATATATACAACATCTAACTAAGTACATGTTTAACTGAATTTCTAAATGGTATATAGGACTATGTTTTGGACTGAGAAAAAAACTGAGTGTAACAACACTTTTATATATATATATATATATATATATATATATATATATATATATATATATATATATACTCTATCTATACTCTATATCTATACTCTATATCTTAAAGAGCGATGATACGACAAAAGTTATCATCTAATGAGCTATTTGCAATTCAGCCCCTAATTCTTCTATATTTATAAGCAGGTCACGGCTAAAAGTTTTCATCTAATGAACTATTTTCAGTTAGGCCCCTCAAGTCTGCTATATTTATAACTGGCTTAGTAATACCAAGTTCCTACACAAAATCGGTCAATTTTCTCACCTACCTGGTTTATTTGCAGATAGTGCCCCAGGTTCTTGATACCCCCTTTACAATAAAATCCCTGATAAAATCGGCTAATTTTGTCCTTTTTGTGAGATATTTGAATTTCGGCCCACAGTCTCAACCAGTTTTACAACCAGCCCCTATCTACGTTATAAAGAGATCCTTGATTCAGATTTCTAGATTTATAAAAAGGCCCCTAATTTCAAAACACGACTTACCGTACTTCAAATCATATCCACAATTTCTTTTTTGGACCATTAAGATACCTATAAAATTATAAAATAAATATTTTAGTCTAATTATTTAAGCGCATAAAGTTATTTATAAGAAGTCTTTACTAGAAAAAAACTATTACAATTTTCATTTTCATATTTACAGTGATTATCATAAAATTAATTATTCCAGAGAGAGCAAATTTTGCGGCGGCCGCACGGTGCGGCGTAACGGGCCGTCGATCCGGGTTTTTATTTCATGCAGGACGGTCGGTGTATTCACTCGACCGTGGTTCTTGTCTCTCGGACGGCTCTTCCACCGTCGGCCGCCGCACCTCTCCTTTTATAAATATTAAATAGGTGATTTGATTTTTAATACAAAAATTTAAATCAGTTTATTGATTATTAGGGTTATAAATATTATTGACTATTTGTTATTAAAAATATTATAATATAATATATCTCACCGCGAAAAAAAATTTAGAGCAGGCGGCCTGAACAATTTTAGAAATTAGAATGCGGCATCGATCGCGGGTTTTTTTTTTACCTCATTCTTTATTAAAGTTTTTTAATTGCACACCCGACCGTATATTATTTTTGAAGAAGTGAGGCTTACAAAATCGTTTATAATGTTACCTGATAAAATCTTATTTTGCTTACCTATGAGCCTAAAATAATATATATGTATATACTTTCTTAATGTGGCTTATGAATTATGACGTTTCTTTACAATTTAGTTTTTAATAACAGAAATAACATCATTTAGCTGTACCTTGACACTTTGATATCATTATATACTTTGAAGTCTAAAAAACATATATAAACTTTATTTGTCATTTGAAAACACATTTTATTTGCTCGCGCGTACGCGCGTATAGTAAAACTAGTATATATATAATGCTTATACATGAACACAAACGTGTAAAACAGATAGTTTGGAAAGTTATGATTGGAAAAATAATATATCCAACCTTACATGTAATCTCATTTATACTCTACATCTATTTTTTTACAAAAAAAAATATACATTGTCATATTATATTATTATATGAAATAAAATATAAATTAAAATACAATTTTTTTTTTATGATAAAAACTCATACAACTATAATAATGTGATATATATTATGCTTGTGATAATATCGAGGCTATAAAACGGTTTGCAAAATAAATTAAGTGTATCAGTGCTTGTTATAATTGATATCAGAGTTTATCCATTATGTAGTGGGTCAAGCTCCGAACATGTGACCCATTAGTGGGTTTGGGTTGGGTCCACTGGCCCAATGTGAGATGAGGTCTATCCCCAAGATACTATGATGTCTAATACTTATTATGTTAGAATACGTTTTTGTGCTCGTGTAGGGTAAAACAGACACCATATCACATATATAATTTATATCTGCAATCCAGGAAATGGTTCTACAAATGAAGTTAGACGTATCGATGAATAACATTCAATTTTATAAAATTTAAAAAATTTACAATTTTCATATATAATAATATTCAATTTTATATAAATTCACATTTTAAAAAATTTTATATGTAGTGTATCCACATAAGAATCATCATTTGGCCCGAGACCCGAAAGCCCTGCCCGAGGCTTGTTTACGCAGCCTGGCCCATTTTCAGGTTTGACCAGGGCTAGTGCTTGATTATTGGGCCTAGCTTGCGAGCTCGTAGAGGGCAATACAATGAATGGATCCACATGTAACTTTATGTAATTATTATTATTATTTGAATTGTGAGCTGAATTATACAAATGATTGACATGTATATAAGTGCTAACCTAGTTATGGATGTACTTTAACATGTAATGATTTTTTAAAAGTAATTAATTCATTTTTAAAATTTTTCAAGTAATTAATGAATCATTTTAATTTTTTTTTTAACATTATACTTTTAATTTTATGTTATTTTAACATTTACATATAAATAGATAATTTAAAATTAAAAAAATAACCTATTTAAAATCTGGGCCCACCGGCGAAGGTAGCATATCAGTTTAAAATCTGGGCCCTCCATTATATAAAAAAAAAAAAAAATTCGTTGTTTAGGCCCGGGACCTGTTTATGTGGCCACGGGCCGGCCCGGCCCGTTGCCGATGCCCGTCGAATCCACACACAGACAATGGACACAGTTCAACGGATAAGGGGGGCTTCAAAATCTAATCTCTTCGAGTCATCACCAAAGCCACAGTGAGAGAGAGAGAGAGAGAGAGAGATCCAAAATGGCTCACGCAGTAGGGATTCCCCTGGCACCAGCCTTCTCCGTCATCAGCAGAGGCGGCGGTAACCCATCACCACTTTCACCTCCCAAACACCCTCTCCTTCTCCCGCACCCCCTCCTCTCCAAAGGTACTCTCTTTTTCTCCTTCCCCATTTTGTTTTTGGGCTTCACATTCGTTCTATCAATCTCTGCTTGTAATATTGAACCTGTAAAAACCCTTGATTTCTTCTTCAAGTATGGGGGGTTGAGAGTGACGTGCGTCAGGGTTGGAGGAGTGGAGATCCCTAACAACAAGAGGGTCGAGTACTCCCTCCAGTACATCCATGGTATCGGCCGGACGAGGTCCCGTCCAGATCCTCTGTGACCTCCGCCTTGACAACAAGATCACCAAGGACCTCTCCGACGAGGAGCTCATCTCCGTCCGTGACGAGGTCTCCAAGTACATGATCGAGGGTGACCTCGTAAGTCGTTTTCTGTTCCATCTCTTCTCCCTCTCTTTATTTTGAATTGAGTATCTGAAAATTCGTGTTTTTTTGGGCATCTGAAAATTGTGTTTTTTTGGGTTCCGTCTATCTTTAACTTTAATTGGGTATCTGAAAATTGTGGTTTTTTTTATCGGTTCCATCTTTCTTTCTTTTATCTGGATATTGTTGTTTTTTGGGATGTATTTCTCTTTCTGTTTAACTGGGTGTCTAAAAATTTGTGTTTTTTGGGGTTTCCTGGTCTTAATTTGAGGTGGGTTGTTGTTTTCTTGGGGATTTGTAGAGGCGTTTTAACGCATTGGCAATAAGGAGGTTGAAGGAGATACAGTGCCACAGGGGGATGAGACACATTATGGGACTGCCTTGCAGGGGACAGCACACCAAGAACAATTGCCGCACCCTTAAGGGCAAGCGCGTTGCCATCGCTGGCAAGAAGAAGGCTCCCCGATTGATTTTTTCGAGTTTGGGATTTTTCTGCTGCTTTTTAAGGTCTGTATGTATCAGTTTGAATGAATTGCAGAGTGATAAGTGCTAGTGAATGCATTTGTATCTGAGATTTGAAGTTTAATTTCATCAATTTATGTTGTTTTGGGGTGGTTGTTTATCATGTGATTTGCCTTGGTTTTGGTGAATGGAATTGAGGACAGATATGATCATACATGTTTACATATAAATCTGATTTTGAAGCAACTGTCATTTCAGTGAAACTTTAAAATTATGAGACCCTTTATAGAGCATCAAGTGAAAAAATGAACCACAGAAAATGAACAACAAATTACTTCACTACAATTACCTCATCTTCTTTTTGTGACAGGTGCACTGTTCTTGGTTTCCAGTTTATCTTGATAAACTCAGATGGTGAACCTACATTTTTGGCTGTGATGAGAACCCATGTTTCAATGATGCTTCTAAGTAAAATTGGAACCTATTCCTTCTTCTTATTCCTCATATTATAATTGATTACCATTAAGTAAATGGTTATCGATTGCTCTTAGATAACATTCTCCCTTTCACTGCTTTTATTTGTTGAATACATGCAATGCTTCTGTTATGTATTTCTGATTGTTGTGAATTGATGATTATTTATTGTTGGTGATGTGATTTTTATAGATGTTTGTATGCTTGTATGTTGTATCCCACTTTCTTATATTTCTTCACCATGTGTTTCACACTTGAATTTGATCCATGCTTTACTTAGAAAACATATTCCAAGATATGGTTCAGATTCATGTTGATCTTCCCTGATACTCGTATGTGTTCTCAATCATAATGGTTGATGGAAAGTAAATTTAGAATGTGGTGATCTGCTTGAATATTTGAAAATCAGCTGACTTAATGTCATAGAAAATGGTGGTTTTTACTGTCATTGTTCTTCATAGAGTTTAATAACACTTTTATTGTGTTTATATTGATAGACTAATATGATCATAAAAATATTCTGAATTCATTTGCATATTTTTTCATCAACAATGCTTCTCATTCCATTGATCACTCTTTATTGTCATTTATACACTATTAAAAGCCATTGAAGGCTCTGTTATTGATAGCGTGCATTCAGGATTCTTGGCAATGTTGTTTCTAGTAGAGATAAACACTGATGTATGAGAGGAATTTTCATACTTGGGGGTTTTTTTAGACAGACAAGGATAGATGCTTAAACTGAGAGAGTGATATTTATGTACTTGTATTGGAATTCACACTAGGTTGCCTCTTTTGCTAAACTTCTAAAGCCATTGGTTTGGTTTGTGGGTGATCCTGTGCATTTTGGATTTTCCCAACTAATCTTGGAGTTCCTTGTTACCTAATGATGGAACACTAGCTAAGCCTGTCAACGGACCGGATACGGAGCGGATATTGAACTCTTTATCCGATTATTATTATTATTATTATTATTATTATTATCCGTATCCGACGGATTATTTAGAATGAAGTTATGATTTTTTTATTGTTTTTATTTCCTTTTGTGTGTTCCGAAATTTCGGATACGGATTAGTATGAACTTGATCACCACCTATTGGCCTGTGACAAAGTTTGTGCTTACTTGCATATGTGACCATTTTATTATGGTTCATTGATGGCCAATCAAGTTCCAGGTGTTTTTTTTTATTATAGTGTGAGAAACAGGCGTAACAAAAGTTGTTAAATCATTTTTTAGTGGTAACCAATATTCATGGATGGTTGATATTTTGGACCGGCTGCAAATCGCATATGAATCAAATGCAATGTTCTAAAAATCCCTTTTAGACCCGATTAATTTTCCCGATTTAAGCCTGGGCGGGCTCAATCCTAGTGGCAACTCCAAGAATTTTTATAGATGGGATCATTAAAAAAAATATTCATAATTTTTTTTTTAAAAAAATGTACTCTTATATAATAATATACCCGAGTCCAATCCAAATCCTAGCCTCATACGTAATATATATTGTACTATCGTAGTGTATGGGGTTCTATCATAGTTCATAGTATAAATTTTTTATCGGATAGGGGTAATCCGTACCGATCCGAAAATGTATTTCAGTAAATACGGATTCATTTTATATCGGATAGAATTCACTTCAATTGGAGAGTGTGATTTTTTTTATTTAAAAAAAGAGAAAACTAGTGTGAACTGCAATGGGAGTTGACGACTTGACGTATCAGATAGTTTTCTAATTTTATTATTGTTTTAGGGTCCTTATAAATTTTTCACCGGGTGAAACTTTGGGCTAGGGCTACACTGATATGGCTTTTAAAGTGTTTTTAATGGATCTCACTAATTTAATGTGATGGTATAAATTTTGTGTGGGCTTGGTTTTTTTTTTTTTTTTAATTTGATAGGGTCAATTGACCCCATCAAGTGAAAGTTGGCGCCCGCCTTTGCTCAACCCGCAACATTTAGCATCTAGATGTTTTTCTTATTAATACCTAGTTGATTAATAAGTTATTAAGTTACTTTATATATATAATATATCTATTAATTAATTTTTTATTCTATCCCTATTATGTTTATATTATTAAATTTGTTTTGATGTTATTTTATAATTATTATATATAATATGTATATGTATTATATTTATTATTTTAAAAAGTGATTAATTAATCTCCGATTAATCATTGCCTAGTTGATTAATCCCTAGTCCCTTTTCAATTGTTCGACTAGCATTTAGCGCTTTTTACAACATTGATTAAATGTCATCAGGTTGCTAACCCTATTCAAGTCATTGATAAGAGGTATAGATTCATGTATATTATCCAGGTCTAAATGAGTAGAGACATTGCGATATCTAATGGTCTAATACCAAAATGGTTGGAGTCATGCATATTTATGATAGTAGTGAGAATGATGAACTTTAACATTTCTTTGTTAACATGGGCCAGTCTGTTTCTGTTACTTTCAAGGCAAAGCTTTGTACTTGCAAATCCAGTGGAAGAGGATGGAGAGGACTGAAACAGTGGTTCATGATCATCGATGCATAATTCCCATTACACTTTATATAAAATATACCAAGTTACCTACTTTAAAATTCTTGTTTATGCATGATTCCCATTACTTTATATAATTAGGTTCTGCATTATTTCCCTTACTATGCTTTAAATAGAGGTGTTTCAGTGATAGATGACATTGGTGATCATGTCTTGTTTTTTGAATTCTGACTTGCTTAATTTTGAATTTTTCAATTTCAGGACTGATCTTGTCTATGTAAAAACCTTGTTCATGTGTAGATTGTTATTAGCTGTAGTTGGTGGTCTCCATCATCTTGTCCATGTAGTTTTCCCCCCTTTTTTACATGGACAGTTATAATTATACTAGTGTTGTTACACTCTTTACATGTGTGCCATGCGCATATGCTTCACTAAGGCTCAGTTTGAGAGCACGTTGGGGTGTCCACGGTGGACATAACACGGGAGAGGGTGGAACGACCCGCAGTGGGGGGATCATTGTTTCAGAGAGTTGGGGGAACACAGAAAAATGCAAAAATACGAATACGACAACATCTTTTAGTGTGTTCGACGCAGATGTAAAAAGGGACCCTAAATGAACTATATATGCACCTTCATAAAAAAATGAATGCACATGGGACATAATCCTAAGTCCTAACTATGTATCAATTAATCGTGCAATTGAAAATGGCATGCTAAATTGCTTCTTGTATCTTTTTTTCCTTACAAACAAATCTTCTTTACAATGTTATAGGAGATATATATTAAATATAAATTAAGATAAGATCTTAATTAATTTTGTCAATGGGTGAATTGGATGTCCATCCCAATATAGTTTTATCTTGATCATCTGATATGATTATTAACATTTAGAACATTTTCAATCATATACCTAAATGTGTTCTCAAATTTAAATTTGAATAAAAATCATCCAAGAATATTTTCAATCATTTACTCATACCAAATCAAATTTTTAATTAAATCAATGAAGACTTGAACCTTTATCCAAATTTTTTAAAACTATTTTTCTTATTCAACTCCACATTTTTTAAAAGATTTGTGTAAAACACAAAATGATGATTGATTCATACCATATCAAATTAAATCGTTTTCTTATAATTTTAATTTAATGAAATTTGGGTATAAATTTGAATAAGAGTTCGAGAGTTGGCAGAGCGGTTCGACAGTGTTGGCGTTGGTGCGCCACCGCGAATGCGATCGATCTGACAATCAAGTTTTTCTCCCTCGATGTAATATTATAGCTCTACAAAGGTAACATATATTGATAAGCATACTCAAGTTTCCTCACTACCACTTTATTGACCGACAGATACAGATATAATAAAACACAATTTATGTGGTATTGTGCTCTCATCAGATCGAAATGGTTTTTCATTTTTTTTAAAATTGATGTCCAGGATTTGATTATTGATCATTAGACTAAAATATTGACATACATGACACTGTATGTTTGGCAATCAAAACTAAAAGTTGTTTTTAACTTTCGTTGCTCGATCAACTCAAATATATCATAATTTAAAAGTTAAAAGTTGTTGTCAATTTAAATATATTATCATTACTAGATCTTATCTATAAACTGTGCATTTAAATACATTATCATTATTAGATTTTATCTCTAAACTATGTCTCGAAATCTGTGTTTTATAAAGCAATCATCATCATTACACTATCAAAACATCATCATTACACTCTTAAAAGGTGTGCATAAAGCTACAAAAGGTAAAAATTATTTTTCAAACTGTGTTTCTAAACACCAGTGAAGTGTGAGAAATGACTTTTTTTCATTTTTTGGGTGATTCTTTCCTGCTTTTTGAGTGGGTTGCACACTATCTTTTTTTTTTACCTATTTTTTATTTTAAAATAATTAAATAATTTTATCATGTTTATAAAAATTTAATTAATAAAACAACCTTGGGAGTTAAATAGAGAACTTTAAAATTAAAATTTCTCACGCTTAATGAATTAGTTGAGCTATTTGTTGAGCATGATTATATTGGAGACTGATACCAGTTTTACTGATTCCGTTGGTACATAATTAAAACTTTTAAAAATCAGTTGGCTCTAAAGCATTTGTTCCAAGATAATTGAGTTTTTCAACTTTTTTTTTTCAAGAACTTTTTAAAGATGGAGAGGCCATTCAAAGCACAAAAACAAAACACAGCTGGTACCTCCTCCATCTGATTCATTGCCATTTCTGTGCAAACCCAAGGAAAAAAAACAACACAAAAAGTTGGGGTTGACCCTTCAAAAATACAAAACTGGTCTTCGCCGCAGTCTCCTCTCACCTAGAAAGAACCAAGATACAACATACCGTTTTTAGTGTTATTTAGGGAACAGAGACTCAGGTTCCTGTTCACAACTGAAAAGGTGTGGAACTCTAAATGCCATTCTTTTGTTTGAGAAATATTAAGATTAAGAAAAACACAAAACCCACTTAATAACATTAGAAGAGATTTATATGGTTCAATAAAAAAAGTTTATCTACATCTAAAGATGAGAACTTTTTTAAATATTTTCATGTAAAGATGAGAACGATTGCAAAACTGATTTTACAGGAGCTGTTCATTTACAGTTTCTAAAAAATTCGGATTTTGATCACTTTTTCACGTAAATTTATATGTAAACCACAATTTTTCTGTATGAAAACGGCTTTAAGAAAAACAGTTTTTTATAAACTCAAAAGCTGTACAAATATGTTTTTAAATGGGCCCGTAGTTCTTACTTGATAGTATTCATGGATTATAGCTCAACTTTCAATTCTTGCATTCTTTGAATTTCTAGGAAAAAAATAATATTTTGGATAGCCAAATACATGTTTTAATAATTAATCCAAGTTATTTTACACTTTAAATATCAACACAGTGTCTCCTCGCAGGATCAAAATCATAATCCATGTGAATCTAAAATAAACATTTTTAAACTCTATATTTAAGTTTGAAGACAAACTTCTAATTATAAAAGAAAAACTATTAGGTCAACGTGTCACGTGGAGTCACGATTTTTCAAAAAATGCCATGCAAAGTTCAAGAAAAGATAATGTTACAAGGATCTATACATGTTTTAAATTTTTAAAAAATAGTATATTTATATAATAAGATACATGTTTTATAAAAAACAAAGAATATATTCAAATGAATTGTATAAGTGCATTTTTAAAAAATATAAAAAAAATTATAAAATCATATATCTAGTTAACGTGAATATATCTGTACGATAATTTTCTATCAATAAAATTATCTAACATAATAATAATAATAATAATAATAATAATAATAAAAAGGGCACAATCTGACCCACATTAATCTCTCCTTTTGTGCCCCCCTGTCTCATATCCATTTCCATGCACACATTGGGTTGACTGCCCAAGAATGTCATTTTGAAACCTGAGAATTAATAGAAAGCA
This sequence comes from Acorus calamus, assembly GCA_030737845.1. Lineage (NCBI taxonomy): Eukaryota > Viridiplantae > Streptophyta > Magnoliopsida > Acorales > Acoraceae > Acorus > Acorus calamus. The sequence goes on along the minus strand of CM060869.1, from coordinate 31,679,546 downwards.
ATATATGGGAAACAAAAAAACAAAAAATAAAAAAATCAGTTGCTGCAGCTGGTTCTGCATTAATTGAAATAAACAAATGGAGAGGAAACCTGAATATACAGATCGCGAGTTCTGTAGACAACCAAAATGGTAATGCTAAATATTATGAACAATATGATATGGATCCGTACAAAACCAATCCTCTTGGGGTCTACAAAATCAAACATGGTCCATTTGACAGGCTTTTTCATTAAAAGAAGAGGAAAATAGTGTGTGTGTGTGTGTATAACACCTGCGGATCAATGTTATGGACAGATGGTAATTAACTTGAAAACAGTGAATTATTTGAAATGGAGATGAAAGGAATGAAAGAGTGTGTGAAAGATGAAAATTGTCTATTTCATAAAAATCTAAAGACTTGAATGCATGGGTGCAAATGCTTGTAAGTAAAAAAAGAAAAAAAAGAAAAAAAAAAGAGAAAAGGAAGGGGGTTGATTTTTTTAAAAAAAACTTTGTTCATTTCTATTCCATTATTAAAATAATAAATGTTTGAATTATGGATGAGAAGAACATAATAAAATACAAGAAAAAAATAAAAATGAAAACTAGAAAGTAATTAGAACACAATAGAAAAGGTTTCCACTTGGCTATGAGAGTACCAATATGCCTCCATGATTCGTTATCCCTCTTCCTCAAAATGCACCCCCGACGCGCAGAGCTAGGTTATTTGTTTATGGGTACCCCCCATTTTATTAATAGATGCAAAGCTTCTATTCACTTGTACATATCTTTTTTAGTAGATAAATCCAGGACTCAAAAAAAAACTCATGGTCTCGTTTCGTTTAAGTTCTTAAGTAAAGTTAGAAAACTTAATAGATGTGAATTATTAATTAACAATATTTAGTTTTGAAGATTAATGTTCTCAAGTTTTGATAATTGGATATCTTTTACGGAAAGTGGTGCTAGCCGACTTTTATAAAGCTATTGATTGTATTGTTTGTTGTATAGAATTGAATGGAATATGAAACATGAAACACCAACGTATATAAAATTCTAAATTCCTTTTAAAGTTATCATCATCATCCTTCTGGGTTAGATCCATATCTTAATCTCCATTTAAACAAGTAATACTACTAAACTCTAAATATAAGGACTGGGTCAAGGTGTCGCGTGTGTGTGTGTAGTCTGTATAGTATACCAAGCGAAACATGAATAGGTAGATTTTCTTTAAAAAAAATATGCAAATAATAAGAAATGAAAAAAACACAATTCATTCCTCATTGATGTCAACTTTTATGCACACCTCTGTCTCATATCCATTTACATGCATGCAGAGGGTTGACTGCCCAAGAATATAATGTCGTTTTCACAAACGCAGCCTCCTCTGTTGTTTGAAGGCATTACCGTTTGAAATATGAGAATGGAAGCCATGATCATGAAAAGATCAGCTGTAATTGCTTCTGCATTGAAAGAAACAACAAATTGAGGAAGTCTGAATACATAGACCACAAGTTCTGAAAACAACCAAAATGGAATGCTTCAGAGAGAGAGAGAGAGAGAGAGAGAGAGAGAGAGTCCGTACGAAATTAACCAATCCTTTCTTTGGTATGAAATTTTGTTTGTCTCACTCTCTGAGTCTGAGGGTGCGTTTGGTTGCGCGATTGCAAAACTGATTCTGCAGGAATCTGCGATTGCAAACCTGATTCTGCAGGAAGCTCACTTTCTCAGCTTTTTGAAATCGCAGCTTTTGAGCACTATTTGCCTGCAATCGCTGGGTTTAAAACTGCGATTACAAAACTGTTTGGTTGCGCGATTGCAAACGCAGCTTCCTGTAATCGCAATCGCAGCGCAATCGCGCAACCAAACGCACCCTGAATCTTGAGAGATCACACGGTCTGCTGAATCAAACAAGGCACATTATATTTGACAGACCTTTTTTTTTTTGGTTAAAAGAAGAGAATCAAAAGATATCACCCATGGAATGTTATGGACAGATGGTTGGTTAGCTTAAATGGTGACAAGAAATTAAAGTTTGTGTTTAGCTTTTAAGATTAGAGCTCAACATTCACGTAACAATAAAATCACATAAGATGATAAAATTTATCTATAACTCAGTATATTAAATAATAGGATTTTTTTTAGAAACTCGTGGACATTTCTATTCCAGTAAAATCAAAATATAAAATATGTTCGAAATTGACTATAAGAGAGGGAGAGAACTAGGAGACAGAGAAAATGAAAAATAAAAAAGAAAAACAATACATGCTCATTGATGTGCAAGGCAATGTCACTCACGTGAATGCGAGTGACCCCTGCCAAACCGAATTCTATTCGTGGATAGATAGTTTCACAGAGTTCCAAAAGCTATTGAAATAGATGGCCCAAACGCAAGCCGAAACTATCGAACGGATGACCTTACAAGTAATAGGATGTTATAGAATCTTTCAACCTAGCTTTCTCTCCTCAGCTCCCTGGTCTCTTTCTTGCAAAGAAAAGTTGATTCTTGCAAAATATAAAAATATTTTTTAACCTTAACGAGAAACGAGAAGGATATTAAATAAATAGAATAAAAATGGATAAAATTATATATATATATATAAATTCCTATAAATTAGGAAGAATCTTTCAAAATCTTTTGTTTTTTGTAAATTTTTACTTTAGATGCAAACCAAGGATGATGAAGGCGGGCAGATACACATGTCGATGCAAAAGCAGTCCTTAGTGATTCCAAATTATATGGATGGTTTGACAAGCTAACTATATATTTGATTGGATTAATAAATAGATTTTAAAATGTTGGTTTCTTCGCCCATCATGGAATTTGATCATATTTATATGTGTGGAAAAACAGTCTAACAGCATCCTTTTAAGTTGTCAATCAAATGAGTGCTAGGGCATCCATGTATTGATCACTAAATTTTAATTAGAAGATGGAAAAATCAAATTCGATTGTGATGAGGATTTTATAGTAACGGTACATTAAGTTGATGAACATGGTTTTGAACAAGTATTCAATATTCATGAATATATATGAACCATATACATCCAGTGAGAACTCACAGTGCAATAAAGGAGAAACCGAAAAATGAGGAAGAAAATGAGAATAGCTATTACATTCAAGGCATTTCGCAACTTCCCAAAGCCATCACTATATCATAGTTACAAGTTACAACTGACATGAGACAACAGCAGTGTAGATGATAACAAATGCATGAGAATGTAAAAGCCAGAGACACCATTAAACCCCACAAGTAAATCATTATTGTGGACCCTAATTAATTTCCAATACAACACTCTACCTTCCCATGCATGAATTGCAAAACCTAGCTAATCTAAACTAACCATGCATATATACCCCACCATATATATGCAACCACAACCCTACCCCACCTAACATCAATCAACATCCATCCCCCGCCGTCCGATGAGACATGGAGGGCTCGAGTTCCACCCATCCCTAGCCGGGTCAAACGAAACAGGAAGATATTCATCCGAGTCACACTGAAAGTATGAACCCATGAAGTTCTTCTCAAGTCCTGCTTTTCCCTGCCATGCATTCATACATTAATTCCATGTTACAACACATCAAAACTAAAACAACAAACAAAGATCAACACATGCACGCATGCATTCAACTCACTTGGATTCTCGCGCACGTGATACAGCAGACCTTCTTGGACTCAAAGTGCTTCCACTTCAAACCATTCATCGACTGGTGAAGTCGACGCGCACCCACGTCGCTTGTGAAGTTCACAAAGGCGTAACCTAGGTTACATTTGTTCCTTCAAAAATATTGATTGTTTTCACGTTATGTTTTTTTGAAAAAAAACAATATTTGAAGGACTAAAATATAAAAGGGCCTACTTGAAATCGATGGGAAGATAAACAAAGTCATATTGTGATGTTATAAGAGGGAGTCCTGATAATGCAGAGAATTGTGTTGCCTTGTCGTTCTCATCCCTGCAATGCTCGTCCAACCACTCCAACAACATGGCACGACTGCATGCAAAGATCATAAACATGAACTTGGAAATTTGGGTTTTCATGAAGATCGAGAAGGAAAGACTGTACGTACGTGTAACGGTTGGGGATGTTTTTTATCATGAGAGAAGTGACATTGGTGAGAGACTCGTCGTAGTTGAATCTGTTCTTGGGGACCCAGACGAGGCACTTGTTGTTCCTCCCTTTGTGGGTTGAACGAGTGTGGGTCGACTTCTTCTTCTCCAGTCGTGGTGGTTGTGGTGATATGTTTTGATGATGATCTTCCTCTCCAACGAAGCCCAACTCTTCATAGCCGCTGAGAAGCTTGGGTGGGCCTTCATATGCGCCGTCGATGGGGTGGAATGGGCGGATGAGATTGGAGGGTGGTGGAGGGGGGGAGGGGATGTAGGAGGCGACGTAGATTGCGCGGGTGGCGAAGATGAAGTGGGTTGGCGGCGGCGGCGGCGGCGGTAATGGAGGGATTGGCGGCGGATAGAGGGGTTGGGGAGGGTTGGATTGGGAGATGAAAGGGGGTGCGTTTGGGTTCAACTTCAACATCATCACAGATAGTTTGAAAACAGAGAGAGAGAGAGATGCAGAAGCCGAAGTGAACAAGATGTGTATTTATTTTGTTTTTAGAGAGGCTTGGGTGAGAGTGAAGAGAAAAGGACAAATAGTTTTGTTTTTCGAGAGACTTTTATATTTTTTTGAGAAGATTGAGGGGAGACTTTTACATATATTTACATGTAATCATTACAACGGAACTGACCCCACCTTATCATTCCATTTTTTTTTCTTTCTTTTCGATCAACTCTAGAGAGTTATTATTTGGTAACACTGTTTTAAAAACAACTTTTAACTTTTATAAATTTATGCATACTTTTTTTTAGAGTATAATAATAATTATTGTTTTATGAAACACAGATTTTGAAATACAATTCAAAGATAAAATTTAATAATAATGATATATATAATTTAATCTGTTTAATAACAACTTTTAATTTTTATTTATAATAAAATTAAAAGTTACTTTTATATATGATGTCAAATAAGCTCGGAGTTCGGTTTCAAAACTCGTTTAAATACGATGAATTTATATAAAATAGTTTAGTAGAATTTTAATTTTAAAAACTCATTTAAAGAAAAACTATTTTTTAATAAAAATTGAAATAAATTTTGTAGTTAAATATTTTTTTCAGAATCATTTATATTTTAGATGTGCATTTTTTTTAATTCCTAAACAAATAAAAGTATGATTAAACGCGTTTTCTTTTAAAATAACCCAATAAATGGAAGAAAAATTTAATTAGGAGGATCTCTTATTATGCTTTAATTTGTCGATTAATTTGTTGAGTGCTTGATGGAATTAATTTAGAAATCACATTTTATCTGATAATGTTCTCTAGTTGATTGTTATGATATTTTTTATTAATATTTTTAAACATGATAAAAAAATTAATTATTTGAAAATAAAAAACAGGTATTCTTCATTCTTTGAAAACCAAAAAATTATCTAGGAAACTAAACAGTCTTCTAATCCACATGATGTTCTTCACAACGGCTAGAAATTAAAAGTCCATTCAAATTTTTCTTCGATTATAGTGAAATCATTGCCTCCATCTATACATATCATTTCATTTTTAATATATTTTTTTAAAGAATGATGCTCCACGAAATTTAACCTCTTTCAAAAATAGAGGAGGTGTTTTTTGAGTTAATTAACCAAAGCTCTCATCATTTTTAATACATGTTGGTTGATCTCTTCAAGAACTTAAGTTAATTCAATGCATCAAGCCCAGAAGTAACTTCAAAACCAAACCAAGATTTCCAGAGAAAAAAAAAAAAGATTTCTCAAAAAACATGGACATATCAACCCTACAGTACCTTTTTTGGGGGGTTTTATTAGATAGACCTCTGAAATAATCTCATTTTATTAAACTACTCTTGGTAAAATATTATCTTCACTTATTATACCCATTAAAATTGTCTAAACTGTGCATAAATATTAAATACTCTCTTGAAAGGGCATTATTATATATTATAAAACTTAAAATATTAATATTGTATATAAATATCTTTTGAAATTGCATAGATGTAAAATTTAAATAGGATATTGATGATAATAGAGTTTCAATTAGGGTATTTTGACAATACATGAATGTTTGAAGGGTATATATGCCAAAATCTTTTTATTTTCTCCATCCTTGTCAACTTTGTCTATTTTCAGTGTAAAACAAGCGAAATAATGGCAAGGTTTCTGCATGTACACAAAAATAAAAAAGTTTTTCATTGACATTTTGTTCATTTGAATATTTAATGACCTGATAATTGTCTGTGTGCTAAAAACCACCCCCTCCTCATGTGTTATCTCTCTCTCTCTCTCTCTGATACATGGTACATAAGGAAGAACAGAAAAGGTGGTTAGAGAGTCTCTCAAGTAATGTTGGGTGTTGGTTTTCCAGAGATGCACATGTTTGCATGGAGTGACCTTAGAAAGAACCAGAAGAGAAGTTACTATATGGGTGTTATTTTTGGACCAACGGAGACCGCAGTTTTTCAGTTTTTATATGCAACTGAAATGGTACATAGGACAACAGGGAACGTGTCTCTGTCATTCTGTGTATATCACATACATATATACAGAGAGAGAGAGTGAGAGGTGGAGCAATAAATGTTTTGGGGGGGGGGGGACAGTGATAAGAGAAGATGATCCAATGAAATTCTTTAGCTTCTGTCTAGTGAGGTTCAGTGTGTCTCAGGGTCACCCCAGCAGACAAATAGATTGTAGGTGTTGGTAGATGAGGACAGGAAAGATTGGATTCCATTTTTTTATCATCATAATTGTTTGTTTTTAGTAGTGAATTTTGAAAGAAACTGACGCTTATATACAAAGAAGATAAAATGAAATAAGACTTTGATACGGCTAATTTTTTAAATTTAGTCTAATTTTTAGCTTATCATATGCATTTATTTAGATGTTATACAATAAAAAATTTAAAATTACATGCATATGATTTGAAACAGAACATAAGAAAAAGTAGTAAAATCAGTACAAGATGAAACATTTTTTTATAAAATAAAACATAAAGAGGTATTTGAAGAAAAGAAAAGTGAAAGTAGATTAGGAATTGGAAGTTATCCTAAATTGATGTTGAAAATTCTTGTGGGCTAGATTGGTAAAGATATAGGATTTTGAGAATAAATCATGATATCCATCAATTTTGTTAGCAAGACACAACAAAATAAATATTAAATTATTAGGTGGAATATGTTTATCAAAATTCAGACAATTTACATTTTTTCCCAATTGCTCTTTATAATAAATAGATCGTTTTCTAATTATCATATTATTCTACCACTTAATTATCTCATTGTCCAACCATCTGTTTCAAACACGGGCAATACCAAAACATCAGGCTATTATGTGACAAAAATCACATGCATGAAGACAAAAGATGCATATGTCTAGAATATATAACGCTATTATTTCGATGTTATACAAGGAAAAAATGATGGATTTTTTTATTTTCAAGTCCTTATAAACCAATATATTTAGTAATCGATCATTTATTTCTTCGTATTTAGATTTTAGTATCCAGATTTAAAGAATAATTCATTTTTAGTTCTTATTAGAGACTAAAAAGAAAATTAAATAATTTACGGATAGGTCTCTCTCTTGAATTAAAAATGAATTATCATTTAATTCTGATGATTAAAATTCAAATACAAAGAAGTGAATGATCGATCACTAAATATGATGGTATGTGAGAACTTAAAAATAAAAAATCTAAAAATGATTTACATAACTTGACTAGGATATTAAGTTTATATATAAAGATAAATTTAAGTTCAAATAGGTGGTGGGCTACATTGCGTACGTCAGTAGCCAATATAATCTTTGTTGGCAAACAAATGGTTATTTTGTGATTAGTGACAAGAGAGTGGAAGTGACAAAGTATTGACCTTATATACTGAACCTTCAAGTCAATCAATGTAAAAGAACATATTAACAAGACATACAAAATCACAGCATGTAAAAGACAAAGTTCCCATCAGAAAAACATGCATGGAAAAGACAAGAAACTTGGCTACTATTTTTCTGGGCTAAAAAAAAAAAAAAAAAAAAAAACCCATAAAGCAAGAAACCTGAAGCAGCTTTATAGGAAGGCAGAAGGTTTGGTAAACAACCAAAATGGAATGTTTGACATGCTGAGAGAGAAAGACATCAAAAGAAGAGGAGAAGCTGATCATGTGTATAGTATATACTGTATACTACCAATATAATACTAATTAACTTCATATGAAAAGCTGCTCTCTCTCTCTCTCTGTGGGTGTGGATCTTCATATATCCCTCGTGAAAAGTGAAAAATAAATAAAATAAAAATAGAGACACACCTGGGATGTTGTGGTTACCTCCGGTGATTTTTATGGATTATAAATGGCAAAATAAAGATCCTTGAAAGCTTAACTTAATTATCTAGGAAAAAAAGCGCGCTGGTACAACCAAATCCGTTTTGAGCCTTAATTTCAATCCTATATGCGTCAATAAAAAATTAATATCGCATATGTGTACATGTATATATTTTGAAAGAATTTTTTTACATTTTTTATAAATGCATACATGCAATTCATTTAATTATATGCTTCATTTTTTATAAAAGTATGTATCTCATTAGATAGTGTATATTATTTTTAAAAAAATTCAAAACACATGTAGACTATAATTGAGGTTGAAAATGGAGCTGAACGTAATATTATTCAAAAAAAAAAAAACCATGTGCATCTGATCCACATTGGAATTTGAAAATGTAGATAATTTTATATTTGGATATCACATATTACATCCAAATGGATTTGGATGCGACTTCAGATTCTAAAATATTTGTACTGAATTTTATATTTTTGAGATTTTTGCATATATATACTCTTTAAAAAATCTATACACAATATAAAAATTTTAATTTTACAATAACACTCCTCGTAAGGACATTTGTGCACAATTTAAATCATTTTGAGGAATATGAAGAGATATTTTGACAAAATAAAATTATTTCAGGGGCAAATATGCAAAAAAAGCCCAATTTTTTTTATGATTTTTTTTTTTGGATGGTTATAAATATGATTTTCAAATAAGATACCTACTAAGATATTAGAAATGTGACAACAATATGATTTCTAATAAAATTCAAATGCTACTGCATGAAGTGGGATTTGAACCCACAGTATCATATTTGCAAATTATATTCAACCGTTGAGGTATGGAATATTCACTTTTTTTTAAAGACATGTTCGGATGTGAGTTTTAAACCAGCCCATTTTTTTTTAAAAATAATGTGTTTTGAAAAATTAAATGTTGTTTTGGGAGAGTTTCAAATGCAATCATTTTATTAAATATAATGCAAGAAGCATCGAAAAGCTGTGTTTACATTTGAATCCGGATCGACCCAAGACGGATCCAAATAGAGGCCTAAATAATATTCATGTTATAAATGATGGAGCACATGGGCCAAGCATGCAAAATCAATAGGAAAAAGATACATCCAGTTTTCATCGCAATCCATGTCATTTTTTTTTTAAATAATACGATTTTCTTTTGAAGTGTATGTTGTTATATAATATGATGTATATACTGAGATACAAAAGTATATTTTTTTTCAGTTCAAAATATGAAAAAAAAAATTGTGTTATTATACACTGTGATAGAATATATCATACTGCAAACGAGATTGCATCACTGCATGTATTAACGCTCAAATCAATAAGATTGAGACAACTCTTTTTTACATGTCATTTCAAATAACTAAATATATATTTTTCATGATCATCTAAACTATATGGGTAGTTAAACTACATCGATTTGATGTTTGAAGTTGGGAGTTGGACAAGGTTGATGTGGAGGAATCAAAAGCCAAAACATAACACCATCTGATTCTAAAGATGTGAATGCACATTTATACATGGCTTAATCCAGATTTTGTAGTTGAGCGAGGTAAGAGTTTTTTTTTTTTTTTTTTGTAAGAAATATAAAAATTGTTATCACAATATTATTACGCTAAATAAATTAAAAGTACAAAGTCTCAAATATTGTACTTGACTTCTATTAATACAAAGTCTAGAATATATTTTAAAATAATTATTTATAGTATTAAGGAAAACGAGAATGAACTGCCGTTAAGAGTCAATTTGATAATTTTGGATTAGAAATGAAACTTTATTTCCTAATAATCCAGTTTCAATAGATTTTGTGATATGAAAAATTTAACTTAGATTATCTAAAAATGAAAAAAATGAATGGAGGATTTCAAATATATTTTTTCTGGACGTCAAACTAATCATAAATATTTAACATTTTTCATATATATATATACATGTAATAGAAGAGTTTAATAAGTAATAGACTCATGCAATCACAATCCGTGATGGGAAAGTTCGGACAAATGTATGGGCCGGGTAATTGGGCTCGGCCCAATTAATCAGCCCAGTGGCCCAATCCATGAGAAGGATCAACTACATATCCTATTCCCACAATTTTTTGGGTGGGGGTATTTGCACCCCTCCTTTTACCAAACACACCCTTGTCTTTATATACTTCACCCAAATAAGTTGAGTATTTTAAACACCCCAAACTAAATGGGTCTTATAAAAGAAAAGATTCATTTATGCAAGAGGAGGAGGAGGAGAAGGAAGGCTGGGGCAGAGGGCAGGGTGGAGAAGAGTGCCTCCGAGAAGATACGCTGGCAACCCTCGACGTCCGTGGTCCGTGGAGATCCGAAAAGGCGGAGAGGCGGTGAGGAGAGGAGCCGATCAAAATCAACATCGGTCCGGTGTGCGGTTTTCGAGGCGAATGCGTGGAAGCAGTGGTCGTGGAGGGAGTGGTGGGCGTAGGCGGAGACGAGGAAAACCAGGAGACGAGGTTGGAGGGATGAAATCCAAGATGTGAACAAGTTGTCCTTCTTCTGCACGCATAGACACTACCAGTGTCGACGGTTTCACATTTCGTAGACACCCCATGTGTCAATCCTTTTAGAAAAAAATTTCTTAACATTCCATTTGTCTTTCCAAATCTCTACAAAAAAAAATAACAAATTGGTTGTCTCCCTCACCTCCCTTTATGGCAATAGCTCATGTCCCCTTCAAAAATTACTTGGTTTTGTTTTTACGACCTCGTCGACAGATCTAGTGTCTACAAAAACTAACTTTGTCGATAGTTCTAGTGTCTACAAAGTCCAGAAACCATTTGACTTTGTTTATGGAACCTCATCGACAGATCCATTGTCTACAGACTCTGTCGACAGTTCCAGTATCTCTGGGTCCAGAAATCATTTGGTTTTGTTTGTGGAATCTTGTAAACAGATATAGTGTCTACAAAATCTGATTTTATCGACAATTTCGGTGTCTATTGATACATAAGACAATAAAATACATACTAAACACATAAAATATTTTCACACACATAAAAATCCAACAAGAAGTTGTCCCCCACCGACGAAAACCATATCAACCATGGCGGCGGAGAATCAGTCCTCGCGAAGTCCGCCGACCCGCCTCCTCCATCACCCTCACCGCAAACCCTGATCCCACCCCCTTCGCCGCCGCCTCCTCCTCACCACCACCTCCCCTCCTCCTCCACCCCACCCTACCCTCTCTCAACTCCGCCCAGCCCCACCATTCGCGGCTCTACCCACCTAACACTCCTCCCTCTCCCTACCTAAGCACACCCAACATAAATGGATCTTGCAAAATATCCATTTATGTTGGGTGTGTATGGAAAAAAAAGGGTGCAAATAGCCCCACCCCAGTTTTTTAGAGATGCATAATGAAACATCAAACCTGTATCTTTTTTGTATATATATTTATATATTTTGGAGGAAACAAAAAAATTTGAATGCTTCATGCACCAAGCATATCTTTTTCCCTTTTTTTTTTCTTTCTAACCTTGTGTATATATATATTCGTGTAACATAGTATATATACTATTAGAGAAATCATATACTCAGTTTGCTTATGCATGAACATCCTCTTCTTTTACACCTAAACATTTTTTTCATTTCACATAAAATAAAGACAGAAAGCAATAATTAATCCAATGTTTACTTATAAACCTGGTTATACGGAAATTGAATCTACCACAAATAATCAGTTCCCAACATCATGCATGTTTTATATTAATTGTTCATGGGGGGTCAAGACCTCTTGTTTTTTTATAAGTCATCTTTAGACAATCACATAGTAATTTATATTGATGTCCCTGTCTCTTCACAGTGCACTTGCCTCTTTCATCACCATAATTGGAGAGAAAAAAATGAGTGAAAAGAGTGAGCTGTGATGTGCAGAATGTCAATGCTTATTATAATTACTACCACCCCCTTTGGAAAAATAAAAGGAACCCTCTGCATGCTTTTTTTCTTCACAGTCTTCATGATTTGAATGCATTTGTTTTAGGAAGATATGATATACTTTGCCAAAGTAAACTGCAAACCCATGCACAACCAAGGTTATATAATATCATTGTAAAGAAAAAATGTCAGCCATCAGAGGATCCATGTATTCTCCCGTTGGATGATGACATGGGGTTGATTTCTTTGTGTTTTTCACACATAGGATCCCAATTGAACTAAAACGTCCGATATTGATAAAATTCATTTTGAAACAAAGAGAACTTCAACATGAAGCTTTGGCTTTGATGCCAGTAACCCCATTGAACTACATAACCATCCAGATGAATAATAAATTATTATTATTATTATTACAACATGATACAAGAGCTACCTCTGAAATTGATATGGTAAAAAGAAAGAGATATAACAAAAATGAAATACAAGATATTTATACCATAGCTTCAACCTATGAGTTACTACAACTTAAACATTCAATTAAGAAGAGTTGGATGATTCAACCATGCCAAAGAGAATCCACTTGGACCAAGTCTCTAGATAGGTCGACAGAGAGTCAGAGATATGTACCTCTTCGTTGTGAAGCCTTGGATTCTAATTAATCTTACTCATTTTGATATGAAAAGACTTAAAAAAACATATATATCTATATATTTTATATATACTTAAAAGAAGGGAAGAAACATCTTAATTCATACACAGGGGAGGGTAATGATGGTAACAGACTGGATTTGTTTTGAAATCCAAAACACATGCAGCCATGCTTTTACGTACATGATACTGTGTGGTTGGGCTAACTAACTAGGTTTAATAAAAGTGCACAGTTACATTCAGCTCATTTTACAATATCATTTCAATCTCATTTACTTCAGTAGACACCTGCATTAGCTGTAAAGAATTATATACCCTGTTAGAAATTTTTTTTTACACATTCTATAAATAAGTGTTGACTGTATTTAGGATTGGAAATGGAGTTAAGTCTAATATTTTTTCTTATTAAATAAGTTTTTCTCTTAATTGGGAGTGAGTGGGGGACAAGTTGAAAGCCATTGCTGGCATCTACAGAGAGGTTGTGAAGTCAATAAAGAGAGACCTAATTGAAAAGGTCCCCTCAAAAAAGTCATTACGCGCGTGATCTCAGACTGCTCAAACATTCTTTCCATACAACACACAAAAGGCCACAAACATGCATGATTCAATTCACCTCCAAAGCTGGGCTATAAAAACCACAGCCCTTCATCACTCTCACTCAAACTAGTCATCCTTTGTTTCTCTAAATGTGTATGGGTTTTGAAAATGTCTTCAGTTGGTTTGTCAAGGGGCATTGTTTGCAGAGCCATTTTGGCATTCTGTCCACCTCCATTATATCGAAAGAAACAAGTGGAGGCGGCCAGCATGCCAACGGGGCTCTGCAAAAATCCTCCTGAGAAACCATGATGATCGAAGGGAAATGCGCTAACTATTTATATTGATTTCTATATTTGTAGGTAGTACTTACTCTTTAGGTCCAAAGCTTTCATAGATGTTATTATGTGATCTAACGTGTGTTTTGATGAGATCCTATGTGTTGAAGAGTCAAAAAATTTGAATCCTATGTTTATTCTAGTTCAACAAACCATTTGATATTCGTCATTGTCATGCTAATTATTTTCACTGGTTTCTTATTTGATTTTTTTTCTTTTCCTGTCTGAATATAGTGTTTCCAATCCTATACTAGGATATGTGATTGTTATGATGTTCATACGATTACAATGCAAGGGCTAGTTTATACTATTAACAATTATATACTTACCCAAATAAAACATTACCAATTATGAACTTGAAGATATACTATAATTTCCCAATAAAAAAAAAGATATACTATAATTTACTTTTCTTATAAATTGAGATATGGGTTTGAGAATGCTAAATATATGAAAGAGGACCCACGTAGATGTGCTAGAATACATCACCTCATTTTTTTTTGTCTCTCTAACTTGGAATTTGAAATTCAAATTATATGAATATTTTATGACCAGAAATAAAAAAATATTATTATATAATAATAATAATAATAATAATAATAATAATAATAATAATAATATAATAATAATAGAAATCACATTAGAGCGAACCAAAAAGGTTATGTTAGAGCAAATTCATATCCTCCCTGTGACCAACATAGAGTGTGAAAAAAAGAAAAAGAAAGAAAGAGTGAGAAACCAAAAAAAAAAAGAGGCAAACATAGAGTGTGTACTAATACACATTTTAAAATTATTTGCAACACCTAGGTGGCTTTGTATTGGTGCACACAGAGGATCAAGATCCGAATAATGTACTCTTTAAGCATTATCACTGTGGAACTATGTGGACTTAGGGCCCAATCATATTCAAATTGTTTTTTTTCAGATTGGGTTAGATTGTTATTTATTTGGTTTGATTTGATTATGAGTTAAAAAATTAACAAACCGATCTAACTCGGTTTGGGTTTAGTTTACCATTCCAAAAAATCAAGTTATTAACAGAATTAAATTATACTTTTCTAACTAGTTTATTATTTTGTAATATTTTATAATCACTATTCACTTTTCAAACTCTCCTTGGCCCAGTGTAACCAATATCCACTCACCCTTCATTTTATAGGTTTTTCCTATCAAGTTTTGTTTTAAAATATATTTAATTTATGATGATATATCGTTTAAATTTATCCAATAGAGACAAAAAAAAAAAACTTAATTTATAAATTCGATTCCACTAATTCAATTTGATTCGGATTTAGGTCGAGTGTAAAGATGATTTGATTCAACTTGATTTTGTGCAAACCGTACAAAACCAACAAAATTACGAAATTAGATATCAAATCTTTATAAGTACATGAGAGTATGAGATTAGCAAGTATCCAAAATTATTTCTAAATCTCACATGTATGTTAGTATTTATTTCTAAATCTCACATGTTAAAATGTTAGTATTGGATATTAACAATGACTAACAGAATCCCATCCCATCCCATCCCATCCCGAGGGGCGGTCTCGTTCATTGCCGAAAAGGCATCATTATTTCTATCACACACATTTTTATTTACACCTCTCATGTAAATTTTACGCGCGTTCAGATCCACATAAAATTCTTATGGCAAATGATAAAATGTCATGTAAATGATTAAAAATCATCACAGTAAAAAATACTCACTTTATTTGATATTTACCAAGGAATCGTGCACTAATAACTTAAATAAAATTATTCTATCTATGTGACATGATTTCATACCTCCTGTTTGTTTCCGATATAACCCCCCGATAACTCCGGATAAATCTTTTGAGGTGTTTGTTTACCCTGGATAACTCCAGATAAAATATGTCAGAATAAATCATGATAAAGTGGTATATAGATTCTAATCAACCTCTGAATTAACATTATCATAAGTTATTCTACTCAAAGAATGTATGGGTTCATTGTCAAATCAACTGTCATCACCTCTTATAAAACACATGTCAAATCAACTATCATTATTTTTTTTACTTTTTATAAATCTTTATCCATACTTTATTCACATTTTACCCAAACAACAAAACATTTATTCTTATGTTTACCGACGAGAATAATTTAAAACACAATTAAACACAAAATCATTTTATCTTTATTTATACTCATTTATACTCGAATAAATGTATACCCTAGAATAAAATTTATCCTCATTTCAAACGGGGGCATAGAGTATCATAAGAATTCTCTATGGTTTTCACATGGAGGATCTAGACTCAATTTGTACACCTTTTATCAATTCTTTTGTTAGATGGGCGTGCAAATCGAAGCAAGGTGTGTAAATAGAGACACCCCCCCCCCCCCCCCCCCCCCCCCCCCCCCCGCTCCTAAAAGCATCACCTCCGAACAACACAGACAATCCTCTCAACAATGGAAGAAGAACCAAAGAATAGCAGTTACATGGAACCTCTCCGACGTGCCATTGAAGCCCAAGGCCTAACCGTGACCACCCAACAAGGCAAGGGCCGCTGCCTCACCACCACCGTCGACTTCTCCCCAGGTTCAAGTCATGGGTGGTCCCTTCAAATTTTTGTGTGATTTGCTTCATTGGGTATTGATTCAACAAGTCTGAAATTTGTTTGTATATGTGTTGCAGGTCAGGTGATCATCAGTCAAGAACCCTATGCGTCTGCACCCAGCAATGGCACCATCAACTCCTTCTGTGATGGGTGTTTCGCCTCCGGAGGCCTGAAGTTTTGCTCAAAGTGTAGGGTGGCTCGGTATTGTGGGAGTGGGTGTCAGGTATAGCTTGTTCAGATTGCGAATCACTTTTTGGGTACTAAAAATTTGTGATTTATCAATACTGGATGGATGACTTACTTAATCACTAGCATGGTTGTCTGGTGCCACCAAATTTCAACACCCAACATGTCAAAATGGCACCTTTAATCTTCACAATCCCTCTTTGGGCAGAATTACTATCCTTGGTTAATTAATTCCATGAGGAAGTCATATGCTTGTTTTCACATCCACCCACAAAATAATTGGTTTTGCGAAGTTTTGAAGTTTAGTTCTCTGTGGATATCTGAGTTTTGTTGGGCTTTTTAGATATTGGAGGAAACAGTACCAAGTTTTAAATTCACAAATTATATATGCAGGCTTTGAGTGGACTAGATGGGTTTGTTTTCAAATTTTTGTAATACATTGAGTTTTATGATGTGTCCTCTTATTTGGGTGTTTGAGCTTGTTTTTTCTCAGAAATTGGAGTGGAAACTGCATCAGCTTGAATGTGAAGCTCTTGTTGGACTCAGTAAAGATAGGAGAGAGATGCTTACAACTTCCATACGTCTAATGGTGAGGCTTTTATTGAGGAGAAGATTGCAGTATGAGAAGGTAAACTATATTTTCCATTCTATTTTTTTTTCGTTACTCCTATGGTTGATTCCTTGATTTTCTTCTATACCCATTTGTTGGGTCCTTGAGAACAAATCTTAAATTTTCTTTTCTTATTTCATATGTTCAAAACAAATTCAACAGAAAAATGTATTTGCAAGGAAATAATTCTTCCCCATTTAACGTTGTCCATTTTTTGCATCTTTAAAGAGTGTTGTTTGAGGAAGAAATATGGAGAATAGAACTGTTTTTATTTCCTCTAAAACAATATTGAGAAATTGTTGACTTGTGCTTTATTGTTTAATGTATTTTCAGGTCATTCCCACCACTGCAACAGATAATTATGAACTGGTGGAGGCATTGGAGGCTCGTATCCCTATCTTTCTAATTGATGAACTGTTTGGTGATTTACTGCCTGATTCCCCAAACCAAGGAAATATTGTTTGCTTGACTTGATTTACTCCAAGATATGTCCGAACTCAATGAGGAACAGCTTGTTTTGTATGCTCAAATGGCTAATCTGGTCCGGTTGGTACTTCCGTCAACAGAGATCGACGTGAAGAATATAACAATGAATTTCTCAAGGGTACGTGCTGTTATTTGGAGTCATTTTGTCTGTGTATTGTAATGAAATTCAGTATTATGCAGTTGGCGTGCAATGCTCATTCCATCTGTGATAGTGAACTAAGGCCGCTAGGGACTGGACTCTATCCTGTAATTTCCATCATTAATCACAGGTACTAGGTTCTTTAGTTGTTCATCTAACAAGAGAAATATGTTTGAAGCAGACGGATTAACTTTACTTCCCATGACACCTTTTTTTAATCTAAACTTCAGTTGCTTACCCAACTCGGTGTTGACATTTGAAGGAAAATTAGCCGTGGTGCGTGCTGTTGAACCCATTCCCAAAGGAACTGAGGTATAATCAGAATTCCCTTTTTTGTTTGTATTCTTTCATGGGATTTGACTTTTGTGTATATGGTAACCAGAGATGTTTGCATGTTTTCACTTTGAAGGTGTTAATTAGTTATATAGAAACGGCAGGAAGCTCTATGACAAGGAAGGAAACTCTCAGAAAGCAATATTTTTTCACATGCACTTGTCCTGGTTGTATGAAAGTGGTACTACTGAGATTAGTTTATCGAACATTAGTGCTTAGTCATGATTAATTGTAGCAGAGTTATATATGTAGATGTTTTCAAGTAATATAGCAGCTCTTTTCCTAGGATGCGTATGCTGATCTTAGGGAAACTGCTATTCTAGAAGGTTACAGATGCAAGGACAATAAATGTGATGGCTTCTTGTTTTTTAACTCTGGTGTGTAACCAACTTAGAAAAGTTTAATGTTTTCGCTGAGCATCTCTTGCCATTTTGAGTTTTGATGTGTTGTGTTTCTGGAATATATGCAGATGACAGAGTTTTTATATGTCAACAATGTGGACTTTTTAGGGACGAACAAGAGATAAAACAGATTGAAAGTGAAGCAGAACAACTATCAAGCTTTGCAGCTAAGCTTTTATCTTCTGGTGGTATCCTTTCACTAATGACTTGTCAGATCAAAATCAACCTAATTTTATTTTGAATTATTCATGATTTTGTGGTTCTGTTTTCAAGGTCAATTCTGTTGTATTTGATTATTC
The DNA here is from genome assembly GCA_030737845.1 of Acorus calamus. Taxonomy (NCBI): domain Eukaryota; kingdom Viridiplantae; phylum Streptophyta; class Magnoliopsida; order Acorales; family Acoraceae; genus Acorus; species Acorus calamus. The sequence continues at coordinate 31,660,697 of CM060869.1, read as the reverse complement.
TTGAAATAATATTTAACAATATATTTGTCAGTTTGAAATCAGATTATATTGCTGTTCTTGAAGTGATATTTTTGTCAGATTGGTTTTCTTTGAACAAAAAAAAAGAAGATAATATCAAAGCAAGTACCCTGTACAAAACCATCGAGAAGCGTCAAATTAATCTCTGCCATTCCCTTTCGGTCAAATTGCTGCGTACCCGTGAATCTCTTCTCAAGGTGAATTTTTTGCTCGCACTCTGCTGCTTTTGGATATCTTTGTATACCATATACACATTTACATCTATTCTTTAAATCATCAGAATATGAGTTGGTTTTTATTTTGTGTTAATGCATTAAATATTCAGTGATATGAGTTGAATTTAAAGTACAAATTTTGGTACAAAGTTGTGTTGAGTTATTTCAGTTGAGCAGGATTTGCTGATAAGCTCAATATAATGGATGGAAAAGTCCACAACATTAAGTGATATATTTCCAGTTAAGAAATGCACTAGGAGGACTGAAATGATCAGCTTCTCCTTTCAAATGTGGAATGTCTTCCATCTATATTATTTTATTGATCTTAACTAGCATTCTCTTGCGATCCACTCTCTTTTGGGTGCTAACATGGGAAATGAGGTTTGCCGATAAGAGACCTAGTAATTGTACTAACTAATCTCGATTTCTTATCACTCTATATAGGACTTCCATGGTGAGATCTATCTTATTCTCAGTTTTATGTCTGCATGTAATCATAGTCTCTGTGGTTGAATGTGCAGATAATGATCGATCTGAATGATTGGAGAGAAGCATTGTCATGTTGCCGCTTAATACTTCCGGTTTATAAAAGTATGTCATCTTTGGCATTGTCTTTGCGGACATGAAACATATTAGGCATTATGTTTTACTTTTGGGTAGTGTTTGAAACCAATTGTCCAGAAATCAATTATTGAAAAATTTGGAGAAAAAAATCAATTTTTTTGAACCAGTTTTTTTTTTGGTGGGTTTGAACCAGGTTTTCAAGTCAACACAACGGTTTTACAATTTAAAGCTGCAAAGTTAGTGCTTGGAAACAATTTATCCAGAAGCTGATTTTTTTTTCTCAAAACACAGCCTTTATAGCAATACTCAGCCCATGACTACTACTGAGTACTGACACTAGATAAATGTTTTTCTTTTTCTTTTTTGAACTTGTCTTGACTGCATCTATTGTTATCTCTTCTGTAAAACTAAAAGAAAAACTTCTGTGTGATTGCAGGAGTATATAGAAAAATTCATCCTATGCTTGGACTGCAGTATTACACGTGTGGAAAACTTGAATGGTCAGAATGCAATCTCTTCATTATGCCTTGTGTACAGTGCACATCTTTTGTTTTTTCAGGTTCCTTGAGAGATTAATATGGATTACCTTTGATAGTTGTAGTCCATTTTTCACTTTCTTTCTAAATTATTATTGCAGCTTTTGTGAATGCATTTAATTTAATGACAGTGGACCACCTGTAAGTTTTTGGTGTCACGGTATTCTTTCCATAAAATAGATGTAATAAAAAAGATATATCCAGAACTCCACAACTGTGTATTAGATCTTCAAAACCAGAACTCCAAAATTTTGAAGTTTCTGTTATATATTCATGGATGACTCCTTTTGATCATCCTTCTTATGAAGCTTCATTCTCTGTTTGGCCACATCTTCATCCACATTTGTGGATAATAAAGATGCCTTGCTTGCTTGCGCGCACCTGCAATTCATCCATTGATCTCTCTTTTTTTCTAAATTTTATAGGTTTCTTGAAGATGCTGAAAATGCTCTAAAGTCACTCACCAAGGCTGTGGATATATTAAGAATCACTCATGGCAGCAACACTTCTTTCATGAGGGACCTATTTAACTTGCTAGATGAAGTCCGCGCTGAAGCGACGCATAGACTCTCAGTAAATGATTGATAATTCCATTCTTGTCTCTTTTTTTTGGTGGTGGTGACATTTATTTGCATGTCAGCAGGCACTGTAAAAAATCACCTTTGAATGGATTCTTCTACGTGTATTTTGTTGCATCAATGGATGTTGACTGTTTCTACGTGTATTTTGTTTTTTTTGGTGGGTTACATGTATTTTGTTGCATTAACAGATGTCGACTATCACAGTATATAAAAATTAAAATTTTCTTTTTTTTAAAGAAAAAGTGTAGTATTATATTTCAGTGTATTTTTTACTTTTATAATCGTGTATATTTTTTTAAAAAAATAGAGGATTGTAGATAGGGTTTCACACACAATGTAAGTAATGTAGATAGGGTTTCACACACAGTGTAAGTATAATGTTGATTCAGTTTTTAAAAATAGTATATCTCATCTAATGAGGTATAAGGTACATACTTTTATTAAAAATGAAGCATATGCTCAATGAATTACGTTGATACATTTATAAAAAAATGTGAAATTTCTATTGATGCATATATATCATTAATGTAAGTATATATTTCAATAATTTTCTATCGACGCGTGTAAGACTGAAATTGAAGCTATACCAAAATCCGTGTAATAGCACTCATGCTAAGAACATCATTTTCCAAACGACAGTGTGTCCATTTAAATTATGGGCTTGTGGACCATAATCTTCCGTTGATTTTTTTGGGGGGTTTCATACACTCAGTCATAGAAGGTATCTCATAAGAAAATCATATACCCTAAAAATATTCAAAACACAATGGGGGCTACAAAAGGGACTTAAAGAATAATCGTCCCCAACATTTTTTTTTTTTTTTTGCCTGGCAAAACTCGGCCCAAGTAAATAAAAGGTTAACAAATCAGAAGAATAAATGCACACCACTTATATTCCTGCTAATACATGCACTAAATTATCTTTACATAATTGGGCAACAAAATCCAAACTCCTCCATTACTGCTCTCATCTTTATCCGCCAAAAGCAGCATGAATTTTATAAGAAGCTCGGCTGAATTCAGAATTCATGAATTTCACTCACTGGTGGAATTGTTGGTGTTAGTCATCTAATGGGGGCAACTCTCTAGGCATGGGAGGAACCAGGAATGGATGTTGAAGCAACTGAGCTATCCTCCACCTTTTGTTGCGATCCCATGCGAGACATTTCTTCATAAGATCAATCAACCATATATTTGGAAGTGGGTCATAAGATATCTTGTGGTTTCTGTCAGTTATAACCTTGAACTTGGCCCAAAAAGTCTTGTAATCTGCGAAAGGTGTCTTCCCATACACCATTTGGTAAAGAATACAACCAAGGGACCAGATATCAGATGGCCTACCGCATTTGATGGTGTTACCATTCGCATCATGCTCGTTCCACATGAAAGCTTCTGGGGACATGTAATTAAGTGTGCCTACCTGCAAAAGAAACGCAAACAGAAGTGAATATACAATAGCTCTGTTTGATTCCTTGTTTATCTTTGCTGTTTCATTAAACGCTTAATGGAAACCTGTGAATCGCGCTGAATGTTAGTTGTGTCGCTCATTATAGCTTTGGCAATGCCAAAATCAATCAATTTCAATGAGCCCTTGACAAGCATGAAGTTGGCAGGCTTCAAGTCTGAATGAACGATGCGTTCCTCATGTATTGTATTCACGGCTAAAAGCATTTGCTGCAGATAGAAATTTTATGAGTTTTCCAAGGGAAAGGCAAGCATTTTCCAATGTGTGTGAAGTTTGAGAAGAATTGGAAGGAAATAATATGTATAACAAAATGTGCTCTACATATAGAGAATAGGCTAGTCAAAATAACAACCATGTAAACTATGTTTTTTTACCTGTACATCGCATGAATTTTTTTTTAATGAGGTATTGCGGTATTGCATATTTCAGTTAACAAAACTAGATTGTTACTGTAGCAAAAATAAAGAACAATTCACACACCATTTTCCACACACAACCTCCCTATCCAAATTACTCAGAATAACAGATGCCCATAGACCCTTTTCAAATGGAAATTTTAGGGGGTGAAGCAACATAGATGTTGATAAATGCAGGCAATGATTCACAATAGACTCCCATGGAGAAATTATAAATTCCAAGGATGTGAAAAAATTTCATAGAAAGTACTAGATACGACTGAAGAAATTAATTGGAGTATGACTGGATAGGAATTGAGTGGCGTACATAAAAAGGTTGTACGTTGAATGGGAGAGATCATTCAGCAGAAATATTTTCCAGGCAGAGCTCACATAAGACTGTGATAGGCACTTCCTAGTCTACTTTTTAAATGGTCTTTTAGATTTTTCCCCAACTCACTGAAAGGATAATAAATTTCATATATTCCATTTTTCTGTTAAGATATATTCACTTAAAACCATAAGAACAAAAATAGAAGACAAAATAAATAAAAAATGTTAGTGACAGATGGATACTTAGGACAACAAATGAATGGACTAACTGAAAACACATAAAGGACAACAATGGGTTTTGGCTTGTAAGCTATATAAAATGGAAAAAGATATACATGCAGCTCGTTTTACAGTCCATGATTTTTTAAAAATCATACACTCACCTTTTGAAGTGCATACTATTATATGAAATGAAGTATATACTAAGATACATTAGTGTATTTTTTTTCAGAATGAAAAAATGAAAAAAAAAATTGAGTTATATACTATGATAGGACCTATATGTTATGATAACGAAGTATATACTACCTTATCATAGTATAACGGGCTGCAAAACGGACTGCGTGTATCAGCGCTCATATAAAATTTGATGAAATCCAAGAATATGCCGAACATTTATAGAAAAAAATAGAACAAATATTTTAAAGATGGTCAATTTTTGAAGCATGAAATGTATACAACAAATGCAAGAATATAATTTTTTCCTTCTGTTATAGTCCCACGATGATTTGCTACAGATTAAGTTGATTTCCAGCCAAGTAGATTTCTGCATTATTGAGGTGCTTAAGTCACTATGGTGCAACCAAATCTATCTTAAGAAAAACACTAAAAAACATTAATATCACTCTGCACATGATTATAAACCTAAAATATGGAAAAGGTGAAATAAAATGACCTGCCAATAGAATCTAAGCCAGTTCTCATCAGTGTTCCAATTTGTGCCATCATTTTCCTTCCATTTCTGTGCCACCATGTGAGCAAGATCCACTTCACCATATTCTAGCAACATATAGATGTATGTGTCATTCACGATCCTTCCATCCTTGTTGTTATTCGTACCACTCATTACATCCTCAAGCAATGTCTTATCTGTCACCTACAAAAAGAGGCATCCTGTATCAACACTGGTGCTTAAACAAATTACATAAAATGACGAATAATTAAATAAGTAATAGAAAATATACAGCACGCTCAGAATCATTGCTTACAAAATGCCAAAAAATGACACAGTATGAAATTTACATACATAAAGTTCATATCAATGTCCAAGATATTGTACTAGTTTTAATTGCCACAGATGCAAGTCTAATTCAATAGCTTGCCTCTTATGAGATGCATTTATACATCTTCAAAAAATTATACTTTTTTCAACAATTTGTTGTCGATGACCATTAAAATTTCTTAGGATTACATCTTTTAAAGATCTCTTGATCATTCTTTTTTTTTTTTGAGGAAATCTCTTGATCATTCTTAATTTCTTATACTTTATAATTGCAGTCATTCTGATATGGACAAGATTCAGTACATATCATCTCCATCAAGACACTGTCGTCATAACCAATGATACATTACTATCAAGGATTCAAGATAATAGCCTAGGAAACATTTTGCAGAGATATAGTAATTATCTGAAATAAAGTAACAGCAATTTCAGGTATCTTTAATGCCTCGATAAAATCTAATGTATTCTTAATACATTTGCAAATTTCCACCACACATACCTCATAATCGATGAGTTGTATTATATGACTCTTTCCCTTGAGCTTGTTTAAATATTCAATCTCTTGACAAAACCCATAAGCTGTAGGATAGTCACGGCCTTTAAGCTTAATCTTTTTGAGAGCATATATGGTGCAATCTGATGCGATGACTTTATGAACCTCACTGCTTCCTCCACTCCCTATTTTCCCGAGCTTTGATAGAGCTTCCCATTAACCTTGTAAAAAGCATCAGGGTCACTATGCTTTTTATGATGAGATTTCTCTGTTCTACTTGATGGTGGTGGCTTTGAATTCACATGCGATGATGAATTCTTCGTCAACGAAGTTGAATCCTTAACATCACTCAAAATAGATTCTCCTTTGCTTGATCTCTCATTAAGATCGTGAACCTTTCCTGGTTCCACAACACCATCATTTCCCTTAGCAAGGGATCCTTTTCCCTCCAGTATGACTTGATCCTGAAGTCCTGATGTCAAAGGAGTGTAAGAGGATCCTTGGGTTAATACAGAAGTTTGTGAACCCAAAGTATTGAGCATGCAGTCTCCTCTGGTGACAAGTTGGGGATTCACATTAGACTCTCCAACGTCTGTATGAGAGCCGCTCTCTCTACAAGAATGGGAATCGTAGGTTGTGGACGTTATCCTAGGTGCTGAAGTTGAATTGACAGACATAGTCGTAGCGGACGAGCGATAGAAGCCAAAGACGAGTCATCTGATGGACGGCCATGAAATGCTGATTTGGGGGTGGCTCAGCTTTGTGTAAAAGTTGTCCATTCATGCCGGACGAACTGATGGGCTTGAAATCTTGCTGCTTGAGGTCTTCGTAGCTCATAGCTGCAGGCCCTGCATCAAAAGAGCTGCTTCGACCCTCTGTCAAAATAATAGTTCTCAAATAAGAAGTCAAGTCCTTAATTATAGCAAGTGGTAATTTTTGCACCCATCCCCCTGTGCAGACTGTTTGACAGGAGAAGAGGGACAGAGAGAGAAAAAAAATCTTCAAAACATAATACAATTTCTTTGAAACCAAGATATTTTAATGGTATCACATAAGCACGAAGGATGGATTGTTAAATACTACGGTCATGTTTACTTCGGAATTTTAAAATTGGAACCACATATGGCTTTATTTTTATTTGTATTTTGACAAAAGCTCATGACAAATTTTAGCCTTCAAAACAGAATTCTGCAAAATCTGTGAAATCCTGGATTTTTTTTTTTTTTTACAAAGTTGTTAAAATTCAATTTTGAGAAAGAGAGCCAAACATCACCTATATAAAATAAGTATCTTGTGTACCAATTACACTACCAACCGACAAAATATCAGAACAGAATCGATAATTCAAAAAAGAAAATACAACATCCACTAAGCACACCCAATGAGCTCTACATGTTAGTAATCAAAATGTCACATTGTACTTCCTATACATTCAAGCACAGAACTATATCAATGATCAACAACAACAAACTAAACATATGTCCAAAAATTGACATTTTTTCACAAAACACATTAGGTGAGAAAGTTACCCACCTTCACAGGCGAAGCTTCGTCTGCAAGCATCGCCCACCGTCAGAAACTCCGCCCTCTTCGACCCACCACAGTCATCCATCACAACTGTCCCTACACCAACCCCATCACCATCCCCATCAGATCCCTTCCGACCATCCAGAGCCACCGCTCTCCCTTCCTCGAATGTCAAGGTGCCCGACACCGACGGAAGAGTGAACGACGACTCCTCGTCAGTGGCGGAGGCGACCACCACCGCCTCGGCCGCCGCGCCGCTCCTCCCTCCGGCGACGGGCTTCCCTTCCTTCTGAGAGACCAGAATCCTCTGCGCACGCGGAAAATTCGATGGCATCACACCTGCACAACAACAAAAACCCTAAAAAAACCCAATTTTGTATGTGATTGTGAGAGAGAATGTGTGTGTGAGAGAGAGTACCGAGAGGTCTGGGACGCTTGAAGACGGCCTGGATGTTGCGGACGAAATCGGAGGAGGTGGTGGAGGAGGAGGAGGAGGCGGACGCGGAGAGGAGGGGGCGGAGGAAGGGACGCGGACGGGGGTTAGCCTCCCGCTCCATTGGAGGATCTCGACCGCATCACCGGAGATCGGAGAAGGCGAGTCGTGGATTGATCGGACGGTGGTTGATTTAGGGTTCACTGAATGGACGTCGGAGGGGGTTCCTCCATTCGAGGGTTCAACGGGTGGCCTGGTCGGGGTGGAGATGGAGAGCTTTCGGTACTCTTGTGTTTTGGGGGGGAGAGTTTTGAAAACGAGGGATTGGGATGGCACGTTTTGATTGCACGTGTGAAATGAAAGGTCTGATGTCAAATTAGTATAAGATAGAGCTTAAAGCATTTCAATAATATGTTAACTAACCAAGATGTTAAAGTATCATATCAGCACTTTATCCCTCCACCAGACCCTAATTTACTACACTCTCATTTAATTGGTTGTTGTTATTCTAATAATTACCTAAAATAACTAATCAAGATAATAGTGGTCCACCTCTCCACCCACTCAAACATTTCCATCCACCCAAAATATATTTTTTTGAATATTTTGAATGGTGGGGCCCATATTTGACTAACTAAAACACTAGTTACAGTCTACAGTTAGCTTGAAAAATAACATATGAGAGGTAGGGCTCATATTTAACTTTCTCTTAACACTTCCATTGATGCACCATTTTTACATGTTTAACACTAACCAGCGAGTTAACATATCCATTGAAGATGCTCTTACATAGGAAAATAGACTCTAATATCGACTAAAACTCATACCACATGTATTTTCATTTTTTTAAATATTAAACATCACCTAATGAAGTACATGCTTTAATAAAAAAATGTATATCGATTCATTTCGAGTTGAATTAACTCATTTTTAGTAGGTGTAAGAAAAAAATTAACGTGGTATATATATCGTCTAATGAGGTATATGATTTATTAAATTTATAACAAGATATATAAGGCAATATTTTGATTGGTAAAAAATACAAGTGTAGCAACGCCCTATTACATAACAAGGTCCACGCCGCATAGTAAACATAATTGTCGGAAAATGATATGTCCAGCCACCTTTGCAGTCTTAATTGTAGTCCATGTCGATTTTCATTTATTTAAAAAATCATACATTCTTTCATTGAAGTACATGCAATTATATGAAATGAAGTATAAACTGAGAACATTAGTGTATTTATTTCACATTTAAAAAATGATAAAAAAAAATTGCGACATACACTATAATAGACTCATACACTATAATAACGTAATATATATTATGTTATCATATTATGTGAGGTTGTAAAATGGACTGAATGTATCACGCTCGTATAACTATCACATCCTAACATGGGATAAAAATAAGATTAGAATATTCAAATCCTAAATCTCCCAGAAAGGGTCGAGTGCCTCAACCACCTCGATGGGCGAGATTTATCATTTGCAATCCCTTCCATTAATATACCATTAAAACGAGCAAGGTCAGACAATGAGTCATGAAGCACCACACGGCACGACATAGTATGATTAAGAGAATATAGACTACATCGGAAAGTCTTATGATACTAAAAATGTCCCTTCCAACACAACGTGTTAATAAAAATAGTATGGTAGACTTGGCATGACAATAATCTATGGCAGAATTTGCATAATATGTTTATTAAGTGTATTATCTTATAATGTGGGTATATAAGTGTGTGTGAAAGAGAGTGTGATATAGTTAAAAATTAAAAAAATAGAAAAGAATGGTTCGGCCCGTTAGGCCCATGGGCGGTCCGTTGGCCCATTTCTTTATGGGTCAGGCTGATCTCACCCGTTTTACAATTTCTAAACAGTGTTTGCAGTTCTTCATTCATATCCCATTTCATTCAACTCAAGTCCGATAATCAAAGTATATGAAACTGGAATTAAAGCTAAAAAAAAATTTATGTGACTGCAATTATGGTAACATTTATAAGAGAGTTTAAGATAGGATCTGCTTTCACTCGAGTAAAGTTGTTTTTTTTTTTCATACATGTACTAGTTGTAACTAAATTTGAATTCAAACTAGAAATTAAGTTTCTCAATTTGTGTTTTAAGTTCGGATCATGGTCACAAGGTTAAAAATCATACTCTTATTGGGTTTAGAATTGTCACTGTTGTAGTCTTAATCTTTACAAATGTAAGAAACAAAACTTTTTTTCTAACCATTGATTCGGACTTAATGTATGTTTTCTTTAAAAGACAAACATCATGAAAGTATATCTTAATAGAAGGACCTTCTTTCATATAGAAAATTCGATTTAAATTGAATTGACATGAATATTTTATTGTATTTTAGTTTATATTTTAATTCATATAACAGTACGTAAATCAACGGGTGAGTAATATTTAAAATTAAAATTGGTGATAACTACTGATGGGATTGTAAGTAAAACTTGACATATCATTTTTTAATTCTTATTGTCGTCCACAGTAAAAGTAACGTGTGTCATACAATAAAATGAGCCTTGTCCAGAGGGTCTATATGCCCTAGTCAATGAAATTTAAGGGCCAATTGTCCTTTAGGCCATGGCAAGTGGTCATGAGACAACTCCTCCATTAAGTGAGAACCCACATGCATGTTTGAGTCTTGTTATTTACATGATTGAATAATCATTTGTATGATATTTTGAATTGGTTATGTGGACTTAATGTAAGTATAAGGGACCACGATAGCCTTGATCTTCCTACCACTGATAATGGCGTGTCACAGTATCCAATCATTTTTTGGTCTTTTGTGCTGATTGTGAGATTTTTTAATTATATACGAACTAATAAAATATATTCGTTTTATAAAATAAAATGTATAAAATAAATGCACATTTTTTTTATATTTTACACATGGACATAATGAAGTACCTATTTTATTACACAATCTTGAAAAACCATTTAACACAACTAAAAATTAAGGCAAAAATCTAACAATCGTTGAGATACTTAAACAAATCCACAATTCTCAAAAGAGAAATAAAACTTAAAATTATATTAATTAAAATCTGAAAACCCTAATTACAACCTTTCTTTTTATACTAATTAAGGATATTTAAAATCCGAGTTGTTTGATAAAAATATTTAAAATTAAAATGTTACTAAAAATAGTAAAAAAATAATTTTAAGAGCCAAAAAATAGAAAAAAAATAAACATGTGTTATGACGTAACGGTAATTTTTTAAGATGTTCTTGATATCTAACTTTTTACTACCTAATTTATTTTTAATTACTTAAAAATCTTAAAAACAGACATTTTTATATTCATCGCTCCAAGAACACGTCGGCTACCCATTATGTATCACACCTGTATTAATTTTTTTTAATGATATGTATGTTAATTTTAATTTTAAACAGTTAAAACTGACGAGGACTGTGACGAACATTTTGTTTTTGAGCGTCCAATATTTTATTAGGAGTTGAATTAAATTAATATTTAAAAAAGGTAGAACGTGGAGATCCCAGCTGTCGACCGTCTGATGAACAAAAAGGTACAGAAGCCTCCAACGTACGTCCACGTGGCACCCAAACTGCAACCGGCCCTCTCTCTGCTACGTGGCAACATCCCACTATCTCTACACGTGTCACATATTCACCGTACTAGTGTCAGCCTCCAATACCCAACTTTGACCAGATGGGTCAACACACGTCATCCATAATAATACAAACAGCTGGCCTTTAATAATAAGGACCGTTTCATTTGCATTCAATCCTGACACAGCCCGAGATTGAATAAATTCAATCAGACCCAATTCAATGTTTGATTCATCATTCATATTCCAATTGGATTAGATTTAGGTTGGATTAGAATTCGAATTTGACTTAAAAATCATATTATTTAAATTTTATTATACATATTAAAAAATTATAATTTTATTTATAACATTTTATTTATATATAAAAATTTTAGATTCAAAAAATATATATATAGTTGTTTGAGTTAAATCCGAACGTTAAAACTCTAATTCAAACCTGTTCAAATTTTGGATTGAATTAGTTCAACATGTTCAAGTTATACCCTTATTTTAAATCACTATTAAATAATAATTTTATTTAAATATGAAATAAAAAATATTCTGTTTGAATATTATCTGCTTGGATTGCTTTTATGATCACTGGCAAAATTGGATTATCTGTAATAGGTTATTATTTTGAATTGCTGACTAACTATTAAGTCAATGAAAAACATTGCCCAACATTGTTCGAGTTTGAATTATTATATACACGTCACGTCTATAATTTAAATTATTTAAATTATATATTATTTTGTCTGTGCACTGAAATTTAAGGGAAACGCGCGTTTTTGAGAGCTCAAATCCGAAATTGCCTGGTAACTTTGGGATGCGTGTGTTGTTTTTTCTTTGTTTCAAAGTCATCATATATTATTTTGTTTTATTTTATTTTTCTAGAGGATGTAAATTGTTCAAGATTTCAAACATCCTGTAAATATGTTTATAGGATATATATATACTATTTTCGTTAAAAGTAGATCTTAGAAACAATTTGAGAAAGTATATTTTTATTTTCTTAAAAAACTATTTTTATAACTAAAATTACATTTTTCAGTTTATTCAAGATTGGCATTGTGGTAGGCGTAAAATGAGTTTAAATTAAAATATTTTTTTATTGATATAGAATTTTCAAAAGCTTGCACAAACTTATTTTAAAAAACTGACAACACTAATCAAATCAATAAAAAAATCGAATCAGATTATGTAGCACATGATAATTTCATCAAATGGACATGCACATCTATAAAAAGAAAATATAACATCCCACGTTAACCACCTATTAATATCCCGTGAATAACATCATGATAATACCATCTCTTGCACATCATCATTGAATCTTAAATCACACCCAGGGGCGGAGCCAAGGGGGGGCAGGCTGGGGCCCAGGCCCCCCCAAGGCCCAACTAGCCCAGCAATATAGGTGTTTCACAGGACATAAAGTGGAAAGGGTTGTTGGCATTAAACCCCTCAAAAACCCTTACATTCTCAAAGACCCTATTTAAATTATATTCCCAGCAATACCTCAAAAGAGTTTTAATTTTGCATCAAAGCTTTTTAAGGGGTATTTTTGCATGAAAAATTTTTTTAATTTTGCAGGAATACCATAAAAAAAAAAGATTATTAAAAATAGTAATTCACCAAAGTTATTTAGACAAAATAAGATCTTTTCAATATATGCAAAAAAATCCTAATTGAAATGAGTGGGTTTGAATTGAAAAATGTTAATGCAGTCCTGTTTGCATCCTGATTAGCATGATATATTTGATTTTTTTAAGTGAATATTCATATAATTATAACAGTTTAATGTTTTTGTTTATTTTGATTTTTCATCTTACGTATTTGAGTCCTTAGATTTTTTGGAAATTAGGTTTGAAAATAGGATAATGTTACGGACAATTCTTTTTTCAACCCTAATTCTAGTCTGATGTGTTTTGAATTTTTTAAAAATAGTATATATCATCAATAGGTAAATGATTTTATAAAAAAATAAAATATATATTCAATGATCGTAAGTATGATTTATAGAAGTATATAAAATTTCTTTCGAAGCATTTTTCGTTAATGTGAGTATATACTTCGATATTTTGTATCGAATATGGAACTTGAATTGAGGCTAAAAAAACAAAAATGTGTTAAACACTATTGAAAATATCTTTTTCTCTTAGCCAGTTAGCCCTTTGGCCCCCCCTTATCTTAATTCCTGACTCCGCCCCTGATCAACCCAATATCCCCACTAAAAAAGTGAAATTCATCCAGCTCATGAAATTTCATTTACATGTTAACACAAAGAAATTGTGAAAAACATGAGCCCCTTGTCCACTAAGGAAATCAAATAATCAAATTTTGAGGTACCGATTTAAACATAAAATAAAATAATAATAATAATAATAATAAAGAAAATGTGAAACATATTCATTTGAATATCCACTTCAACTTTTTTTAATAACAGAAATAAGTAATTCAATATATATACCACACAAATGAGGATTATAAATTTTTTTTTTAAATGAATATTATGTCCATAAAAAATCAAATCAAACCCTTCAAAGACCAAAAAAAAAAAAAAAAACTGTCCCACAACACACTGTTTCCAAGCAGTACAACGTAATCATTACATCTACCCAAGGTCCCAAACACCCCACCCGTTTCAACTTCCACTGATCCTCCTGTCCCCACATTCATTTATTTCACTTCTTATTAAAACACCATAAAATACAATCATCAAAAATCAAAACCTCCCCAAAACATCAGGACCCCCTTTTTAGTGTTAATTCCCCACATTCATTTTTTTTCACTTCTTATTAAAACACCATAAAATACAATCATCAAAAATCAAATCCTCCCCAAAACATCAGGACCCCCTTTTATTAATTTTTTTTAAAAAAAAAAAAAAAAAAAAAACAGAGAGACCAGAATACCAAGACCAAGTCCCACCCTGTCCAGCTTCTTCACTGTCCATGTCGCGTACGTTTCCCCCGTCATATCGATATCCCGGATAACGATATCCCAGCCCATTCTCTTACGTTTCCATTTTTGAATCTTCTCTCTTTCTTCAATAACGGCCTCTTATAAACCGCTCCGGGTCTCCCCGTCTCGTCATCTCTCACTCCGTCGCCGAATCTTCCGATCACATCGTCTCTCTCTCTCTCTCTCTCATGCACCCATTCTGTTGCGTCTCCCCTTCCGACCCCAATCACCCTCCGCCGCTCCCTCCCGACATGCCGCCGCCGGCAACCGCCCCGATCAGCCGCAGCCGCGACTCCTCCCCGCACGCGTCCTTCGAGGCGAACGACGGACACGGCGGGAGCTTCCGGAACGGCCACCACCCGTCGGCGGAGGTGAAGGTGAATGACATCGTGGGGAGCGGGATGTCGGGGATCCTTCAGAAGTGGGTGAACTACGGGAAGGGGTGGAGGCCGAGGTGGTTCGTGTTGCAGGACGGGGTGGTGTCGTATTTCAAGATCCATGGACCGGACAAGATCCGGATCGATCAGGAGACCGAGAAGGGATCGAAGGTTGTGGGGGAGGAGTCCATCAGGCGTTTGAGCAGGCACAAGAACGGGCAGTCGCAGCTCCAGCGGAAGGCCTTCGGCGAGATCCATCTCAAGGTGTGTGGTTTCCTTTGCTTTCTTTCTCTCTGTGCCGGTGATTTCTTTACGTGATGTTTGAGATTCGGTTTCTGGCTGTCTATTGATTTGTTTTTGAAATCTCGAGGTTTTAATAGATTGATTGTGTGTTTGGTTGAAATCGTTTGAAGCTTTTAGGATTTTTGGAATGGAATGATTAGGTTGGGATTTGATGCAGGATTTGGATTTTTTTGGGGAGAGAGTGTAGAATGAGTGATCTGAGGCATTAGGTTGTTCTGATGATCCAGAATGTGAGATGATGGATTGATCACAAAAGAACCTGAAAAAATGTCAAGCAGTGTTGTTGGACAATATGTTTTCCTGATGATCCAGTTTGGACTTATGATTAAATTTAGGGATTGTGTGAAAGAGTGACATGATCAGGGTAACATATGAACATATTGGATGTGCATCAAGGGGAAAAACATTTCTTGTTTTGCTCAAAATTTCTTTTCATATGGTCTACGTGGAAGGCAATAGGTTGTTGATCTTCCAATCATTCAGTTTTTTGTTGGAATTCTGATGCGGAATGATTTAGCACTAGGGCATGAGAGACATGCTGTAAGAGATGTGCACAGAGGAAGCTTGGTGTTTGGAAATGTTGGGAGCCATATCTTTTCTTCTTTTATATAAAAGCAGTTACACAAGCTGATGGAAATGGATTAATGTGAATTCAGATTATTCAGTTTTATACGATGAGGCCTGATTCACATGTTTTAAGAAATATGTTCACTGAGGGAGTTGGGTCCAGTGTCTGGAGATAGTGGGAGCTGAATCTTTTATATAGAAACAATCATGGAGGATGAGGAAAATGGATTATGTATCTTCATATGACTCAGTTTTGAATGATTATGCCTGAGGAATATGCTTTAAAAAATATGACACCGAGGAAATGAGGTGTGTGGAGATTTTGGGAGTGACTCTTCAATAGAGAAGCAATCAGAGAAGATGAGGGCAATGAAATTTGTTTCTTCACATGATGCAAGTTTGATCTTGGGTTGAATTTTACTTACCATGTTGAGGACTGAATGATAAGCTAAGACATGATCCACTTGGAAAATTATTGATGAATAGACCATTACATATGCATTTCATTGTTTCTGCAGGTGTCATCGATCAGGGAGAGCAAGTCAGATGATAAGAGATTCTCGATATTCACAGGGACAAAGAGGCTCCACCTGAGGGCCGAAACAAGGGAAGATCGGGCAATATGGATGGAAGCCCTGCAAGCAGTGAAGGAGATGTTTCCGAGGATGTCCAACAGTGAATTGATGGCTCCCGTAGATGGGTGCATGGTATCAACAGAGAGGCTGAGGCAACGGCTGCTGGAAGAGGGGCTGGTGAAGTTGCTGTGCAGGACAGTGAGCAGATAGTGAGAGCTGAGTTCTCTTCCCTTCAAAATCAGCTTGTTCTACTTAAGCAGAAGCAATCCCTTCTTCTTGACACCCTGCGTCACCTAGAGGTACAGAACTCATAGTCATTACAAATGTATATAAGATATGCAGTTTGTTGAATTTTTATTTATTTATTTTTATAATTCAGTGTGGTGCACTTTTACCAGCAAAATTTTGTTTGGTGTGGTTCTTCTGAATTTTCCTGTGCTAAAATCACGGTGGGAATATCACATGCATCTACTACCAGTACTTGAATTTCCTAGTAGGATTCTAATAAAATATTGCAATATTGATTCTCTGTTATGTAGACAGAAAAAGTGGACTTGGAGAATACTCTTGTCGATGAGAGTCAAAGACAGTCAAATGAGTGTGGCATTGTCTCAAGATCAAGGCATGAGAAGTCCAGTGGTACGAGGTCGAGTCATATATATGTATTTTTTACATGTTGGTTTTCCCATGGAATACATTCTTTGCTGTGTGGAAGATGCTTTCAACATATCTTGTGGAACCTGTTAATAATATATTTAAGTTTTCCTTATCCATTTTGCTGTGTGGTTATGGTTTATTAGTGGATCAAATTGATGGTTATGCTGCACTTTCCTTTCTCATATCCATATATGATATCTTTCTTTGTTTCTTTTTTTAAAAAAAAAAGAAAAGAGGATTGGAGCATTTATATTATAAATAATGCCTTTTAAACAAAAAGACATGAGAGATTGCCAAAAGAAAAGAACATCTATTGCCCTTTCCAGTTGATTCCCATAATATGAGATCATGTTATATATGCAACTCATATGTGCAACAATTGTGCAAAGATGGACTAGTGAAAACACAGTTTTTCTCTTGATTTCTCTGTGTCAAGCAACCATTCTCTCTCCTGTCTCATTTTCATGTGGCTTTTGTAATAACTAATCTTGTAGTTGAATTTTCTTGATACATTATTAAATTCAGCTAATAAATATCCTACAAGATGTTGATAATGTGTGAAAGGGAAAAAACAAAGTAGCAAATAATACATAATAAACGAAAAATCAGGAAAGAAATAAAGACCTCTTCTCTCTTTTATGCTGTCGGCTGATCCTTGTTTGTCCTTTTGATCAGTTTCCCTATCCACAAGTTTTGTTATTGATTTATTATTTGAACCTTCCATCCCCCAATGATCAATTATTGTTTCTATCATACATAGGAACCTCTGCACTTTTTTCTGATACGCTATTAATTATAAATAACAAGCTTGGGAAAGTTTCACTCTAAATGTGTTTTCTTGCCAATTTAGACTATAATTCAGCTTCTACAAATCCATGATACACAAGTGAATGGAAAAGTTTATCTTGGTCCTCCATCCTCACGCTGTTTCCTTAATGGATATTTTATTCCCTTTTCCATAGGGTTTTTAATGTTGGTTTTGATCTTTCCACACATTGGGAGAGTATGCTTTATTTCACTTTTTTATTATTCCCTCAACAATAACCATCTCACACACTTTCCGCGGATGCTTGGAGTATAAGTTCTCTTTGTTTTTCATTGTGTAACATTTTCCCTATTTTAGTTTTTCTATTCAATTTATGACTGTTCCAACAAATTGCATATTGGCATATTTGCTATAACGGTCTCCCATTTCCTATTATTTAGGTTGTCCCTTATCCTCCATTGTTTCCTCAACTTCATTAACATACCAATAAATTTTATTTTTGGCTGTGTTTGTGTTTATTTAATGTCCCATGCTTAGATATTGAGAAATTGTTTGTTTTTCTTCTCGTGGTCTCTCACATTTAAAATGCAATTTTTTAATGTGTGTGATGGCCATGTTCACATATAAACATAGAGTATTATCCCTAATTAGGTGGTGTAGAACTAAATCATGGTGAGTACTCACCTTATCTTCATCATACATAACTCTAGACTACTCTATTCCGCCATCCTTTAACAAGTCACACATCCCTGTGTGGGGTTTTGTACCCAACCACTATGTAACATACAATTTCTAATATGAAATATAAATCATGAAGATTACACACAAATCTTTATATCTAGACTCGTGTAATCAATTGAGGTGGTGGTGGGTTGGACTAGCCAAGAGCCCAATGGGCTCATTTAGTGTAAGGTGAGTGCCCACACTACATTGTCTATTGGTGGACAATGATTTGCTTATATGTGAGCTCATGTTCCTACATGCCATTTTAATGTCGGGAGTCAATTGAATAAAATCCAAGAATATATGTGGTTTAAGCTTGAGGAGTTGCATTTCATTTGGTGAATGATGTTCTTTTATAAACATTTGACCATCCTTGTACAATTTTTTTAATTTGATTACGTAGCTGAGAATGTTTTGTTTTATTATCAGTTTATGTCTTCTTTCCTGCTTGGAGTGACCAATAATTAACCTGTTGTATTTAGTTTTTAATATACTATATCTGAAAAGGTTTCTTTTTTATTTTTATTTTTAGTCTATTTTGATTTTGCAGTTCAAAGTGATCATTTTCTTCAGTTCTGTTTTAAGTATTTTATGCTATACGTAAAAAGGCCATTAACTTTTCTATTCAATATGGACAATTTGGCCATCACAATACTATATTGTTCTCTTTTGTTCCCATGGGTTATCATGATTTATTGAATGTAGGATTCTTACATTCATTATAAAGATATATGCTGATTTGTTTTTCATAATATTGTTTTTCCAGAAGGGAGTGCCACTGAATCTGATGATGACAATGAAAGACCTGATGCAGCAGAGGAAGAAACAGAAGAAGAAGAAGACAATGCTTTTTTTGATACAAGGGATTTTCTTTCATCAAGTTCTTTTAAAAGTAATGGGTCAGATTATCATATATCATCATTTGATTCAGATGACGATGAGCTTTATGCTTTTGACTCCGGTGATGGGGATGATGCTTTTATGAAATCTGTTGGTTTTAACTATCCACATGTTAGAAGACGTAAAAAGCTTCCCGATCCAGTCGAAAAGGAGAAGGGTGTTAGCCTCTGGTCCATGATTAAAGACAATATTGGAAAGGATCTTACAAAAGTTTGTCTTCCTGTATATTTCAATGAGCCTCTCTCATCCTTGCAGAAATGTTATGAAGACCTGGAATACTCCTATCTGCTTGACCGAGCTTATGAATGGGGTAAAATGGTAAGCTCTTGAATACACCATGTGTTATTAGTAATACTTTTTACTCATGCATATTTATGTTTATTTATTGACAATTAGCTTTATATTAGATTTAGAGGTTTGGGAATTGGTATCATTTCTATACATATTAGTTTTAATTTATGGACAGTTAGTTCAATATTAGATTTAGAGAATTGGGAATCTGTATCACTTTGGGTGGGTTCAAAACTTATGTACCGTGTGATATGTATTGGGAATCACACTAGTCATTGTTAGTTTTGGCTTATTCAAATCTATTTTTTTACATTCTATTTTCTGTCCAAATTATGCACATTTTATTTTATCACTTTTTCTAAGTTGAGAATTTATGCCCTTGTACAAAAGAAGGGAAAAACGAAGAGAAAATATAAAAATGTGTATCATAACACGTAATATTTCTTTCGGAAACACAGGTATGATACACTTCAGTAAAGTGAAAGATTGTTGTCAATAGTACAATTTGGTAGGATTAACACTGATTCCCTAAACCTGATTTTATGGCTGTTTTTGTCAGTCTTTTTAGCTCTGATTTTTTTTTAAGGCAAGTAATGTATTTATTTACAAAGAATAATATTTACAAGTGTGTGCATGCTGCTCACAAAATTCAAACATGCCCACCATACATGAAACTCTCCCAATCCCCACATTTATTTCATGGTGATTATAGCACATGGATTAATCTGTTACATTTTTCCAACTATTTGTATGCAGAGATTGCCTCTTTTTCTTTTGTTTCTGATATTACTTATTTGATGAACTTTTGCAGGGTAATGGACTTATGAGGATTCTTAATGTTGCGGCATTTGCTGTTTCTGGTTATGCTTCAACTGAAACGAGAAACTGCAAGCCGTTCAATCCACTTTTGGGAGAAACATATGAGGCTGACTATCCTGACAAGGGCCTCCGTTTTTTCTCAGAAAAGGTTCATATTTGTCTAGAAATCTTTTAATATAAATATAGATAATTTTCTGTTTTGCATGGTTAATCATTCTGCCATTTTTTTAATACCGAATTTTTTTTGTATGGAAATTTCAGCCTCTATCATATGAGCCGAACAGTTGCATATGAATAGATTGAAGCACCTTGTGTCTTCTACAGTTGCAAGCACTTAGTTAATATAACAGTTTTGCATGCTAATTATATAGTGCTATGGTCAGCTGAATCATCGATTCTCATCAAAAAAATTATCTCAGATTTGGATCATTTTTTTTTTCAAAATATTAATGTCTATGTGCTGGTTCATGATACAATTAATGGAATTATTGATGCCTATCAATACACTTTTTTTTTAAACAAAGTAGATTGCTGCTACCAACCAATTTCATTAAGATAAGAGTTAGTATATATCTAAATGGGGATGAGAGGATATAGATTAAGCAAAAAGAAATCAAATAAAGTTTACAGTACAAAACACAAAGAAAACAAAGAAATAAAACCAAGGGGCGTGGTCGGGGAATAGATAGGCTATCGACTCGGAACCGAACTTCCCAAGAAGAGTGTCGAGCCTACGTTGCAATATCTATGGCCCCCCAAGGGTCACGCCCCGCGTTCAATACACATTTTTTTAGCTGTGACTTTTCTGTGTCATAATGGACCTGTCCTTGATATTTCTAAATTTTCACTTGAGCAGGTCAGTCATCACCCAATGGTTGTTGCATGCCATTGTGAGGGTAGAGGATGGAAGTTTTGGGGTGATAGTAATCTGAAAAGCAAGTTCTGGGGCCGTTCAATCCAGCTTGACCCTGTTGGTGTTCTGACCTTAGAGTTCGATGATGGTGAAGTGTTTCAGTGGAGCAAGGTTTGAGAAACATGGAAGAGAAAATCTTTTGTTTTCATTCCTCTGTGTAACATGTTCAATCCTAAATTCTTTTATCTTCATGGCAGGTGACAACATCCATTTACAACCTCATATTGGGGAAACTTTACTGTGACCATTACGGAACCATGCGCATCCAGGGAAATCGTGACTATTCATGTAAACTAAAATTCAAGGAGCAATCAATAATAGACCGGAATCCTCACCAGGTGATTATCTAAATAATTTGGATCTTAACATGGTGCCCCTTTGTATATGTACGTATGATAATATATTTTATAAGCTTTGTTACAGGTTCAAGGCATAGTTCAAGACGGAAACGGGAAAACAGTGGCAACCTTGTTTGGGAAGTGGGATGAGAGCATACATTATGTGAACGGCGACTTCTTGGGGAAGTGGAAAGGATCTGATCATTTTTCAGATGCTCCACTTCTTTGGAAGCGAAGCAAGCCATCAAGATTCCCCACCAGATATAATTTGACACGCTTTGCAATATCTCTGAATGAGCTTACTGCTGGATTGAAGGTAATCTCATTTTATTTTTGACCCTTGCCAATAGAGCATGATTATTTGAATCTTGAAAATAAACTTCAAATAGTTGCATAACTAATTGTCCAATTGATTACATGCAGGAGAAGTTACCTCCAACAGATTCGAGGTTGAGGCCTGACCAGAGGTGCCTTGAAAATGGAGAATATGAAATGGCGAACGCGGAAAAGCTGAGGCTGGAACAGAGACAACGACAGGTGAGTTGTTCGGTTTGCCTTTGGGTATTACTGTGTTGGAAAAGTAAACATTTTTCTGGGTGGATGATGCTCTTGGAGCTAACCATTTCTAGTTACCATTATTCAATACTGTTTTGTTGGATTCACTGATGATTGTAGGCTCGAAAGATGCAAGAGAGGGGTTGGAAGCCGCGATGGTTTGTGAAGGATAAAGGATGCGACACGTATCGCTACATTGGTGGGTATTGGGAGGCCAGGGAGAACAACAACTGGGATTCCTGTCCAGATATTTTTGGCCAAGTCTCCACTGATCAAACCATGGACTAATTTTGGGTGTGCGCATGCAGAGAGTAAGGCATTGTGCTTACCCACCAATTCTTTTCTTTTCATTTTGGTAAATATCATTGTTGCTTGTCCGAATGTTTGGGGTCCTGTGATTCAGTTTTTTTTTTCTTTTTTTCGTGGTGTTCATTTGCAAGCAGTCGAGGTTTGTTGGCAAAAATGCCCCCCCCCCCCCCCCCCCCCCCCGCTCTCACATGAATCACTACATGCTCAGGTATTCGTTGCATCTCAAGATCACCTGAATCAAATATCAATACAGATTTTTCTACAAATTTGATAGAGTTGAAGGTGAAAAACATCTCCAGATTACTTGAACAGACAGGGCTGCTGTTAGGTTGAAGCTTAAGTGAGAATTTAGCCAGGCAATGGAAAAGTCCTCAGGCCAATTACAGGGTTTTCTTGGATTTTGGTAATTGTTTGGAATTAGGAATTGTAATTCCATATTTAAGCTAATTAATTGTTATGAACTGGATGAAACTGGATTTAGGTGCCTTAAGACGGATGGCCTCTGGATTTAGGCGGGCTTGGCCCATGCCAGGTCAGGCCCACCCACCTTTACCTCACACTCTTTTTAGTTCTCATATAAAGATGGAGTACATGCTTTGAAGAAAAGTTAATATCGTTTCATTTCGAGTTGAATGAACCCATTTTTAATAAATGTAAAAAAAATGAGGCATATACTTTATCTAATTATGTATATAAAACTGTAAAAAAGATTATTCATATATGTTATTCTAGAACCATATGGGTTGCCGATTCGCATTGTTCTAGTTTTCATTGAACTATAGTTTTCCTATGAGTTCCAAGATTATCATTAGTAGTACTACTACTATGTTATCGAATATATGGATGAATATTATGTCATTTGCTCGTGTATTATCTTAAGGTCATTTCCTTTTTGGGTGGAGTTTTTTTTTTTTTTATAGGACTCACTCTTACTGAGGCATACAGGGAGCATGATTTGAATACATAAAGCTCCTAAATTATTGTTGAGATACCTATTAAGTACGGTTGGATGCTTTTATGTGTAGGATTTATTTATTTATATTATTATTCTTTAGTATTTTAGTTTTTACTTGAACACCTGTTGACCTGGAAGATATATCTATAAAAAATAATAAAAAGGTTTCATCCTAGTGTTTGATGATGATAAAACCTATGTTGATGCAGCGACGTCCGTAGAATTATATCTTAACACTTATAGATAATAAAATATCATATTGTAGAATGGTTAAGATAACAAAATATTACACACAAGAACACAAAGATTTACATGGCTGACAAAATATGTTTACATCCACAGAGGAGAGCAGAAAACGATTCACTGTATCAAGTAACTATAAAATTCTCAACCTCTCTTTTTTCAGCACCGCCCCTTTCTTTCATAGAGAAAACCTTAGAACTACCTTATCCGTGTCTTGTAGAAAAGTCTCCTGATTAACATTTCACAACAACCTAAGATGGTGTCAAAATCACTACCCATTTAAATCTCTTGAGTCTTTAGTGCTCCCATCTCCCAACCTCTGGATAAATAAATAAACCATATATCTCTCTCTTGCCCTAGACATTAGTCAATCCTTTCCATTGATTGATCACTTGAAAAGAAAAAAAAAGTGGAGAAGGGTGGATGGTCTAATCCTCCATCTTTCCATTGGTGTGGTTGTGGTTCCAAGCCATATATCATGCATGCAATTATCAGTTTGTTCGACAGGATATAGGTTTTGGGAGGAAGAATGGCACGTGGAAACCACAACACATGTTGTTAGTGCAATTCCCACTAATTTTTAATGGACAAGTTGAGCTCCCTCTTATGAGTCATAATGTTTGTTTGCTCACATGTTCTTCCCACTTCATATATAAAAACTTTTTCTTATCAGAACCAGATTGGGTGGCATTTGGATCCACATATTGCACCCAAGCTGTCCAACATTATTTCCAAGGCATAAGTCAAGCAATCCACACTTCCCAAGTGTCCCGATGCAGAGTATGAATGTAATGAAACACCTTTTTTTTATATATATTAAATTTTGGTTCTCTACTTCAAATCTAGTTGCAGTAGTGCGAATGTTTAGACAACTACTACTTTGTTTTTAGATTTTAGGGCGGATCCAGGATTTAAAACAAGAGGACTAAAGACCAAATAATTTATTTAAAATAAAAAAAATTATAACAAAATATAAATATAAACAGTGTTCAAAAATGCGGCATGTGCGGTCACATATGCGGGAGTATATGCGGTTCGGTAAGCCTACCGAACCATGTAGGCTAATATGCGAGACTATGCGGACAAGGCCCACATATGCGGGGATATGTGGTATATGCGCCCGCTTAAACGGGCGCATGGGTTTAGAAAAAAAATAGGAATTTTGCATTTATACCCCCCCTAAAAAAGTTAATTGCATTTATACCCCTTAATAAATTACATTTATACTCATGTGTCCGTCTGAAATTGCATTTATGCCCTTGTGTGGCTGTGTCTAAAATTTTAATGGTTTAATATGATTACATTTCTTCAAATTTACCTTGTTATCTCTTGTTTATAGATCAACACTATATAATTATTTTTTATTTATAAAAAATTACATAACCGCATATACTCCCACATGCCGCATATACTCTGTGCGGTACCCTACCCGCACGCAAACCGCATACCGCATTTTAGAATACTGAATATAAAGATGATAATGTAAGACAAAAAATATCAAAATTTAAGTAATTAATTATACGTCAATGCACTAATGAGGATCTCATATATAATTTTGATAATCGTCATAAAAATAAACAAGAAATTAGATATCTTCAACTTCAATTGCACTCGACGATTTTTCACTGTATAAAATTTATCTACAATCATGTCATTGTTAAACAAATATTATTCATATAAAAATTTGAAGAATTGAAGATGAATATAATATTTTCAAATTTCATAATCCAATAAATAAAAATAAATCAAATTCACCAAAAAAAAAAAAAAGTAAACACACATTAAATATAAATAAAAAAAATCAATATTCAATATTCAAAATATGATTCATTTAAAAACAATGTTAAAATACAACAAGAAAACGGCAAGAGACGAAGATACTTTCAATTTACGTTTTTTCAACTGTACGGGTGGGACTGGGGATGTCACTTTTTTTTCAATGGGTCCCACTTGTTGTCTTGTCCCACTTGTTGCTCATCCCATATTAGGCTAAATGGGGCTTTTTGAACTATTGAATTTTTAACTCAATCTAACCGCCTTCATGGGGTCATATTCCATTCAGTAAGTTTCATAAAACTACTTACAAACATCTTCAAACAACTATATGTATAAGTTATTATATATATACTAGTTTACATGCATGCGTTAATGTGCGTGTTAATTACTAATCGTAGATACGTAATGAATAATGAAATATAAATACATGTTACTAAAAAGAGAGTTATTTAAAAATAAGCTCATAATTTTTCTTTGTAATGAAAATTAAATAGTAGTAATTATATCTTAATTGAATTCTAATATGGTAACATAAATAAAAATCCGCTCCGTGGGACGATAAATTTGAGAGTTCCCCACAAAATAAAAACAAATTACTTTTCAATCGAAAGACTATTGAAAATGTTATAAATTGTATTTCAATATAAAGAAATTTCTATACATGAGCAATATATACAAAAAATATATAAGCAATACATACGTGAACAATATATAAATACATACATCACTAATACATCCAATACAAAAAATATATAAGCAATACATACGTGAACAATATATAAAAACATACATCACTAATAATTCAAAAAAATATGAAAACTAAAATTTCTATATGAAAATAAATAAAATCGTTGTAGATGAGCAATACATACATAATCTAATATCCCTATATATAAAAACATACATCACTAATACATTCAAAAAATATGAAAACTAAAATCCCTATATGAAAACAAATAAAATCCCTGAAACAAATGAATCCATTATATGAACAATGCTTACATAACCTATAACCAATTATACATAAACAATACATAAAAAAAAATCTAAAATCCTTATACATGAGCAATACATACATAACCTATAAGTCTATAATCAATATTAGTGGTTAAAAAAATTAGATTTTGGAGGAACCTGATCATAAATATCTGAGACCTTAGAGACCTATCCGCAATAACCAAATAAGTGGACAAAAAATCCTTATACATGAGCAATACATACATAACTTATAAGTCTATAACCAATTTTAGTGGTTAAAAAAATTGGATTTTGGAGGGATCTGATCATAAATATCTGAGACTTTGGAGACCTATCCTCAAATAACCAAACAAGTGGACAAAATTGGCTGATTTTTTGAGAGATCTAGTTATAAATATCATGGATCTGGGGGCTAATCTGTAAATAACCCAGATTGTGTTGCTTTGAGGGACCCACTAATAAATATTATTTACTCGGGGGGCCATTTGTAAATAACCGGGGGCCTATCTGCAAATATCAAAAGAGTGTCGACCTTGTCTCATTCGACACCAATCCTTTTAATAGGACTCTAGTATAGATAACCTGTATAGGGTTACTTAACTCACCAAGCAAGTTCAGATTGCCAGTGAGGCTTGGTGACAACTTCAATTATCTTGAAATATAAGTTGCTAAAAAAATGTGTTCAACTATGGAGCCAAAGCCAATCAACTCAATAACCATCCCACACGTTCGTCACGTTCAATAAATTTGATAGGATGCTTAAACGTGCTCAAGTTATACAGAGAGAGAGAGAGAGACAGACAGACAGACATGAAGTGCATGCAATGCAGTAATGAGAGTCAAGAGTGGGGACCTTTCACAATTTTTCTTTTTTACTCTCTTTATTATAGCAACTTTAAATTGCCCAATTGCCCTGGACCACAGTTTTATTTTTTTTCTGCCCCTACCCTTTTTTTTTACTCCTGTAGTATTGTCCTTATTTTATTTTATTTTGCCCTTGACAATTGATAATATATATATATATATATAATATAATATAATATATAATAGTTACCCATAGTTAAACTCGACTTTCTGATTCTGCAAATTCCACCTCAAAGAACTTTTATTACGAAATCAGACTTTTTTTATATGTACAAATTTTATTTCTAAAAAATTCAACTAAGGATTTTCTTTAGCTATATTTCCCAACAATCTAAATTATAATCAGAATCGAACTTAAGAGATTGACAGGGGTATCCTTTTCATAACATTACATTTAACCAGTAAAAAAACAGTTATATATACTTTAAAAAAATGATCTGACAATGCACAAATGTTGACAAGGCATGACTTATTTGAAAATATCATATTGCAGTTGTTAAGATTAATAAAGAGACCATGAAAACAAGAAACTGCGCGTCACGTTGTCGACGTGGGGAAAACATGAATAACATTATTCTCAAAAGTTTATGAAAACTGAATAAAAAAATGAGTTATTTGGCTCGTGATCCCCTATATAAAGTATAAACTATTCCACGCATTGCATGGAATGAATAAAATTTAATACATTAATGTTTATACCTACTATTAAATGTTATGCCTCTGTTTTTTAATGTCGTCACACAAGCATCATATATATTTAATTTACTTGGATTGTCAAACATTCAATAAAGGGAAATTTTTTTATTTTTAAAGCTACCCGATGATAATAAAGTGTGACACTTTTCGATGATAGGTATACATAAATAGTAAAATTATAATTAGAGAATTATATCTGTATTTTTATATATTGTATGGGTCTTAAGATTTGTGAGAGATTGAAATTAGGCATGAAAAGAATATTTCATGAATATGTTCTTTAAACAAATGATGATGTAACAAAAAAAAAATTGGGTATAAAGATTTTAATGGACTACAAAATCTCTAGCATATAATAGAACAACAACAAAACACTACTAGTTCTATTGATATAACAAAAAAAATTATATTTAAGTAGACAATTTTATAGAGAGTATTTGGATTTAATTAATAAACAATTTATCACAATCTAGGAAGTTTGCAACGTGTTGGATTGGCTTTCTTCATGTAGAAAATATGGATAAATATTTTACTTAAATTTTGACATTAACTAATAAGAAAAAAACAATTAATATTTTCAAATCCTCCTATCATTGGATTAAAATAAGTTTATTTTAAAAAATTATCAAATTTTAGTTTAGTATTAGATCCCAAAATAAAGTAAAAGTAAAACAGACGCATTAATCATTAAATCTTGTCTTAATTATCTTCATTATAATAATTAAAAAAACACATCGAACAACTTGATCTATCTAATTAAGGAAAACTCTAGCACACTGAGATAGGTATCCTCGACTCCCCTACTCATAATCAAACCCATCAAAGGAGTGAATACAAATCCGATAAGCCCATTTTGTATTCATATCTGAACTGCATATCCGAAAAAGCATCTATGTCGATATCTGACGTATATTTTAAATAAATATATATATCACACCCAAAAATCCAAATTTTGATAATTTTCTTAAATATATGAAAAATAAAAATAATATATCTAATATCTGAAATATGTAAAAAAAATTTAATAATTACATAATATAAAACATAAAATCATAAGTATATTACATGGTTTAAAAAATAATATATAATAAAAAACTCATATCAATCTTAAAATAATAATTATATTAATGTAATAATATAATAAAAATTTTGAATACAAATATTTTGGATCGTATATCATCATATTTGTATCTGATCCCAAATAAGATATAGATCTTTTTATTTCAGATACAAATATGGATTTCCAGATATAGAATAATTTTTAAAATCTTTAGATATCCAATACAATTTTTTTTTGTTTTGATAATTGACATGCCCCAGATAAACAATTAAGAGAGTTTTTGATGCAGCACAATCATGGACCATTTTGAATTTGAATTTTGAATTTAAATTCAAATTTGAATATTAGTTAGAATAAAATAAAGATGTAATTGTTATTTTTACATATTTAGTTAATATGTTATGATTCTTAGTCTATAATTAGACTTGTATACCAATTGATTATTCATAAATTATTGATCATTAAAATCTGTTTATTTTCTCTATTGTATTTCCTTATCTTATAAGGATTAACATCTACATAGAATTTTTAATCATATGTTATTTTAAAAGAAATCAACAGATCTTTGAAACCCAATACTTTGGTATTCTGTTTGAAGAATCAATAGCGTCGTTGTAGCATGCAAATTCGTATATCGAATTAGCAGAGAGCGTATTCGTACGGTTGCTCAGTTTTCCATCAGGCTCTCCCCATGCAGTCGAGCTGTCTGAGCCACGCACATACAACAAGTACATAATAACTAGAACCGGATACTGTCGCTGGTTTCACCGACACCAAATACGCCTCCCAACATGTCTTCACCGGTTCAAGCCGTAATAAAAAAAATCAGATACTTTCCCAAAATACCCCGACGTTATCACCCAAATATCGTCTCCATCGAAACAAAAACAACCGATCCAATAGGGGTAAAAACGGAAATCGAAACAAAAAAGTGAAGCAGACATGATTATGTACCTTTCGAAGGGCACCAATAAGTCTATAAATACGCAGATACACAGAGAAAAAAAAAACACTAAAAAACAAATGCATTTAATGGTGGATTAAAATTTTAATTAGGACAAACATAAGTCAATGTTTTTAGGTTCCTATAGTTGCCAAAAATAGCAGATCAATTGGGGTTGTTATGATATGCGAGGGGCTCGATGTAAAAATGCGTTATAATTGATATAGTGGGGTTCAGAAAAAACTTGATTTTTAAAAAATTCCTATAAAAAAATCAACCAATGTTTTATTACAATAATCATGATAGGGATCATAATTATATTACTATAATCATAAAGCGTTTTCTAAACACCATTTAAATATTGATTTTAATATAACATTTCCATCTTTGTTTCTGTTGTACTTTAGAATAATGTTTTATGTTTTTAATTTATAACTTCACTCCTAACTTAAAAGGGTATCAAGACACCAAAACCTATTGAAATCCATGTGGGCAGGTGGAGTTATGAACTAATAAAGTCTCGCAAAATACTATTTCAGAAAGGACAATGTTATACAAGTCAATCATTCATACAGTTCAGTCACATTTTTTTAAAATATATATATTTATTTAATAAAATATATACTATAATATAACATAAAATACATTTTTATATTTTTAAAATAAACTATATTACCATATGTTTGTTAGAGATTTCCTATACTAAAGATTATGTGAATCAATGGCTGGTGCCATATATTTTCTTTTGACAAAATACATCATCCACATTTTTTAGTTGTTTTTAATAATTTCAATATATTAAATATGTTAAATTTAATAATGTGAATTTTCATTTAAACGCACAGATGATAACATTCTATTTAAGGAGACGATTATACATTTATACACACACATGTAACGAGAATCCCACACCATTATCTGACCCACCCCATTTTGTTTTGCCAATCCCTAAACCCACCCCTTAGTATATATTTAAAACATTTTAGTGAAAATCCACCCCCAACCATTTTACACCCGCTTTCTACTCCTTTTGTCTTCTCCCATCCCATGCATTTGGGGAGGA
Organism: Acorus calamus; assembly: GCA_030737845.1. Lineage (NCBI taxonomy): Eukaryota > Viridiplantae > Streptophyta > Magnoliopsida > Acorales > Acoraceae > Acorus > Acorus calamus. The sequence goes on along the minus strand of CM060869.1, from coordinate 31,629,709 downwards.
AGCGCCGACACCACCTTCAGCGATGGGAGGAGGCAGAGGATTCGGTGGAGTTGCTTGCGCTTGGTGAAGAAGAAGCATTTCTCTATAGGTGGTTCGACGGATCAAGGCGTCGCGGAGGGCGGCGATTCATCATCGGCCGACGATGCTTTGGGAGAGGTAGGGGATGTGACGGCTGAGCGTATGGGGAGAGACTCCATGAGGCTGAAGGCCATGGATGGTGGCGGTGGTAATAGAGGTGATAAGGGTGGTATTGATGAAGAGGATGCACACCGGTGTTTGAAAAAATGTCTGAGAGGGATGCAGAAACTATTGCCGCGACAATAAGGTACACGATGGATACGATGGTGATAAGAGATTCAGCGGAGATACTGGTAGATAAGGGGTAGGTTTCTGACTACATAGTGTGAGTATATCTGCCCTCATTTAAGAAAAACGAGGTTTATATAATAAAATTTTACACGTGGCTTAAAAAAAATTTGAAATAAATTAGAAGTCTCCAAATTTGGTAGCTCAAATAAGATCTCTAATACAAAGATGAGCATTTTAAGAGTTAATTAATATTAGAGTTCTTTTTTCATTCTGTAGGTATTTGGTATATATACTCTGAAGGGGGATTAAAATAACCAAAAAAAAATCAAAGGACTTTTAACCAAAAAAACTAAGACCGGGGGTTAAACCGAAACACCCCACTTATTTATTCAAGTCGGGAAATAAAAAAATAAAAAAAGCGACAGCACGGAGAGTATTTTTATGCGGGCCCCACAGTGCTGACAGCGACTTTGACCTTATAAGAACGAATTCCGATACCCGTCCTGCCTCGAGCTTTGCGAAATGACGAGAACACCCTTCTCTTTCGCATTAAATCTCCGAATCGAGGATATCCAACCAGAATCCGCCACGTGTACGCGGGACCGGTTTCGGTCAAAAGAGATGGTGGTGGTGTCAATTTTTGGGGGATCCCATTCAAAAGAAACTAAAGCGGGAAAAAATAAAAATAAAGACAAAATAAACAGAGAGAGAGAGAAGTTTTTTCTTTCTCACTACTTTTGATGCTCTCAACAAATAAATCCGTTTTTACCCTTCAAAATAAAAATCACTATGGTCTGAGCTTCTGCAAAAGCAGTGTGGGGTCTTCACCAACAGCTCAGACATCAAATATAAGGCAAACTGGCAAAGAGAAGAGATAAATTAAATTGGATTCCTCATTTCATCATCAACTATGGTTTCCTGTCTTTCCTATTTTCAAACTGTACACATCTCTTATTATTCAAATGAGCCCTACCTTTCAATCTTCTACCTAGCAAGAAAAAAAAACAACAAAAAAAAGCCCTCAATATCCTGAAATTCCCAAAAGAGAAAAAAAGAACAATAAACAAAACAGGATAAGGAAGACAAAACATGTCTAAATCCAATCCCCCCCCCCCCCCCACCTCTCCAATTTCAGATGTACAAAAACCTTCTCAGTTGCTGAGTCTTCAAAATTCAGCCTTACACACCACTTGCTTTCCTGCTTGCCCGGCTGTAGATCTTTGATTCTGCGAAAAACATTCCCCGCGGCGCAGATACAGTTCTCTCCTTTCATTTTGGTCGAGGACTGTAAATGTGGATGTGTGTACCCAAAATCTGTGTTTGATCAGTGCAATGGATCCTTACCCATGCTCATGTGAAAATCCTCTTATGGATTTTGCTTTCTTTTGGTGGGCCAGGGTGCGGTGCGGGGCAGCAAGAAGGTGGGCTTGTGTGGATATTCTTTTCGAGTACCTTTTCTTGGGGGAGATCGGTATCACCTGTCTTCCACAAAGATCCTTCCAATGAAATCTCGGAATCTCTTGGAGTAGTGCTTGGGATCCACTGCCGAGATGGAAGTGGGATCAGCCTGCAATGACTTGTAGGCGTGCTCCAATTTCTTGCTTATGTCGTAGTCTTGGAGGATGTCTATTATCCCAAAGTGTAGGATCACTTCATAAACTTCTCCACTTCCATAGTGGGGGGTCGATCCTCCACAGCTCGACAGGTAGGAGTCGGATCCACTCTTCCTGGTGTATTGTTCTGCCCTCGCTGGCATGTTAGCACCCAGTCGTACCAGGGGTTTCCTGATAAAAAAAGATGTCTCAGGATTTGTATGAAGAGATCCAAAGTGATGTTAATATATCAATTAACAGGAAACTATAGATTTTTTCTATTGTTTTGGACTGGCTAGATGTCTGCGATTTTTTTTCTTCAGTTTGGGTGGGTCTCCAGTGATGCTGAATCAAAAAATAAACATGTAATGCAGCACAATGAATTAATATCACTCAGACTGCTAATGTTACAACTAAAAAATTCTTTCAGAATCAGTACACATCAATTTCGTAGCACGATAATTCATCAGGAACATTCAACTGTGTTGTTTCTGTCATGTGTCCAGCAAAGACGGAAGCCACACGCCACAGTCCCAGTTTCACATCCATTCATTGTACTTTATTGGGTGAGTATAACAGTTGATGGGGGTTGAAATCTATAATTTTCAAGAACTTGGCACATCCGGTCTTTGTCCAAGAAAGTAACAGGCGAATCAAATTATACTCAGATCTTACCTCTAAAGAAACTATCCCCACTTCCCTCTACATAAAACCAAATGGACCTAAAATAAGGAGTAAACGACAAAAGAGAATACTCTTTTTGGGCAGGAAATATCTTGCAACAAAATGTATTTGGAGATGTTGATGGCAAGTTGCAAGGGCATCAATGAGTATCTACATTCAGGAATATCATGATTGTTTTTAGACATTGCATCAAAGCATCTAGACCAAACACAATGATATTAAATGGTTGTCCACCGTGACACTTCAAGGGCATCATAACGGAGGTGATTCACACCTACATGGAAAGACAGACAAGAAGAAGCAAACTCGATCTGAAACGAGAAAGAATTTTACAAAGAATCATACCGGCAGGAAAGAATCAGATCCTTCTCCGGCTCCATTTCCTCTGAGCAACTAGATTCAGAGATTCTTCCTCCACCTTGTAATGATTCATTTTTCCCTGGGAGCAATAATGCCACAACTTTTGCATAATTAGCTTGATTGAGACATTCTAAGAACCCAACAACAAAAAATCACTAATATAGTGTAATACATATCACCAAGGGTGTGAACATACTTGGAGAAGCAACAAATGGTGACAGATCCATCTTGGCAGTTGGGTGGTCGTCTATGAAATGAAGACCCACCAATAAACTGTAATCCATTATACCCTCAGCTTCCAAGAATTCACAGTCTCGATCAATTTGCCTGGGATTAAAAGAACAGAATTACTTATTTGATAGTGAAGTTGAAGTACTCTCAGAAAAATTGAGGCATTAGTACCACTGCAGAAAGAAATATATGCAGGTCCAATTACCTGAGAATCTCTTGGAACCAAGGCTGCTGCAGCCGGAAAACATAATTGAGGTCAAGATCCTTGAGGGTAATGGTCTCATCGATCTCCCCCTCAGCCATGTCAATTGTACGGCCATGAGATGAACCTTTCAGGTCAAATCTTCTGTGTATACGATACTCTGAGCAGAAGAGATTGCCCATTACAATGAACCGGACCTGGTTTGAAGCAAACCATATGCATAAAATGAAAGTTCCTGTTAGATGAAGTATATAAATATATATATTTACCGGTCCACGTTACCAAAAATTTAAAGCTGCCAATATTGTCAATAGGTAACAGATTCATGATCTGCATACCTTCTGAGCACCCACGGGTTTAACACAATGCACACCGTAGAATTTTGTGACAAGAGAATTTTCATATTGACAGACATGATTGTAATAACTCTGAAGCATCCTGAGGAGAACCTGCAAACATTGATCACAAGGAAAGGAGATGAATACCCTCGCCCCAGAATTCAATAATGAACATCAACATGATCACTCAACTCAGATTCACAATGAAGTTATGATCAGAATTAAATAAATCCAATACTGAACAAGCTGAAAAGAGGACTGTAAGACATGGTTTTCATGTTTGATTATTCAACAATTTTGGAATTGTACAGAACCCTTGATCTAAAACTCAAATAACAAAAATAAAATTTTCTAACCTTCACTTCTGACTTCTTCACCGTCTTGATCATGAACCGATCATCCTGGGTCAGGTAGAAGAAACTCCCGCTCTTCCCTGGGGAAGAAAACTCCCTCAACGCATCATCCCCGCAAATGGCAAGCATATAGTCCGCAGTGTCCACGGCAAACAACTTCCTCAAATGCCTGAACGCCACAAGACAAAATCATCACCAAGAGACAAAAAAACTAGAAACCCATAAAAGCATTCAAAACCAGATACCCAATTGGATACCTGAACACCATGGGACAGTAGTCCTTCCATCGGAACTCCACTGACTGATGAGGCGGCGTCACCTTCGACCCCTCTGGAGGAAACCTCGTCCAGAACTTCTCCCTGGGGTCAAAATCCGCCACCCTAAGCTCCCGCAACTGAGTTGACGCCGGTCTCCCGACCGTATACCTAAAATCTCCCCCACAAATCAATCAACAACCCAAACAAATCCAAATGGGAAGAAAAAGAATATGAAACCAAAAGAACCCACCTGATACCCAATTGAAGATTAAGCATCAGATCGTAATTCTTATGACCCTTCGATATCGTCTGCCCCGGCTTCTTATACTCCCCCGTAAAACAACACGGGCTCCTCCGCTTCTGTGCCACGACCGTCCCGCCCCCACCCCCGGCGAAACCCAACAACCCTTCCTGATACAGCAACGAAGCCTGCACTGTATCGATGATATCGCAAGTGATATCCCCCGCCTCCCCGTCCGACTCCCATATACAGATCCTCGGGAACTGCCCGAACCCCTTCTCCCCCTGATTCATCGTCGGCGACAAAGAGAGAGCCCCACCGCCTCCCGCGGTGGGGTAGTACGTCCCGTCGAGCCGCCTCTTCGTGTCGCGGCTCCACGACCCGACGTAGCAGCTCCCGTCGGGCCAGGTGAAGACACCGCTCCCCCTCGGCACGCCATTCTCCCACTGCCCATCGTAGCGGTTCCCGTTCGCCGCCCAGATCAGCGTCCCGCGCCCCCAGATCACGCCGCTCCGCCACTCCCCGACGTACTCGTTCCCGTTCCGCCAAACGTACCTCCCCCGCCCCTCCTGGAGGTTCCTCCGCCACATCCCCTCGTAGAAGTCGCCGTTCGCGTAGTGCTTCGTCCCGAACCCGTGCTTCCGGTCGGCGCACCACGCGCCCCGGTACGTGTCGCCGTCGGGACCCGTGAAGACGCCGTACCCCTCCATCCGCCCCGACTTGAACTCCCCCTCGAACGTCGCCCCCGACGGCCAAGAGAACTTGCCCTTCCCGGAGGCCTTCCCCTTCCGCCACGACCCCTCGTACATGCACCCGTCTCGCCACAGGTACTTCCCCGTCCCGTGCGGGACGGACCCTAAGAAGCCCCCGCTGTACACGTCGCCGTTCGGGAGGACCCTCTCCACCGTCGATCCCTCATCGTCGGCGGCGGTGGTGGGGGTTACCCGTCGGGATCGGGAGGTGGGGTAGGAGAGGATGAAATCGGCCTCCGACGACGGAGACGGAGGGGAATGCGAGTGCTTGGTGGAGGTGTTGGTGAATTCATCAACGGCTTCTCCCATTGTTTGGGGGGGTTTCGATTTTTTCTAGGGTTTCTCCAGATCTGGCATTTCACTTGCAGAGCTGGAGAGAAAGAGAGAGAGAGACAAAAAGCAGAGAAAGAAAGAATAGGTTTTCTAGGCCGGCCTTTGTTGTCTCGGAATTGCTGCTCTCTCTCTCTCTCTCGAACAGAGGCGTTATCGTTGACGGAGTTTACAATGACATCATTGCCCTTGTCTGTATTTGTGAATTACCGTTTTTTTTTTAAATGGGCTTTTTATATATTTACCCTCGAAAAACATATTACTATATATAACGTATTTTTTTTATTTATATCAATTTGATTTAATTGATGATAAATATTATGTTTAAAAATTCTCATCTTGAACAATTCCTCGGCATTGGGACGTGACGGCATCGCCTAGGCTTCAAATTCGAAAATTGCCCTGATTTTGTCTTAAATTACTGCCCCATGCCATTATTGTCATCCTACATGTACGACACGATATTTTTATTGATGTATATCGTATGAAACAATATTAACTTTTATTATTCTCGATGTATTGTCAAACCCATTTAAATATAGGAAAAAAATCCATATAACCCCTGTAATATGATTGAAATTCATACAACCCCTGATTTTTCTTAAAATCTATATAACCCTCTGAAAACACTTAGTAAATCCAAATAACCCCCTGAAAAAATTTTACGTTTACATATGATGAATATTTTGTGAATATTATTTTTGTTAATCCTGATAGAAAACACAATATATCAAAAAAATATGCTTGCTAAAAATCTTATATAAATGATAATTTTATCTATCTGAATAAAGTTTTATAATATATTTAAAGGGTAAAATCATCATTTTCATATGATTTTTTACTTTTTTAACTCATTGTAATGGTTTTTTAATATATCGTGTTTTCAATCAGAGTTAACTAAAAGAAATGTGTGCAAAATACTTATCACCAATTAATAAAAAGTTTATTCAGTGTGTGTTATTTGAATTTATTAGGTGTTTTCATGGGTTATATAGATTTTAAGAATATTAAGAAAGTTATATGGATTTCAATCAAATTTCAGGGGGTTGTATGAAATTTTTCCCATAAATATAATAACAATAACGTTTCGGAGCGAACTAGAATAATGGAAATATCAAATGAAAAATAAGGGCTTTGGTTTTAATGATTCGGTGGTTGTTCATCGATAAAAAACGAATATTCAACAATAATGTAGAGGATCTTTGGTAGTGTTTCAGGTTTTAAATGAAAATAATAATAATAATAATAATGCATCAGTTATCATTATTTTTTATTTAAAAAAAAAAAACAACAGAGAAACAAAGGCACGACGAGTGGAACCAAACGGTAGCTTTAGAAACGGACCCGGGGTGGTGGGGTGAGCTGGCGATGGGACCCACAGAGACGGTGGTGGGCCAATGGGGAGCCACCACGTCAACGCATGTCGGATATGCGAAGCACTTCGGGTTGGACGGTGGACCTGCTGTGCCACGTGTCGTGAGGACGGTGAGGATCCGCCGGGGACGCGGTGGTGATGTGCGCCGGTCGGAATATTGTGGGGTTGGAAGGGGTTCTTGGTTTTAAAGATTATTTATAGACCCTGTTTCCCGTTCCTCGATTTCACATTCTCCACAGCGTTTTAAACGGGTGCGTTTGGATGTGAGGTTGAAACACTGAGATTCTTAAAATTTTATGTTTCAAACTCAGTGATGAACTTTTGTAAAAGACTTACGTAGACTTTTGTAGACTTTCACATACTGACTCTCATGGACACAGATTTTTTTCATTTAAAAATGTAGACTTGTCACATATTGACTCTCATGTAAGTTTTCACATACGCTGAAAATTTCAAGTTTATATCTGAGTTTGAGATATCAATATTTCATACATATTTACATTCATAAAACAAAATCTACTTCATTAAAAACAATCGATTTATCCAAATAAACCCTAAAAAGAGCATCAATTGAGAAAAATCCACAATGGCACATTTTCAACGTTAAAAGACATACAATTTTAGAGGGGAGGGATTTTTTAAATCTTATCGATAGAAAAAATTATCAAAACATATATTCACATTAACAGGGTATATGTATATGCAGCGATATAATTTTCTTATATTTTATATAAATGCATAAATAAAATTCATTTGAGCGTGTATTTCATTTTTTATAAAAGCATGTACTTTATTAAATAAAATTAATCATTATATTTAAATAAATTCAAAACATGTGCAGACTAAAATTGAGACTAAAAAATGGATTGTACGTAACATTATAACTAAAAAACAAAAAAAATCTTGTTTGGCACCATTGTTTGAGTTTGGCTTATGGAAAATAAAAGATTACCTTAGTATCCCTCTTAATAACATAGTAAAGAGGGATTTTTTTTATATGAGACAATCATTGAAATTTGTTCAAAGGAGGAGGGACAGGGAGGTAAAATATACATCAATTAGTCCCTGTATTGCCTCCGGCTTATGCAAAGCGGTGTTTTGACGCATTTTGAAGGGCTACATTTTACATTGTAAATGTCAGCCTTGTTTTTAAGTTTCACAAACACCGATACCATTTGGATGTGGGTTTGCGCTTGCACCAATTACCCAACGACAACATTGCTAAAACTCACATCCAAAAAGGGCTTAGGTGTGTTTTGGAACGATGCAAATGATTTTTGTGGTGGTTTAATTTCATGTTTGATGCAAGAGTGGATCATTTTATACATTTTATTTTATGCATTATTACACTCAATTTTTTTACCATCTAAAATGCAGTTTTCATATATTTTGTTAAAAATTCAGTGAAACACATGTATTTTGAGATGGTTACGATTTGTGATATTCTTTTTCTTTTTAAAACAATCAATTCAATTGGATGCCACAAAAATATACGATTTACAATGTTTTAATTCATATTGATCAGTGAAAACGAAAACAAATTATCGAATTTAATTTTTGTGAGGATTGGAGGAGAAGAGAAGAATTACTCGATTAAATTTCTATTTATTTATTTGCAACCTGATTGTGCTGCAAACAATAACGATCCATTCAGGTTAGATATTTTCGATATGAATAAAACATATTGATCCGATTTTACATTTATTTCTGAATCCTCATATACATTTTTTCGGATCGGATTTAATTTAAATTCAGATATATAACCATTGTATATGGATTTTATATGCATTTTGTGTTTATGTACGATTTGTATAATCATTTTTGTTTTTATGTATGTGTATAATCGTGGACATTGAGTCATTTAACATATTTTTCACCTTGAATGATCATTATACAACTTATTCAGATTCAATATACATTTTTATCTAGGGTAAAGTTGTTTAATTCAGATTTCAGATACACACGTATCTGAATAATTTATCCAGCCCAATTTACTGATTGTTATGTATGTTTCGATGGATTTGATCAATTTGTATTTGGATAATATTTAATGTTTTTGTCATGGGTATATTTAAATATTTTTATTAATCATATAAGCATTGTCTCATTAGCATGTAGACTATAATAGTTTTATATGAATTTTCGATAAATAACTGTATCTTAATATTGTATTTAAAATCTGTACATGAATTTTTTTAGATACATGTGTATCTGAAAAAACTAATATAAGACTGTATCAAAATCTATATATGTATTTGAAAAAACTAATATATTTCATCAGTATATGAAATTCTAATATATTCATCTATATTTGTAGCTGTATTTGAAAAAAAAATAGAGGTAGAGGTCGAAGGAGGTGGAGGTCGGAGGATGGCTCAAAAAGTAGTCGATTCACATTTTATATAATAGAGGGCGACGATAGGAATCCAATGATAGTGATGAGGAGACCGGTCGAAATAAAATTTTGAAGTGTCGGATGCCAATAAAAAAGAAATTTTTCAGAGGGAGTGATAAAAGACGGTTATATAGTCTTGATTAATAAGAGATTTATTTTTTTTAGTGAAAAACTCAAATATTAAAAAAAAAAAAAGGATAATATTATCTTTTTTTTTTTTTTAATCAAACATAGAACTGATTAAATAATAACACGTATTGAGACATTTCAAGACTGCCTTGTGCCGTAAAAGCCCAATTGCCGCTTCTGGGCCAACACCCAAACAAAAAAACCACGAGCCCACCTAGGCCGTACACAAGAGTCAAATCGAAGCAAAAAACCTACCCGACCACACCCTCCATAAATCTAAAGTAGGGTTTTAGTCGGGGAGAGAGAGACACGCCGTGAGAGAGAGAGAGAGAGATGGCGCAGTCGCTGGAGCTTCTGCTCATACAGTTCCTCATGCCGGACAACGACGCGCGTCGCCAGGCGGAGGACCAGATAAAGCGCCTCGCGAAGGACCCCCAGGTGATCCCCGCCCTCGTCCACCACCTCCGCACGGCCAAGACCCCCAACGTCCGCCAGCTCTCCGCCGTCCTCCTCCGCAAGAAGATCACCGGTCACTGGGCCAAGCTTCCCCACGATGTCCGACATTCAGTCAAGTCCGCCCTCATCGACAGCATCACCCTCGAACACAGGTCCTCAGTCGATCTCCCATCTCGGATTATCATGTTTGATTCAACCTCGGCTTTTGATTTCAATTTTTTGTTGTTGTAATTTTGCGCAAGTTCGAATCTTGCTATTCAAATTGTTTTTTTTTTCTTTGTTTTTACTTTTTAGTATTCTAAAGTTTAAGTTTTTTTGAAAAATTTGTTTAAATTGCAGTTGTATGGGATGAAATAATCTGTGGATCGAATGTTTGTCCCCATCTAATCATTGTCACGCATTGACATAGTTGAATGTTATGCCATTATAGTTAATTTTGAACTTCTCTTGCTGCACGTAGATCTGTGATTTCCAATTATTCCTCGCTATACGGGGAAACACTATTGCATTGTTTCATTGCATCTTCCCCTCTTCGTCTATTTTACATGCCATTATATATAGAATATTATATGATTGTATTCCATTCATGACATGGGTTTTTCGTTCAGTCCTCCAGTGAGGCGAGCAAGTGCTAATGTCGTGAGCATCATTGCAAAATACGCCGTACCAGGAGGAGAGTGGCCTGAGTTATTGCCCTTCCTGTTCCAGTGCAGTCAGAGTGCACAAGAGGATCATAGAGAAGTGAGTATTTGGGTGTAATCGACCCTGTAGTAAGAAATTGAATCTGTGCCTGATATATATCTTCTTCTTTCTTTGATTTAGGTGGCACTGATCCTTTTCAGCTCTTTGACCGAAACAATTGGGCACACATTTCAACCTTATTTCGCGCAATTACAATCACTTCTGCTCAAGTGCTTGCAAGACGAGAGTAGTAACCGCGTACGAGTAGCTGCTCTCAAGTAAGTACATTCCTGGATATTCTAGATATAAGTATCTAAAAAATTAATCTTGTGTTTTGAGGATAATGAAAGCATGGATTTCTTTCGGAATAAATTTTAAAGAGAATCAATTTTGAAGATCCTTCTTGATCAATTTTGTCCATTTGTTAGGGCGGTTGGCTCATTCATAGAGTTCATCAACGACGGAGCTGAAGTGGTGAGTTTCAGTATTGCCATATTATGATTTGTGATGTTTCAATACTGCATCTCTCATAGAACATATATACACAGGAAATTTCTTGAATTTCTTTGATCTGTTAAATATTAGTCCAATCAACTTGTTATTGAGTCTTATTGTTGTAACTTTTATGATCGAAAACTGGCAAGATTGAACATCAAATGTTGTAAAATATTTCTTTCAAAAATTATTTTAACATCCAAAATATATTCTTTTTCTAGGTAAAATTTCGAGAGTTTATTCCCAGCATATTGAATGTATCACGACAATGCATTGCGAATGGTGAGGAAGATGTTGCGGCAATTGCTTTTGAAATTTTTGATGAACTCATTGAATCTCCTGCACCTCTTCTGGGAGACTCTGTGAAATCTATTGTGCAATTTTCCCTAGAAGTTTGTTCCAATCAGAAGTTGGAGCAGAATACTCGACATCAGGTTTGTTGGATCCTCAACAACTATGTTTACATTTGTTTATTACTCTTGTGGTTTCAAGAATTGATGCCAATCCTAGCATATTATATGATATATACCGAGTATATACATGTATGTGGCCCTGCTTATTTTAACTAAAATTCTTGATAAGACTTGATGCGCACTGTTTACACAGAGATTTTTATCATTTTATATTGTATATCTTCGACTTTTGATGTCGCAGATATGGTTCCTTTAGGTGGTACTTCAAACATTGAATTGTTTGCAATGCATAAAACTCATAGTTTTAAGTTTTGGTTGGGTCTGGAAGACAATGCAACTCATAGTTTTTAGTTGGTTGTTCTACCTGTGACAGGCTGTTCAAATAGTATCATGGCTTGCAAAATACAAATCCACCTCTTTGAAAAAGCACAAACTGGTCATACCTATACTACAAGTTATGTGTCCTTTACTTGCTGAAACAACGGATGGGGGAGATGATTTTGATCTCGCAGCTGATAGAGCTGCCGCAGAGGTCATTGATACAATGGCTGTTAATCTTCCCAAGCAAGTTTTTTCTCCTGTTCTTGAATTTGCTTCAGTAAGCATACAAAATGTTAATCCAAAATATAGGGAGGCTTCTGCTACGGCACTGGGTGTTATTTCAGAAGGTTGTTTTTCTCTAATCAAGGATAAATTGGAAGTTGTTCTACATATTGTTTTGGGAGCTTTGAGGGATCCGGAACAAATGGTCAGAGGGGCTGCCTCATTTGCGTTAGGTCAATTTGCAGAACATCTGCAACCTGAAATTATATCTCACTATGGAAGTGTTCTGCCCTGCATTCTAAGTGCTCTTGACGATGCATCCGATGAAGTCAAGGTAACCTTTCTTATATTAATGGTCTCTTGCTTTTTTGATAGTCTAATAAAATGACATTTTTATTTTGTAGGAAAAATCATATTATGCATTGGCTGCATTTTGCGAGAATATGGGTGAAGAAATACTTCCATATCTTGATCCGTTGATGGCAAGATTGCTTACAGCCCTTCAAAACAGCCCCCGGAATCTGCAGGAGACATGCATGGTTAATTGACTATCTTTCTTTAATATCCATTTATCTATCATTCAGGATTACTATTTATATCTGTATGATAATCACAATATTATATTCATCCATGTCTGTGTCTGAAGGAGTTTACTAAATGATGAAAATGTTACAGTCTGCAATTGGTTCGATAGCATCTGCGGCAGAACAAGCTTTTCTTCCATATGCAGAGACGGTTCTGGAATTGATGAAAGTCTTTATGGTATTTACCAATGATGCGGACTTGTGTTCTCGTGCACGGGCTACTGAACTTGTCGGAATTGTTGCAATGGCGATCGGACGGACACGGATGGAGCCAATATTGCCTCCCTTTATCGAAGCTGCAATATCTGTAAAACAAATGCATATATTCCTTTTAGGGTCCTAGTAATTCTGCAGAGCTTGATTTTATGTTTTTGCTTCAGGGTTTTGCATTGGACTTTAGTGAGCTTCGAGAATACACTCATGGGTTCTTCAGTAATGTTGCTGAAATCCTGGATGATGGTTTTGCACAGGTAGACTGTCTGATGATATTTGTGAAATTGATCTCTTGATATTGTGATGTTCAGGTTTGCATTATATCCTTCTGATCACATATACATCTTATGTACATTGGCAAACAGTACCTTCCTCATGTCGTTCCTCTGGTATTTTCTTCTTGCAATCTTGATGATGGGTCTGCCATTGACATTGATGAGTCTGATGATGATGATAATGTGAGTGGTTTTGGTAATGTATCATCTGATGATGAAACACATGACGAGCCAAGAGTCCGCAACATTAGCATAAGGACCGGAGTCCTCGATGAAAAAGCAGCAGCTACCCAGGCCATTGGCTTGTTTGCTCTTCATACCAAGGGTTTATATGCCCCGTATCCTTTTTCTCTATTTATATATATGTGACTTACATCTTTGGCGGATCTGAGAGATTTCTTTAATTTAGATAAGCTATTTGGAGGAGTCGTTGAAGATATTGGTTAAACATTCAGGATATTTTCATGAAGATGTTCGACTTCAGGCTATCATTTCTTTGAAACGTGAGTTTAAACACTAAACTGTTTCTTGTTGTTGACACTAAACTATTGCTTTGAAAAGTGACTTTAATTCATAGGTTTTTAAAATTTTCTGGCTGTTTTTCCATTTTCTCTTTGAACTTATTATAATATTACACGACATCTGGAGGGAAAAATTAACAGCGATGACAGTTGAATGCATTGCTGATCCTAATAAATAACTGAGTACACTTGAGATTCATTATATGTGAATGGAGAAGCAGAGGATACTGTGGAAATGTTGGTGCTGTCTCTGCCTGATTGCAGATACGAGTGGTGTTTGATCCCTCTCAAGTGATAGTGGAGGAGAGATTAATAGTGGTCCTGAGTGGGCCTTGGTGGGGCTTGTCAAAGCAAATTGATAGGAGAAGGTTTTGGGATTATAGTTTCTACAGTCATCTTGCTTGTGTTTTCTTTGCAACTTTGCCGAACTCATTTTGTTGCAGTTACTCTATCATGGGACTGAATGTTCATGTTTTCACTTACATATTGCAGATGTATTGACTGCAATTCAGGCTATTCCTCTTGGACACAATGTAAGAGCATATTTCTTTTTAGTGTTTTTTATTCCTTGTGCCTAGTAACAAGCACCTCATATTACTATTCTGCTTCATATAGCAGTGCGGACATAAATTTGGTCCATGGTGCAACTGTTAGTTGTTTACTTGTTTAATATAAGGCTTTCTGATTTTCCCTTTCTGATTCAGGATGGTATATAGGCTTTCTCCATAACTTGTATTTTGTCATATGAAGTTTGTGATTTGGCCTTTTTTTAAAGAGCATGAAACAATTCCGATGCCAAGGACAAATTAGATGTTCCTGAAAACGATTTAACTCGTTTTTCTGTTATTGATATTTTTCTGAGCTTTGAAATCCAGATTAACCTATTCTTAAAATGTTTTTGTAATCTTTTTGTACAGGAAATTCCAACAAAATTGAAGGAATCTCTCGGTAAAAACCTCAACCCAAATGCACAGTAGTATAAAGGGCAGTAGGCTTGTAGTATGAGTGTAAAATTGCTGTTCATTTCTTTCTTTTCATCATTTGGATAATGATATGCAGATACTGTAATGAACATCTACATGAAGACTATGACAGAAGATGATGACAAGGAAGTTGTAGCACAGGCATGCATGGCCATAGCCGATATAATTAAGGATTTCGGATATATGGCTGTTGAACCTTGTTAGTATACCTTCATGTATATCCATCCTTGTGTTGCTGGTGCAAACATGGTGAATAACTTCTAACATGTTACATGTTTTGTATAATGCAGATGTGTTACAGCTTGTCGAGGCAACACTGGCTCTATTGCGTGAGGATTCTGCTTGTCAACAGCAAGAATCGGATGGTGAGATTGATGATGATGACACTGAACACGATGAAGTACTCATGGATGCAGTATCAGACCTTCTGCCAGCTCTGGCCAAGTCCATGGGTTCTCATTTTGAACCCCTCTTTGCAAAGCTATTTGAACCTCTAATGAGATTTGCGGTAAGTATTTTGGCTAATCATTTATAAGCTTGAAAAACTGCTCACAAGAGTACCTCCTTTTTAATTATACATCCACCTTTCAGCTTATGCCTTTTTAAATTATATGGTTATTTCAGAAAGCTTCGCGGCCTTCGCAGGATCGAACTATGGTGGTTGCAACCCTTGCAGAAGTTGCTCAGCATATGGGTTCCCCAATCTCAGGCTATGTTGATGTATAGACGAATTCTGTTTTTCCCATGTGTTTTTTTCTTTCCTTTTTCAATCAATTATTGCATGTCACTCAGATTACTTCTTATTCGGCTTCACCTGTAGAAAGTGATGCCATTGGCACTGAAAGAACTAGCTTCTTCTGACGAGACTAACAGGAGGAATGCTGCATTTTGTATTGGTGAATTGTGCAAAAATGGAGGCGAACCAACCCTAAAGTATCCTATTGGTGGTGACTGGTGAAGCTTTTTTTAATTTTATAATAATTACTCTGTCATCATAATGCCATTCATCAGTCACATATTGATATCTGAACTGTTGTTTATAGTTTTGTTCAAGTGTTATGTTACAGTCTCAAGAGTACATCTTTTTGCTGATTTCATGATGTACACATGAGACGATTTTAATGCTTTATTATCCATCTATTGGTTTAGCATAAATAGATCCTTTCATCCAGTCCAGATATTATGGAGATATACTGCGGGGACTATATCCATTATTTGGAGAATCAGAACCTGATGATGCAGTTAGAGACAATGCTGCTGGTGCGGTTGCAAGGATGATAATGACGCAACCTCAATATCTTCCCCTGAATCAGGTTGATTTCTCTAGATCAGATGCTTAAAGTTTAAGTAACTGGAAAGCACTCCAAAATCTCAAATTCTAAATATATGTTCTTTTGTTTGTCTATATCATTCCCAGGTTTTGCCTATTTTTCTTAAAGTTTTGCCACTGAAAGAAGATCTCGAGGAGTCAATGACTGTCTATGATTGTGTGTGTAACTTAGTAGTTTCATCAAATCCCCAGGTAAAAAAGCAGATATATATAAGAAATGTTGTTCTTTCTGGTTGTTTGATGTATGTTTACTATTGTACAGATTCTAGGTTTTGTACCAGAGGTGGTCAATATTTTCGGCCAGGTTGCAGCATCTCCTGCTGAAAGGCCGGAGGTTAAATCCCGAGTTGGCATGGCTGTCTCCTATTTAATATCCCAATATGGTCATCAGATGCAATCCATCTTGAATAGTCTTCCACCTGCGCATGCTAATGCACTGGCCGCACATATGAGTAAAAGCTGATACGTGATCATGCGTTCATTCTTTCAAGCACAAATGGAGTATACATATCTATACTACAGCTATGACAAACAGATCTTGGCAATTGAAGATATGTATGCACCTAACCTTTAAAAACTTGAGGGGTTGGATTTTTCTGCTCCCTGTATTCTGATGTACTCTTATCTGTTGCAGGTGATATGGTGATACTTTCCGGAGAGATGCACCATTTTCCTTCTCATCTGGATTTTGAGATATGTTTTGATTTTTTTTTAAGTTTATTTATTTGTTGAGCTCGAGTAAAAATATTTTTAGCTCTGTGTTGTCAAATTTTTTTTTTGAAGGATTGATGCTGCTATTTGATTTTTGTGAGGACTCTCCTGGTGGTTGTCCGATGAGTCCTCAAAATGAAATAAAACAATGATGCCTCTATATCTGTGGTGTGAACAAGCTGTGTCTTATTGATGGTTTTATTTGATAAGTCTTCAGTTTTGAGTCATTCATTTTGGAAATTATTTTTCCTTGCAATGAGGTATCTAGAAGGTCCTAAGTTGCAAGTTATTTCGGGGCCTTGGTCATAATTTTGGGATTGCATGATTTAGACTTTGTTTTTTTGGCACAATAATGCAATAAATATCAATCATTAATAAGTTACATATGTCCAAGTGTCCAACGAGGTTGGAGAAAGTAACATTTCTTTTCTTTTATAAGTGAATTCATACACTTCATTGATTTTTGTCTCATTTTGTGAAAGTGTATGTTACATTGTTTGAAATCCACACTTCAAAAGCTTGTGAAGAGTGCACCTGGGTGGTGAATTTGTGATTGAGGTCGTCTTTTAGCATTATTCTCTTGTCACCTAATACAGCATATTAAAAAATAGGACTCATTTTTCTTTGGACACCATTACACTCAAAACACATGTTGTCCTTGTAAGTTCCATGTCATCTAACTAAGTATATAAAATTGCCTGAGGCATTATGTATTTTACCATATACAAGTAGAGTGCAGTCTATAAAATGACTTGAGTAGTGTCATTAATAATATGGACTGATACATGTCAATTTTAAGCCTATACTTGGTTGGGGAATTGGGGTTGGAAATGGAGATAAGGTGGAATAATAATAAAACAATGTTTAGAATACTGGAATAAATGAGAATATGCATATCAGAATTAACTGGTATAAAAGTGGTATAATTATTTATATTATCCATTGGAATTAAGTTATTCAACTCATTTAAATGTGTGAACCCCACTTTTAAATCAACATTCATAAATAAAAAAATCAATTGTCATCACCTCTTATAAATCAGGGGTCACATGTTAACTCATTTTTTTACATTTATAAATTTTTATTCAAACTTTATTCATATTTTATCCACAATTTATCCGTGGTCAATCAAATAACCAAAAATTTTATTATTATATTTTTCAACGATAATAATTAAAAATGCAACTAAACAAAAAGTCACCATTTAAAAAATAGTCATAAAACATATAATAACTTAATTGGTACCCCTCAAAACAATAAGCACATCTCTCTACTATGGATTATACATAAAATCATTTAAATACATTTAATTTGTACATCCCCAATTAATAATGTGGGGGTTTAAACAAGAGAGGTGTGTGTGTGCGTATGAATGAGTGGTCCAAACATAGGGACTGAAGAGAACAGTACACCGTCCGGCCGTGTATATATATGGACACGACCGAAATGGGTGCGATCGGAACCCCCCCAAAAACAAGGTCCGAAAATGGAGGTACTGCTTTCGTGCTTCTCATCATCTCCAACATCTCTCGCTCTGCGCCTCCCAACCACTCACCCCCGCCGCCTCTCACTTCTCCGAAGCACTACTTCATGGCGATCTCCTCCTCCTCCTCCTCCCACGATCCGTCTCTCCTTTGCCTCTGCTTCTCCGTCGCCTTTCGATCTCTCCCCTCCACCCATCGATCACGATCTTCTCGTAATTCACCTCCCCCTCCCTCTCTCTCTCTCTCTCTCTCTCTCTCTCGATGTGATTGAATTCGATGACGTTTTGTTGTGTAGGACACGATGGTGGGCGCCGGAGCCAGAGCTTCCGATGACGGTACCATCGAATCGTTCGGGAACGATAGCTTGGCCCTTGATGCGGCCTTTGACGGGGTTGTGGTGGGTTCTCTCTCTTATTTACGATCAATCTGAATTTTTTTTTGAAATTGAAATTATTTCATGTTGTTCTGTTTATTCGGAGTTCTGAATTGCATATGTTGTTCTTTTTCTTTTTATATGTTTATAATTGCTTTAGGGTGCGTTTGGTTGCGCGATTGCAAAATTGATTCTGCAGGAATTTGCGATTGCAAACCTGATTCTGCAGGAAGCTCACTTTCTCAGCTTTTTGAAATCTCAGCTTTTGGACACTATTTGCCTGCAATCGCTGGGTTTAAAACTGCGATTACAAAACTGTTTGGTTGCGCGATTGCAAACGCAGCTTCCTGTAATCGCAATCGCAGCGCAATCGCGGAACCAAACGCACCCTAGTGTTATTTATCTTCCTTAGGTTACGGACCTCACCCACTTTGGTCGCGTTAGAGGTATTTTTTTTTCTCATCGATGAAGTTACCGATTTAATGCTAATCTGTCACTATCCATTGTTTTGATTTCTCTTGTTTCCATTAATAAATGTGTGATTTTTGGTCGGTCGCATAGTGTCCATTAATAAATGTCCATTATCATACTTCAAAGTTTAAAGTCATCATAATATGCAATTTCTCACACCAGGATTTTTTTTTGTGTAATTAAGTTTGTTTTTTCTTTATTATTTTGGAGATAGTTTTTCATGCGATGCATTGAGTGAGTTGAATAGGATTTCTCTATTTTCAATGTATTCTCTCCTAACAAACATACTGGGCATATATTTGCACAGTTGTTTCCTTGTTTTCTGAAACTCTCTTTGGGTGCGACATTCAGTCATAGGAGATGATCGTCTGCATTTTCTCCACAACCAAACAACGGCAAATTTTGAATGTCTTCGTGAAGGAGAGGTAAGATTAGGAGAGTCTCAGTGTCCAAGGCCCTGCTTCTATGGTGTTTGATCTAGCATGACTTTTCCATCCTATTATGCAGGGATGCGATACTGCTTTTGTTACCCCAACAGCTCGCACAGTTGACATAGCTCATGCTTGGGTTATGGTAAATCCCTTGCTTGGGTTTTACAAACTCAGTTGCCTTTTCATTACAAGTCATTCTTGACTTGCAAACTTGCAACAGTCATCTAGTATTTTTAAGACCTTTACTTCTTAACTCACATGGATTATGAATACTATCATGCTTCTTTGCTTGCAGAAAAATGCTGTGATACTGCTATTGTCACCGACAACCTACAACAGCATAATAGAGATGCTTAATAAGTATATCCATAACACCTTTTCTCAAACTTTAGTCTTCAAGAGATTATGCTATTATCTTTACTATATGGCACTTCTTAATGGTGTTTCCATCATGTCAGTGATGTGCCCCTTTTTTATCCGAGTATATTTTCTCATAATGAAAGCAGGTCAAATATGACCATCTATTTTATTTATTCCCTGTTTGTCAAAGCATGACACACAACTTTTGGTTGTCATGTTATAATTATTTTGACGGATATATTGTGTATCTTAGTGCTCATCCTATTCTAATCCATGAAAATTGATGTATTGGACAAAGAACTGCCTTGACAATGTTGTTAGACAAACTAGCAAATCATATGCATAAGAACTTGATAGGCACTCTTCACACATAATTGAGTTGGAGACATTATATATAGATCTATGGTTTCTTTGTTGTAAACATAACCATTTGAAGGTCATGAATGGCGAGCAATGGTTTGAACTAAATTTCTTTGAATGAGGATTTTCTGCCTTGGGTTTGACAGTTCTCCTTGATGCTGACAAATACACTTTATGTTGTAGCTCGATAAGTGAAGGCTAATCTTTCTATGCATAAGATATATCATTTTTTACATTAGATGGATGAAGGCTACTCTTGTTATATTTCCTGCACTAAAAGATACTTGCTCACATCCTCCTGCACAAAGATAATGTGTGCATAAGATGTATCATTCTTGATATTTGTCCCTACTGCATTATTCCTACCTATTAGTTTAATACTTGCAGTTTTTGGCAAGTGAATATAAATCAGCAGTTCTTTTACTCTTGTTTCAATAGTTTTCAGAGTTTTATTATTATTTTTGTGTTTTCTCTGGAATTACTTTTATCTTTTTCCATAACTTTATAGGGTTTGAAACTTGCTCTACCTATGTTAATATAATCCCATAATTTGGCACACATTAATATCACATAAAGTTCTATGGGTAAGTGTTCTGCACGTACCATATTTATGTGATGATATCCTAAAGAATATGTTTTTAAAATGTAAGAGATGGTTTATTACAATGAAGATTTTAATCTTATACATCAAAATGTGGAAATGACGTGAAGATTCAAATGACGATGTCAATAGGACCCCATTTTCATATGTCTGATTGATGGATATTTTACTTGAACATGTATGAAGTTCTGGGAATATCCTACATATCACTCTGTAGGAAATGAAGACAAGAACATCTAAATTTGCATCACAGCTTGTTAAGGTTGCATGAGAGTGTAAAAGTTCGTTAGATGAAAAAGTACATCCTAATTTACTAGTTTTTCATATTATTTTGCACAACATGCTTTCTTTTATTTTGATTGAGTACCTTTATATATTGATCATTTACATAGCTTTTATTTTATTTTTATTTTTTTGCCGTGATTGCAGATATTTTTTTTTTTCTGATAAGGTAGAAGTTAATGACATCACCAAACAGACATGCTTCTTCAGCCTTTTTGGACCAAAGAGTAACCAAGTATTGTAAATTTGTAATATAATCTAAACCTTTTCTTCTTTTTTTGAGAATATTATTTGTCATGGATCTATGTTGATGAAATATCGGTTTCCTTGCGAGATGCTTGAAGATAATGGAAGCCTTGAATCTGCATGATATCATTGGACAGCCGTATGGCACCCATCGACACTATAACGTAAGTCAAGTAAAATTCTTCAATGGGTAAAGGGTGTGCTTGTTAAATTCTTCCAGCCTTTCTGCACTACTATTACCATGGTTTTAATAGGTTATTGTATCACACTTGTTGATTATCTTATTTTCTGTATGTATGTAGTTTTGTTTTTTATTTCCTCATTAATGATAAGGATGAAAGATTGTGCCGGGTTGAGAAATGCCATTTTGTCAAGCTTAGTGCACACAATTTCTTAATAGTGTTTTCAGGGTTGGTTATAGATGTATGTTTATCTTCCACAAGTATCATTTAATTTGGGCATTGACTGTTTGCATGACTCTTCACCAACAATGATAATGAATCTCAATTTATTGTTGAATCTGAGCTTATTTTAGTCTGAAGTCATCATGATGATTGATGATATATGTTTCCATCTTCTTAAAAAGTTCTCCCTTGCTTGTCTTGTGCCGTTTGATAATCTTTTTCTTAATGAATATTGACCTGAAGTTCTTGATTTCCTTTCTTTTCTTCTCCTTTGTATTAGACAAAAAAAGCTTGCTATGATATGTTGGACATATTAATCATGCAAATTATGATCAATGATGGAGTGTTCCGACAACAGGTAGTAAATACTTTTCTTGTTTCGTAGAAGCCAAAACCCATGGAATTTTTTCAGCATTAATAATTGATTATTTTTTACCAAAATGATTTAGATGATCCGGAAAATTGAAAATCAAGTTATGCTATTGTGTGAAAGCTCCATTCTTCATGTATTGCTCTTCATAGAAATAATGATTTTTTTTTATTTGTTGCATACAGGTGGATGGTTTGCCGGTAACTATAAGTGTTGGTAGTGTTCTATCTGAAGATGGATTTTCGTTTTTGCTGTCACCATCTTCTGCTGCATCAGTTTGGCAAACTTTAATTGGACTTGGTGCTGTTCCTATGGGTGGCAATGGGTGGGAAAGACTAAGAGTTCTTCAAGGTTAGGTCTCCATGTGTAATATATTTGCATACAATAATGCAAAAATATTTGGATTTCAGATTTTAGCATATTAGTCATGAGGTACAGTGTTTCATTCCGAATGCTTATTAGTGTAAGTAGCTTTATTAGTATATAGGAAACAACAAATCTCTGGAAATCTCATCGTCAATGTAGACAATCTTAGCATCAAGACTGTGAAATCCATAATGTAGTTCCGGGTAGCCATATGCACATCCATCCAGATTCTCCGTGAAAGAAAGTAAATATTCATTTATATTGTCACGGTTTCTATCATCTGTGTATCATGTGACTGCACCTTTTTTTTCCACTGAAGTAAATGTAGCTATATGAACAATACAACCTGTGTTTGTTCTTGCTTATTTCAGTCTAAATTCATGATAGGGTGAAAGATAATTTTAATATTGCACAACTCTAAAATGACACACAAGTTTAATTAGTCAACCAAAGTTTACGTTTCATTGACCATGTATTGATCTTCATGTATTTCGAAAATTTGTTTTCATTGTAGTTCAATTATGGAGAGAGTGTAATGACATAGAATAATGTGGATCATCAATAGTTCATAGTTAAGTATTGGTGTAATATGTACTCTGGTTGACTTTTTTCAGGGAGACCAGCCCCCGGCAGTGACCTTACTAATGAATTTAATGTCCTCGAGGCGGGGCTATGGAGGGCAATATCTCTGAACAAAGGTATGTTATTCTTCAAAGTTGCACAAGTTATGAAATGTCTATTATTCATCTGTTGATTGTCCTTCTCCCTACAATAGGGTGTTACAAAGGCCAGGAAACGATTTCGAGGCTCATAACCTATGATGGAGTGAAGCAGCATTTATGGGGGGTTCGTTTGTCAGGTCCAGCGAAACCAGGCAGCAAAATTACAGTTGACGGCAAAAAGGTCATAAATGTACACAATTGTGTGATG
Organism: Acorus calamus; assembly: GCA_030737845.1. Lineage (NCBI taxonomy): Eukaryota > Viridiplantae > Streptophyta > Magnoliopsida > Acorales > Acoraceae > Acorus > Acorus calamus. The sequence goes on along the minus strand of CM060869.1, from coordinate 31,606,278 downwards.
TTTCTTACTAAAAAACCGGATATATTAAAATTGGGGTCCAAACAGGTAGGAAAGCTCACAAGTTACGCACTGGGAAAAAGGACGACGAGCACATTGGCTTGGGCTATATCAGGAAACAAGCAGGGCACTGCGGAGCGGAGGTTCTCGTTGGTGGTGTTGCGGGGAAAGTGATCGAGGTTCCATTCTTGCGTGACCCAACACGAACCCAAGTTGCAGGTTCTGGTGATGCAAAAATTTGATCTGATCAAACTTATATGCTGATCCCACTGATCCATATATTTGAGAATTTTGATGTGTAGCTACATCACTGGTAAGACTACGAGTATGTAGAATTTGTATATTCTGATGGACTTTATGAATTGAATATGCAACCACAGTCTAAAGTATACCAATATTGTTACACCAATTTATTCTAGGGCCTTTTGATCGAATTCGTTAACACAATAATTATTTACTAAACTAGTTAATTGTTTAATTTTTATTTATTTATCAAAACAGTTATGTTGAACAGTCAGTTACATCCCGTGGCATATTCAGGAAAATTATACGCCCAGTCGGCATATGTTTCATTTTTTCACTCCCGTACGTAACTATATCCTTTAATAGATGCCTACCGTTCCAGTTCACAACAAAAAAAAAGCAGTTAAGAAAAGCAGACAAAGGAAGACAATCTAAACTTGATCTCGCTAACAAGCTAATATCTTAAATAATTTTTAAAATTTTAAATACAAATTTAGATGGGATACAGATATTTTTGGTTACCTGTGAGGCTGTGAATTGAAATTCTCTTTGCACAAGCAAAAGAGACCCCCAAGCTTGGATGAGTTGCATCACTATCTCCCATCCCATCCACAATCAACTGGTTGCCTTTTCAAGTGGCACATCAATGATCTTTTTCCTTTTTTTTACTCCCATACGTAACTACATCCTTTAATAGATGCCTGCCGTTACAGTCCACAAAGAAAGAAAAAAAAAACACGCAGTTAAAAAAACAGACGAAGGAAGACGATTTAAACTTGATCTCGCTAACGAGCTAATGTTGAATGTGATTTAATAAAATTATATTTTAAGTAGTTTTATTTATTTACTTTGTATTGTAACTTTAAGTTTTTATAAACAGAGCTTTTAAATAGTTTTATATTGGTTAAAAGGTTTATATTGGAGTAGTATATAAGGGAGGACAAAACACACATGTTGTTAATGTGTAGCAAGTACAAGTGCACATGGGGTTTGCACGTGCACCGCATGTGTGCATGCACGTACATAATTTTATTCTTATTCTTAGCACTTAGCACTTAACATTAAATTCTAATTATGTTTTAATAGTGCATTAATTTTTTGCATTATTTTTAAACATTTTGTATGATGCATTATGTGTGTAAAATTCGATTAATTAAATACCACCGTTGGATCTGTGAGATCAATCAAGAGCCGTTGATTAATGATAAGATCAAGCAGTTGAGATTAAATTCAAAAATCGAATTTAACTGCTAGGCAGTTATAACTGTCCCCAACTGTTGGGAACAGTTGTGATAACTGTTGAAAACAGTTTTATACGGTCTTTAAAAGGTGGGATCGAATCTGCAGAAAGATATCTTCTTCTTCCTCCTCAAAACTTAGCTCACCCAATCCAAAATAACATGTTAGACTTGAATCTCTATCTGCCAACACAGCATCAAAAGAGAGTCACTTTTAGACTTTCGTTTTGCTGACCGCAAGTCTAACAAGGCTTCGTTGTATCCGGGAGTGAGTTTGCAGAGAATCCCTACAACAACTTCGTTTTGAAGTGGGAGCAAATATCGCTTAAAGAAAGCGTATTCGCTACGCGCCTCGAAGTCTATATCATTTTTTCGACTCCATTCATTTCTTTTCCAACAGCTAATGTTTTAAATAATTTTTTAAATTTTAAATAAAAATTGAGATGAGATACATGTATTTTTGGTTATATGTGAACTGGAATGCTCTTTGCACAAGCAAAAGAGACCCCCAAGCTTGGATGAGTTGCATCACTATCTCCCTCCCATCCACAATCAACCGGTTGACCTTTCAAGTGGCACATCAATATCTCTATGAATAATGTTTTATAGGCCCCATTTTCACAGGCCCCATACAGACCCCATGAAGTAGCATGAAGACATTACCTATTATGCTATTAGATAATAACTACCTAAAAATGTGGACGGTTTTGATCTCCTATGATTGTGGAATGCAATCAAATCTGAAATTGTTTTTGTTTTTTCACCATTAATTCAATTTTAAAATAACACAGCAAAAACAAATCGATTAATGAATTCTGAACTGATTTTTTTTTTGATGAACAGGTGGGATTGATCCTCTGTTTAAATCTGTATTATTTTTGTTACATTTTTAAATGTAACAGTCAACCGTATGCATGTATTGATTTGTATTTGTTAATTTTGTGTTAGATCGAATCAAAATTGATGCACTATAGGCGACCTTGCACCTAACGGCCACACCCACTCATAGACAGCAAACAGAAATTCCTCATGAAGGAATTCAATTACTAGCAAATCTGAATTTTTAATTTTGAGAAGTTAGAAGACACTGACTTGTTCTTGGTCGAGTTGGATCTCCTATCAATGTCTTCCAGATCAGGTTTGACAATTCTTTTTTTATCATATGATCTTATTGGAATGCAAGTCATATCAGAAATTAAAATTAATTTTTTTTACGATCACATATTCAATCAATGTTACATGTTTTAAATTTAGAACACAAATTTTTTTATATGTATTGATCGTCATATTACACCTTTTATTTTGTTTCGTTTTAATTTTATAAATGTAACACTCATTATTGTTATATTTAATTTTTATATGGTTTGTATGATATTAGTATTACATTTCTGATGTCGAAACACATTTATTTTTTTATACATTCATAAAATGTAACAGTCTGAAATGTAACATTCATTCGTATACTGCATTTCTTATAATGTAAATAGTAATTTATATTTGTTACATTTATAAATATAACAGTCAATTACATATTTTTGTGGTGGAATCTGCTACATTTTCTTTGGAAGACAATGCACTATTTGACATTTAGGTAAATATAATTGTTTGTTCCATCTATGTAAATGTAACAGTTTTTATGTAAATGTAACAAATCGTTGTGAGAGATGTAAACATTTAAGAAATGTATTTGTAACTACCAATATAAAATTATAAAATGTAACTATTTCATATGATAATTATATGTGTTTTTTATTTAATTTTGAATATAATAAATACTAAACTTTTTTAATGTTCAATTATAACATTCTTAAAAAAAATTAATGTGCATAATAAGAATGTAAGTTTGAAAAATAAATCTGGGTGGTTTGAAGGATTTTCACGAAATCAATTTTGGTATTTTTTTGGTGTAATCTAGGTTCAATTATAATTTACGTAATAATTTCAAATTTCAAAATTTGAAATAAATAAATAGATTTTAAGATTTACATGGAAAGTCATAATCGAATAGAGAAAATAGAGGGATTTGGGTTAATGAGACATATTTTTAATGAATGGCAAATTTGTATTTTTATTTTCCCCTTTTTGAAAAGTCAACAAGTCAACTAATAACAACCAATGAGATGATGACACCTCATGGGGCTTGAGAGTGGGGCTTATATTTTAAAGTCTGGTATCATGACTCTATCTCTGTCTCTCTCCATCACGGAGTGATGACGAGGCATATCAATCTGTAACTCACCTTTGACCGTAGCAAGGTGTACATTTTCTATCAAAAAAAAGAAAAGAAAAAAAGTGACACATCAATAATCTGTTTCCTTTTTTCACTCCCGTACGTAACTATATCCTTTAATAGAAGAAGTCTACCGTTCCAGTCCAAAAAAAAAAAAAAACCGAAACACGCAGTTAAAAAAACGGGAGTGACGGAGCTTCACAGTTCCCACGTCGTCGGAAGAAGAAGAGAAAAAAAATTATGGAGGGGTTGGCGAAGCCATCGTATGATGCGGCGGTGAAGTTGGCGCTGGCGTCGCTGGAGAAGAACATCATCCCCGACGCGGTCATCAGGGCGGTGACGCGCGCGCTCCTCGCGCGCCGCATCCGGTGGGGGTACGCGCACCCCACTGGTGACTCCCCCTCCGAGGCCCTCCTCTCTCGCCTCCTCGCGTTCGCTCATTGTAAGAAATCCACTCTCCTCGTCAGCTCTTTATGCAATCCTGCTTGTTTTTTTAAGGTAGCGCTTGGTTGCGCGGCGTTTGCGATTGCAGAAAATTGCGCGGCGTTTGCGATTGCAGAAAAGCTGGTTCTGCAATCGTGTAACCAAACGGTTTTGCAATCACAGTTTTAAACCTAACGATTGCAGGTAAATAGTGCACAAAAACAGCGATTTCAGAAAGCTGGGAGGAGGTAGCTTCCTAAAATTGCAGTTTTAAACCTAGCGATTGAAGAAAATCAGTTTTGCAATCGCTACCTAATTAGTTGGAGCACTTTTACACGCGGTCCAGTATCTGTATCTTATTTGAAAATTTAAAAAATTATCTGATATCTGAAAATATTTATCATAGAATCCGATTTAAAAAATATCCATATCTGAGATTTATTTTGTAGGGAAAATACTGAAAAAAGTCTTCAAAATGTAAGAAATACTCAAATCAACTATTTTTAAGAATTCTACAAAAAAAAAGTCTCATTTGATAATCTCATAACCTAAAATGATACAAATGACTTTGTCTCGTATAATTTTTAAATTTTTTTTTATCATATTTAAAATTTTTCATGACATCATCTAATTGAAAAAAAAAATAACAACATAAGAAATGATTTTTATTTAAGAGTAATTTTACATATTTTTAAATTTGGCAAGAATATCATAAAAAATGTTAACATTTTCAAAATTGTCATTCTAAAATTTACAAGATTTTTTTTTTGTTATTTTCATCTTATAAATGTCTTACATAAAGAATTTTTCAGTTTATATAATATTAAACATATATAAGTTTTAAAATATCTGAAAAATATTTTGTAAAGAAATTTTGTAATTTTTTACAATTAAACTCTTATGTACTTAGATATACAAAAAATAATGAATTTCATGGCATCAGTATTTGGGTGGGTTTTGAAATGACTTTTTACTTTATATTTTTCACTAAAGTCCACAAAAGTATATAAATAATCACAAATCATGTTTAAATTGAATAACAAATGATAATATATCTACAATGAGGAGTCTCAATCGAATAATGCTTGACTTTTTGTCCACGAATTAATGTCTTAACTGAATAACACTTTATTTTTTGTCCACAAAATAATGTTTCAATCGAATAATGTTTGACTTTTTGTCCACAAATTGATATCTCAATAAAAAAAATGTTTGATTTTTTTGTCCTCGAATTATTATTCTGATTGAACAACACATGATTTGAAAATCCACGGATATTGACATTTTCTTCATGAAAATCCTAATTGATTACCCCAAATTTTTTAGGTATTTCAAATAGTTAGATGATTATTTTGGTTTATTTCTTATTTTATAAAATGATTTATAATATTATAATAATTTATTTATATTTTTACGATTATTATGATTTTTTTTATACTATAAACCATGTAATATATTTATAATTTTTATAAATTTATATTTTATTTTAGGTAATTATTATATTTTTTACATATTTCATATATTAGATATACTATTTTTATTTTTTTTAATATTTCATATAATTATCCAAATCCGAATCCTGATCAAATACTTATACTTAATTTAAATATCTATCGAATATCGGATGTGTATATTTTTTTGAATTCGGATATCAATATAGGTCTATCCGATCCGTATCCGTTCCGTTGAAAGGCTTAGGCTCTGTTTGGAAACACAAATTGAAATGTAGATTTTGGAATAAAGCTGCTTTTTAAGATGATTTTAGACTTTGACTTTTTTAGGATGTTTTTTTTTAATTCAGAAATCAATATTTGGAAGGAATTTAATGTTTGATAGAAAAAATTGTTTTTCAATTCAAAAATTCGATTCCAACAAAAAATCGTTCTTTTTGAGATTTTAAAAACACGGATTTCGAGAGAGAAATTAAAAGGAATCCAGCTTTTGATTCCACAAGAATCCGACCCGTTTGGGTGCGCGTTTGGGGATTTTTAACTTTTCAAAAAGCAGAATCCGCCCAAACGCGCAACCAAACGGAGCCTTAGTCTTCCAGTGTGATATATACATCCCCAGGGAAGATATATATATCTAGATAAATTTTTTTATATTTGCTAAGAATGAGTTCATTTAACTATTCGAAATAGAGCGATATTCACTTTTTATCAAAATGTATTCCTCATTAGATGATTTTTTATTGTTTTTAAAAATTAAAATATGTGAGGACTATCCGTAGAACTATCATTAACATTTTCCTTTTACTTTTGTAAAACTCTAACTCTAAGTTTTTCATTTAACTCCTTTTATTTTAGGCATTTTTACTCTATATGTCTTTTTTATAATGGCAAATATAATTTCATATATCTTGTTAGTCTCTCTCTACTCACTAGAAGTTTTTCACATTTTTTTTTATAAATGATATCATTTAATTATTTGGGTATGTATTTCAACTTTTGTAAAAGTGCATACTTTCAGATAACATGTATGATTTAAAAAAAATGATAACATAGGTGAACTGTGTTTGGACTAGAAATTAGACTGGATATAATATTTTCCTTCTATTTTTGAACTCCCCCGGTTCACACAAATTAATCCGATTTATATATTAATATAAGGGATTTTAATTTTTGAGTCTTTTTTACAATCTTATTTAGTGGTTAATCAATCCCCTTTTTATATTCATTTTAAGTCCCCAACTTCTAACCCTTTTTTCATTTTAATCCCAGCGCTAAATGTTCATCAGAATATTCAAAGAATATCCCATTTAACATTAATCTGTCAAATTAAATCTTTTAAAAATACCAAAACTAACCTTGTAATTTTTATTTTTAAGTCCTTCTAAACTATATTTTTTTATTTTTTGATCTCTCCCTTCTTTATATTGTATTTTAAGTCTTTAATTTCAAATGTTTTTTTTGTTACTAGTCTCTGAACAAAATTTATGTCTTATTTTGTAAATATTTTAATATTCATCCTTCCACTCTATAGTATTGATGACACTACTAAATACTATATAAAATTAGAGTTGAGCCATATCTAAATATGCCATTTTAAAAATATTTTTTTGGATTAATTCACCATTTGGTGGAATAATACCACAAAAAAAATGTGCATAGGCAAATCAATCTTTACATTGACTTCTCTAGTTATTTTAATTGAGATTCAATTTTTATACAGCGCTTGAAGATATGCCAATCGCAGTGGAGACTGATAAACCTAAATCTCAACATTATGAATTACCCACCTCATTTTTCAAGTTGGTGCTTGGAAGCAATCTCAAATACAGGTTTGTCACTTTTCTGTGTAATTGTTCCATCTATAGATTTTTTTTCTCCTATGTCAACAGCATGCTTATAATAAATTGATAAGTTATGTTGTATAAATGTGCAGCAGTACACAACTGCTGTATATTTGTCATATACGTTTGTCCTATACATAATTGCACTTATGTGACATAGGACATAACAACTTTACATAGGACATAAGACATAACAGCTACAAATAGGACATAACTGCAGTTATGCCCTATCACTGCTGTATATTTGTCTTATACAAACTGTAATTATGTATTTCCTGTACAGTTATGTAAACCAATAAGTTATGAAATATATGTAATAATTTGTCTTGTTAAATGAAAGGAAATTCTTAGCTTTCTCTAAGAATATTAGTTAGGTTAATCATTGTAGATGAGTGAATTTTTACTATAGTCAATGCAAACAATTAATATTGAAGGATCTTTACAAAAAAATTAGGGCATTAAATATACATTATTGCATGAATTCTTTAGTTGTTTCCTGTTGAAGTCAAAATTTGATGGTGCCAGAGATCTGAATCATATCTGGAGTGAAAACTGAGAGAGATGATCAAATCTAGAATGGATTTGTGAGGTTAATGGTGAATATTGCCTAGATCATCATTGTGGTGAAGCCCTATTGTCAATCTGTCATGTGAAAGTTATGTGGTCCGCTAACTTTGACTCGGTCAATAAGTGTCATAATAATTAGGAAAGGTCCTTTCCCCAAGTCCTTCAACAGCCTCCTCATCTCTTTGGGAGCAATCAAGGATTATTAGGCACTTCGGGGAGGCTCAAAGAAATTTATTAATCAAATAAGAAAATTAGCTGATTGATTGATTAGGATAATTGAATTGAAATTCTAATAAGAAAATTTTAAAATCATATTAAGTTATCTATAAAGGGCTATTGAGCTCCCACTTATAGGTCTTGCATCATAATGAAAATGGACTTATTTTGAAGTGTTACAGAGATAATATATACATGAAAATGGACTCTTGTTCCAAAAATGTACAGATTTACCAGCCAACGCTATATTTTTTTACCTGATTGTGATTGGTTTTTTGATTGGATCTATGCTTTCTTTTTTGGGCCCGTCTATCCCCACCAAACAATTTTCCAATCCCACCGATAAAAAAAAAAAAAAACGGTTGTCTGTTCCCACCGATTCATTCGACCGAATTCGGGCGCCATTTCAAGTTTTAGGCGACCGTTGGGTCTATTTCAGGTTTTAGACCGGAATGGGTCGAACAGAGTTCAGAATTATATCTACTTATTTTTTATAAACAAATATATTTTTGGATTTATCCATCATATTCTACATTTATTCTTTCATCCAAACAACAACTAAGGGATTAAAAAAAATGTAAGTAGATATACTTTCAATTAATTCAAATTTTTATAGAAAAATATCTTATTAGACAAATATATATCATTTTTAAGCTTCGTTTGAATTCGTAGTTAAGATGAATTTTTGTTTGAAAACAAAAAAACGTATCAGTTGATTCAAACACATTTTATATTTGGCTTTTGAAATTTGTCTGTAATTTATGTAAAAAAAAATTGTTCTTATATTCTACATTTAAGAATAATGATTTATTCTCCCTACATTACAACTCAGACTTGGAGTGATATGAAAGATTCAAGGAGGATACACGTCGTGAGATTATGTTTTCAAAAAAAAAATTATAAACTTTATTACAAATCCTGTTCGACCAGATTCGGTCGCGCGAAACCTGAAATGGCGACCAAATCTGGTCGCGCGAAACCTGAAATGGTGACCAAATCCGGTCGAACTGGTCGGATCGGTGGGGATAGCAAAACACCGGTTTTTTTTTTTTTTTGTTGACTGGTGGAGTAAGAAAATCAGTGGGTGGGGCTAGACGGGCCCTTCTTTTTTACCTTTGATATCTTCTAGATAAAAATTATATCGTAAAAATTCTGTGTGCATGCATATTTAAATTTTGCTAGTTATTTGAGAATATAAATGCATGCTTACGATTGAGTGAGATGATTTTTTTGATAAATGATAGTTCATTCATAACTGGTAAAACGAGTTACAAATGGGTCGAATTGGAGGAAATAGAATACTGAAATAAAAACATAAGCGCAAAGCAATGAACAAACTAACTAGGGATGAGCTGATTTATAAATGCATATTCAACTCCCTCTTCTATTTTTCGTATTATAATCTAAAGGGACATTTTGAAGTGATGTTTTTGAATTGTATATATATATATATATATATATATATATATGGTCGCGATTACGTGCGGTATGCGGTCGGTGCGGTTTACGACGTGGGCCGTCCGATCGCGGGTCCATCGCATCCAACGGTCGACGTGAATCGCACCCGACCGTCCGATGCGATGGACCCGTGATCGACGGCCCGTGATCGCGCACCGCACCGACCGTAAACCGCACCTAATCGGCTCCCTATATATATATATATATATATATATATATATATATATATATAGTCGAGCGATTCAGTGCGGGAATGCGGGAATGTGGGAAACGACGTCGATCGTTCGATCGCGGGTCCATCGCATCCAACGGTCGAGATGAATCGCCGCCGACCGTCCGATGCGATGGACCCGTGATCGACGGCCCGCACGACCGTATTTCCGCACCGAATCACTTCTCTATATATATATATATATATATATATATATATATATATATATTTGCTTGGTTTTTTTAATAAAATATATGAATAATCATGGTATTTTTTATTTTATTTTTCATTTCAAGCAACCTCACCCACAAACATTAAGGTATAGTCTCCCCCATGTTCATGAATATCACATTTCTGTAATGGCAAGAAAAATAAGGTAGCGCCCCCCCAAGGCATCAGTGGAGTATAAGGAAGAATATAGAGAATAAGAGAAAAAGAAAAATTGTTTGTTTTGGAAGAATAAACTTCGATAGCTATCACTGGATAAATTATGAATAAGCTCGATAGCTATTTCTAGGGGGTGTTGGAATTATATATTAGGGCTTATCTATGCCAATGTGTAAGAATAAAAAATTATGTCACATCTATCATATTACGCCACCACCTATCCCATCTATTCCCAAATATAAACAATTTATGGAGGCGTATGATTGTTATTTAAAAAGTCATAAGCTCTTATCCAATTCTTATCAAACCACTTATCATCATTTTATTGAAGGTGAACTAAACAATAAAAATGCCACTTTCACTTTTTTTTAGTAAGAATAGAGTGTTGATACACTTAGTCAGTTTTGTAGCCCCGGTCTATAGCCTCACATTGTGCTTTCATATTGTATGTGGTTCTATCATAGTGTATAACACAATTCTTTTTTTTTTCAAAACAAAAAAAATACTATTGTATCTCAATAAATACTTCAATTCATATAATAACATGTATTTCAATAGAAGAATATATGATTTTTTTCAAAAAAAGAAAATCAATGTGAACTGCAAATGAGGCCGCAATTGGGATTGGACATTTCATTTTCTATAAGGATAACATAAAGGAAAGCCAAACAAAAATTTGTTTATTCTGCAGATATTGTAATCTATACCGGTAGATACCAAAAGTGAGTAATTCTATGTCACACGCTGAAGGGGATACATAATATACTGTGACCTTAAACTTTTGTTGACAATACTGGGTTGTATGACTTTCTTGCAGTAGTTGTTTCTTTGCTGATAAATCAAGCACACTGGATGATGCTGAAAAAGCAATGTTGGAATTGTACTGTGACAAAGCACAAATAAAAGAGGGTCACACGGTTCTTGATGTTGGATGTGGATGGGGCTCTCTTACTCTATATATAGCCAGAAAGTACAGCAATTGCAAAGTCACAGGGATATGTAATTCGGTGACACAAAAAGCTTACATAGAGGAGCAGTGTAGGTAAGTTGCATATCAATGTCAGTTGATGTTTTTTGTTTTTTTGGTAAGACAATGTCAGTTGATGTTGTTGTTTAAGAAATGCACTTATATATCCTCTGAGAGAATCCTTGTTGGAAACATTTGCTAATCTTTGATAAATATTAACATTTTAGGCACCTAATTTATTCATTGAGAAAGAATTTACATTTGATCCTTTTTTTAAATTGATTATATACCTGTTTGAATTCTAATACTAATTTGTTGAATTTGTCCTCTCAAATAATATATTAGTAAACAATTTCCATTTGATCCATTTGCTAATCTGAAAGCTGCAATTTAAAATGTATACAATGCATTGTTTCTGCAATAGCTGGATTGTAAATGTTCTTTTTTCTATTGCTTGTCCTTTCCAGTCCCAAAACCATAGACTTGTTTAACATTTTTTGGTTTATTTTTTCCTTTGTTTTATAATTTTTTTGTTTACAGGGATGGTCAGCTGCTAAATGTAAATATTATCGTTGGGGATATTAGCAAGTTTGAAATGGATGCCTCTTTTGATCGAATTTTGTCTATTGAAATGTTTGAGGTATATAATCTTTTGGGTTTTTATATTGGCTTTTCCAACACATTGCTATTAGCAAATATTTAGAACTTCATTTTCTTTCACAGCACATGAAGAATTACAAGCAACTTCTTAAGAAGATATCTAAGTGGATGAAGCAGGATAGCCTTCTTTTTGTTCATGTCTTCTGCCATAAGGCATTTGCTTACCATTTTGAGGTATCTCTGATTCTTTCATGAATTATATTGCAGAGGTTATCTTTCAATTTTGAAATAGCAGTAATGGTGCATGCTGACCGTCCACTGGGAAGCAGGTTATTCAACCGTGTTGGTGTGATGATGCATAGTAGTTTAGAATTATAGATTGATCTATTCATCTAGTTTTGGTTTTATCAAGTATTAAAGTTTTGTACTTGTGTTAAGATCATCTTATTTGAAATTTGTGTTGAAAGGGAAGTGAGATAATATATTCATTCTTCCTCCAATGCTGTTTGTCACATGTATATTCTTGTATATTCCCCATAGTCTCTTGCTGTGCCCTGTTCAGGATGTGAATGAAGATGATTGGATTACAAGATACTTCTTCGCTGGAGGAACAATGCCCTCTGCCAATCTGCTGCTCTATTTCCAGGTGATTACAATTCTCACATGTTTGAAACGATGTTGTAATGTGTTTAATTTGGGTGGTTGTGGTTCATATCTTTTCCTTTTATGACTGTTTCATCTGCTCAAGAAAACATATTGATTGCTATGTGAAGATACTTTCCCTATGAATGCCCTCTCTTTCTGTGCATTCAAAATACAAGTTTAGGAAATTATTTAGGATTATTGACTTGGTTGAATTATTTAATTCTAAAAGAATTTTGCTTGATGGAAATGGGCTTACATAATTGATTTTCTTTGTCTCCCTGTTTGGTTAACATATTGTTTCTGTGTGTGTGAACAAAATTAAAATAAATTGATAAGTTGAATTCATAATTTAAGCGTATCTCAAACATTTCTATCATGAATTACTTCCCTCTCAGTCTTTAATTACTATGCCTAACTGACAAGAGAGATTACTAAGTGATGTAGTTTTTCAGATGAGATTCTCTTGTAACATCTTTTTTTCCATCAAGTGTCTTTTGTTGGTTATTTAGTGATTTAAGACTTTGAAAAGCTCAAACATTGATGTGTCACGTATAACTTCCTCTGAACCAGTTAATTTTAATCGTGCTATATTTATAATGACTTCTTGTCACATTTTCCAATGATATCTAATTGATAGAAAAGATTCTGATCTGAGCAGTTTCAGTCTAAACACATAAATGACTAATTGAAATTCATGCCCAATTAATCAATGGCCATATTTGTTGTAGTTTAAATTTACATATTATAGATTATAACTTATAGATTATATATTATAACTTTTCTAATAAGCAGTTCACATGTTTGTTGTAGCTATTGAAAACTAGAGAATAAACGGTTGTGAATGTTTATTAGAATAAGTTGTAAAATAGCTTTTTGCTGTGTAATTATAAAAAATACCCCTTTTAAATGTAAAAGTTAAGTTTAATTTCCCTTTGATAAAAATGTTGTTTTACTTATAAGTAATGATGACCCATCATCCTCCATTAAAATTAAATAATATTTAAATTTTTTAATGAAATCTTGAATTCCACATTAATTAAAAAAAATAGAACTTAAAAAACCAAAAGCATAGAATTTGATCTCTATTAATAAAAAGCACAACTAAAATATTATAGCTATAATCTAAATTTTATTTTAAAAAAATCATTACATTCTAAAGTTTTAATCTCAAATTTTTTGAAGATGAAAAGAATATTTAGAGGAGATGAAAAGCGTTGTCATTAGTAAATAAAGTGAAGAATAATAATGTCCAACAATTTTTTTTTAAATAATCTATAAGTTATAATCTGAAAAGCACCCTAACCCAGCTTAAAAATTATGATTTTTTAAGCTGTTTTTAACTTAGATGGGTTTTAATAAGTTTAAACAAACATGCAACAACTGCTTATTTAAATCTAAAAGCTATAATCCGTAGCTTATAAGTTTTAATAAAAATGTAATATATATTACATACCAGAGACACTCCTTTCAAATTTAGGTTAATTTTAAAATGAAACTAGTTTATTGTTACATGGCATATTCTGCTTTGTACATAGTGTAAGAGAAGTGAATTGCACTGTGTAAGATACTAGTCACCCCTGTAGTTCTTGGGTCTGATCATTGACATTGATAATGGAAAAGTTCGTCTACGTCTCCATCTCATTTTATCAACGAGTGGTACATACACCCTAGCACATGTTCCTCAACGCCGAGAACAATCTCGAAGAGCGGGGTATTTTGTGACATTTTAGATTGGTTGTCTTGTGTTTTAATGTGACATTTTAGAGTGGTTGTCGTGTTTTAAGAAGTTGTTTAATAGTTCACATGTTGAGTTGAATCATATGTATATAATGGTTTGGCCTAGATCAATCCTACCCGTTGATTCAGAATTTCTTCCATTCCATTTTGGACTTATTTGGATTGCTAATTATTTGATGAAGTGTAACATTTTATCTCTAATCATCAACAACCTCATATTTGAATTTCATTATGCAGGATGATGTTTCTGTTGTCAATCAATGGCTTGTAAATGGCAAGCATTATGCAAGAACAAGGTATAATCTGCTCAGTTATGTATGAAATATATTAGAATTTTTTTTGAAGATATTATTATCTCACAAAAAGCATAATGCAAATGAACAATGCATTGAATGTCACACATGACACAAGTATGTGATATACTTTTTATATATGTATTGTCAATGTATGACAACCTAGGCATCGATTTCATCGCAATTTGAGAAATGTTGGATATTGGATCAACATTTTCATGTTTCAATGTATTTTTTTCAGTGAAGAGTGGCTTAAAAGGATGGACCAAGAGTCTGAATCCATTAAGCCAATTATGGAATCAACATATGGCAAGGATTCAGCTATGAAGTGGACTGTCTACTGGAGAACATTTTTCATGGCCGTGGCAGAGCTCTTTGGTTATAATGATGGAGAAGAATGGATGGTTGCACAATATCTATTCAAACTGAAATAATTGACTTGAAAAGTGTTAATATGGAAGGATATCTAGTTGGAGACTGTTATATCATTTGCACTTTTATATTTTGTTGGTTGATCAGTCTAAAATCAGTCAAGATGGAAGTTGAAGGCTAAATTTGTAACTGATTGAATATTGCCCCTTGTTTTTTTTTTTTTGTTGAACATGATTTAAATTTTTATGTCTTCAAGCAGATTGCAGTGAAATATGCACATGATAAGGTATTCCTTTCTTTTCAATATTTTTGTTCAGTAACTTTGAATTTCCATTGATTACTGGTAAGGGATGGATAAAATATACATGTGTTTTCAACTAAGCATGTCAATGGATCGGGTCTGGGCCAGGTTGGGGTGGACTTGGACCCGGGTCCTGGGTGAGACCCGGCGGACCAGGGTCGGGTCTGGGTCGACCCGGGCAGATTGTAGAGAGGGAAATGGAGTGTTTGTTAGGGTTTTGTCGTCGGTAGAGATAGAGATGGAGGTTTTGATTTTAATGTCCCATTCAAACAAATCAAGCAATCAAAGAATTCAACAAAACAAAGAAAGAAAGCTATTTCAAAAGATCAATTTTCTCAAAAGAAGAATAGACCCCCAATTCCAAAATGAGAACCTCAAAATTCTCATCGTCAACAATCTCATCAACATCAACGAAATCTGACTCGACCTCCCTATCACCATCTCCTCTTACAGACCATCGACTGCCTCGACTTTATCGATTTCCTCTTTCAAACCGGCGGTTGCGGCCTCCGCTTACGCTGCCTCTGATTTATCCTCCTCCAAGATATCAGACAGCACGTCTGTGACGTAGAGATATTTGAGTTTTGTCATCGGTAGAGATGAAGATGTGTTTGTTAGGGTTTTGTCATTCGTAGAGATGGAGGTTTTAAGTTTTGACGATGTCCAAAACAAGAAATGTTAGGGTTTGGGATTTGGGTGGGTTAATGATATAGTGGGCTTGAGTGAATTAATCATTTAGTTGGCTTGGGCCTGGATTGGGTAGTTGATATTTGGGTTGAATAGTGGATACTTAGGTTGGATCATAAAAAAGAAGAAAAAAGAAGAGGAGTTATTATTTACTATCGGGTTCAATGAGTCCATGGGATCGGGTCGGGGTAGACTCGAACCCGCCCCATTTGGATGATCAGGTCCATATCGGTCTCAGGTCTTTGGGGTTGGATATTTTACGTCTTTTATTGGGTCAGGTCTAGGTCGACACGTGACCCGTTGATTGGCCTTTTTTAGCTAATGCTTGTAGATAGGAGAGTCAATGATCCTCCACAAGCCCTTTATTTGCCTACCTCTTAATCGCACAGATGTAGGTTGGGTGAGAACACCTAAAAAATGGTGGATTATACTTTCCCGGTCTTACTGATAGAACTGACACAGTTCATCGTTACAAGAAATATTCACGAAATTTATACCAAGGAAAAACATTTCCTTGGTAATTTTGTATTTTTAAGAGTAATTGTCATTTTGAACCCTAAGTACTCGTTTGGGTAGAACAAGCTCTTATGGGTTTATATACATTCCAGGATAGATAACTTTATCAATGTAATAATTTAAGTAATTTTCTATTTGGTTTTTTTTTTGTTCTTCTCATTGGGAAACGTAACAATAAAAGTTGAGTTGTTTGATTGATGTAAAATAAAATGTGAATAAGTGTAGAAAATTGATTTGATATGTGATTTGTTATGATAATATGGATTTGATAAGTGGATCCCCATATACCAATGGATGAATAACTCAATTCCAGGGGAACCTAGAATACAAATACTGTAAAGATTCAACCTTATTGTTATTCATTGGATGCTATCAAATATATAACAACGATACATTAATTACAAAGGATTTGAAATAAAGCAAATATGGCAAGACTTGCTGTACATCTGTTACAAGGAATTTGAAAGAAAATATAGTGTTGGCTTTCCTAAATTGACAGGAACAAATCAGGAGGTAATAGTGGGAGAATATCAATGCTTGGAGAAGAATATGAAATATGGAGGAAATCATGAGAACCCATCAATTATTACTAACAGCCCCCCTCAAGCTCAAGGGGGCTCAACGAGTACGTAAGCTTGTCTCTCAATGGTGTGAATCTGGAAACTGATAATGATTTCGTAAAAATATCAGCAAGTTGCTCTCTTCCAGGAACATGTTGAAGAGAAATTGAACCGCGGTCAGCCTGCTCTCGAAAAATGGACATCAATTTCTATATGTTTCGTCCATGCATATATTATGGATTCTTGACCATGTTAATGGCACTAATATTATCACAAAACAACTTTGGTGAGGAGGGGGAAGGCATCTTCAAGGACTTGAGCAGATTACTGAATTACATTAACTCGGCTGTGATTGTGGTGGTGACTGCTTGATATTCAGCTTCAACCATCGATCTGGAATTTGTTTGTTTCTTGTCAACCAAAGAGAGGATATTGGGCCCCATGTAGATGGCAAAGCCTGTGATCGATCGATGATCATCAGGGGAGCCCGCCCAATCTGCATCGGATAAAGCTGAGAGAGACATGGCCAAGGTTTTATTGAAACATAAGCCAAATTGGAGAGTACCTTTGATATACCTAAAATTCTTTGAACAACCACCATGTGAGAGTCTCTTGGAGCATGTATGAACTGACAAATTCGATTAACGGTGAAGGCAATGTCGAGACGAGTCATCGTCAAATATTGTAGTGAACCAACAAGTTGCACACATGTAATACTTTTTATGCCCTTTGTTGTTTTTTTTATTTTTTGGTAATTGATCCCCATAATTGAGGAGGTGGTTACGATATGCTGTATTTTGCATTGCACAACCGATCCCATTTGGTCTTTCAATTTTTTTTTTGAGAAATCATTCTAATCCATCGTTTATGAATGTATAACACGAAACAGCAAACCGGTTCACATTTCTTAATTGATCATTTATGAAATTATATCACAAAACAACATTCCAATATCATTTTTTGGGAGGAATTTCAGGTTTTGCTTTTGGATTTGGGTGATTTGATTGTGGTTTCATCAATATCAATCGTTTTAGCTTTGACTCTTATCAATTTTCTGATTCTGATTATACTGATGTTTATATTGATATGAATCACATTTTTTTGGCATGTATATTCTTTTCTAAGCATTTTATTCAATTTGCAAAAAAAATTTTGTTTTGAATTTAGATACATTTCAAATGTGTTTGAACATTATACGTATTTTGTTTTTAGAGTTTTGTTTGGCCTTTTACGTTTTATGATGATATAGATGTTTATAATTTTGTATTTTTGTTTTTAAGCATGTATAACTTTTATAAGCATTTGAATCAATTCAGTTACATTCTTGCACATAGTTGCTTGATTTTGAATTCAAATAGATTTCAAATGTCTGAACATTATACACATTTTGGTTATGAGTTTTTTTGTTGTTTCTTTGTGATTCTATCAATCTAAGTTAGTGAATGATTAATTTGTTATGTTAGATACATTTATTTGGTTGCTGTTTTTTTTCTCATTTCGGTACGCATTTTTGCAATAGTTATATTAATTGAATTTATTTTCATTTGGTTTAGTTAACATTTTTATTAGTTTAGTGTTTATTTTCTTTGTTGCTGATGTTTTGTTATAATTGAATTGGTTATATCAGGCAATGATGATGATTTTATGAAAGATATCAATCAAGAATCAATTAATTTGAATGAGTTGAATGATACATGTTCTTTGAAAACCAGTCGACAAAAGGATTTGCCTCATGGAGCTCATCAACGACGTGCAGAAGAGATCGTTCCATGTGTTGGAATGACCTACTCAAAAGATGATGTGCGGATGTTTTATAACAAATTTGTTCATATGGAAGTTTTTCCACTGCAAAGATTCCCTAGAAAAATGATGAAAATGGATGCAAAGTTTTTTTTAAGCAATATGAACAGAGTAAAGCCTATCATTCATATGCATTCCTTCCTGACATCATGCACCTTTCTTGGTATATGACATCATATTAACCCTGTTAACCATGTAAAAAATACATACACATGTGAAAATTACAGTTGTACCTCAAACTGGTAATCATCCATAAAGCAAAGCAAAATCTCAATGTTCCTTCACAAGATTTCAGTACACTTCTGACTTCACATAAATATATAAGAACAGAGATCCACATACACCCCAAAAAAAAAAAAAAAGCCAAAGCAAGGGGGCTAACCACTGTCAACAAGATAATGACATTATTGGAACGCATACATCTCTAGTGAAAACTTTTCAAGAAATGAAAACAACAATTCCTAGATTCCCCAAAACATCCATTACACACTAAATTTAATCAATCTAGAAATGACAAAAATCAAAATACAGATTGGAAGAGGCACCAAGACAGGTAAAATACTCTTATGAAACCAAAACCAGTTCAAGGTCTCACCAGGCCATACATTATTAATCCCTCACATGATCTCATATCTTTGACTTAGCTATCTTGAACCACTCAGTGTGGAAGGACCCGGACACATCTGTCCTCTCATAAGTGTGCGCTCCAAAGTAGTCCCTTTGAGCCTGGACCAAGTTGGCAGGAAGCCTTTCCCTCCTATAAGTATCAAAGTAGGCCAAACTGGTTGACATACCTGGGGTACTGATGCCCGAGTTGATTGCAAGGCAAACAACCCTCCTCCAAGCAGACTGCCTCTCGATGATCTCCGTTGCAAACTCGGGGTCCACAAGAAGGTTTGAAAGCTCCGCATTCCTATCATAGGCCCTCTTGATCCGATCAAGGAAGATTGCGCGAATGATGCAGCCTCCCTTCCAAATCCTAGCGAGCTCTCCAAGTTTCAAGTCCCACCCCTTCTCAATGCTCTTAGCACGGATGAGATTCATGCCTTGGGCGTAACTGCAGATCTTTGATGCATAGAGAGCCTGCCTCACATCGTTGATCAATTTTTCCTTGTCAACGGGTTGATCGGTCAAGATGTCACCAAACCCACCCTCTTTGAAGACTTTGGCAGCTTGGACCCTCTCTTCCTTCAATCCACTAAGGAACCTTGAATCGAGGGATGCAGCGATTGTTGGAGCAGCCACAGAAAGGTCGGCAGCTTGTTGTACAGTCCACTTCCCTGTTCCCTTCATTCCTGTCTTGTCTAAAACTTTGTCTACCAAATATCCTTCTCCCTTGTCATCCTTGATGCCAAAAATATCCGTGGTGATTTCAATCAGGAAACTCAAAAGCTCCCCTTTGTTCCACTCCTCGAACACATTTTTCAATTCTTCATTGGTGAGTTTTCCAACAGATTTCAAGACATCATAAGCCTCTGCAATCAGCTGCATATCACCATACTCAATTCCATTGTGTACCATCTTTACAAAATTGCCTGACCCTCCCTTGCCGATATATGTTACGCAAGGCCCACTGTCCGGGACCTGAGCAGCCACCTTGAGGAGGATATCTTCAATATTTTTGTAAGCTTCAAATGAACCCCCGGGCATCAACGATGGGCCATTACGGGCTCCTTCCTCACCACCAGAGACACCCATTCCGAGATAAAGGAGGCCTTTTTCGGCCATCGCTTTCTCCCTCCTCTCAGTGTTCTCGTACCATTCATTCCCTCCATCAACTATGCAGTCGCCCTTCTCGAGGTATTGAGAGAGTGTTTCAATGGTCTGGTCAACAGGTGCCCCAGCCTTGACTAGCATGATTATAACGCGGGGCTTCTGGATGGAGTGAACGAAAGCCTCTGGATGGTGGAAGCCAAATAGAGGGAGATTTCCTTCGACTTTGGCTCTTTCGACGGTTTCATCAACTTTAGAGGTGGTCCTGTTGTAGACGGAGATGGAAAATCCTTTCTCAGCAATGTTAAGAGCGAGGTTTTGGCCCATGACGGCAAGACCAGCAAGGCCAATTCTTGTGGGAGTTTGAGCCATCTTGTTTGCTGTTGCAAAAATTTGGATTGTTAAGAATGGGCAACTGAGAAAAAGAGAACAGAGAATTCTCAAAAACTATGTGATGACTGTCTTAACCAAAAAAATAAAGTTTAAATACACATATCCAAGCATATATAAAAGAAAAAAAAAGGAAAAATCTTGAATGAAATTCCAGAAAGGATGGTGACTTATAAACCCATCATCCGAGGAGAGGAGTACACAGACATTTTTTTTAAAAGCATGTCAGGAATAACAAAAGATATTTCATACTATACATTGTAGGAAATCAGTTCTTCCGGTGAAAAGGTTAAATCTATGAATTGAACCCACAATTAACAGGATTTATAGATATATTGATCTAAATGGCATACTTTGGAATTAAATGTAAATTAACATTTTAGCACAACCATCTTATCTTTTGATTAAAGTTGTCAATGTAAGATGATTCAAGAAGCTTGGTATTTTTAAGTAGGAAAACATGTAAATATGTAATCATACTAAAAATAATAATCTAACTCCAGAAACACCCGCAGTCAAAACCAATGTCACAAAAACAGGCTAGTAAAGTTTTTCTCCTACAAGAATTAAAAGAGAAGGAATAGAAAAATCTTGTGATTTAAAGAGAGATTGCAATAGGGACTCTTATACGACACATGTATGGTGGAACTCACAATCAAATGAAGCATAACAAGGTAATATCATCATGATTGCAATTTATCTCAAGACAGTTTATATAAGAATTACTTCCATGGTATATGAGATTCATATGAGAAATTCGAATCCTGGTTCAGTTCCTCAAAACAATTTGATGACAATGCTAATTGTAAACACTGGCATACTTCAAAAGCAGGAGTAACATAAATATCATAAAATAGACAACTGAATGTTTAAAATCCTTCAATACAAAATAAAGGCAAAATGTTACGCATATAAAGAGGGGAGAAGTAAAACTTGAAGAATCTAATACATAGAAAGAGTATTAAGATTTCGACCACAACTGAAACATAAAATACAATAGATATAAGACTAGCTTGTGGGTCTTTCATAACTAGAGGAAGCTCAAATTTTCTACTTTCTAGTGATCATATGAAATAAACAAACATTGGAATAAATTAAAGTATACTAACACAACAAGAATTTCCCACATGACATGTATATGATACATTGTTTTTCTAAGTAGGAGTTTAGTAAAATATTCTCCTATCAGTGGGAGAAGGTGAAGAGAGGATCTCTCTACCATTCTGCTAAGAAGTGAATCAAATATATGAAACTTCTAATCAACTAAAGATGGCATCACTAAGATTTAGTGTCCCCTTAGGTACATTCTTTTTTTGGCAAATTTACACATAATTCTTCTCAATGAAAAAAAATATAAAAAATTTTGACCACTTTTTATGAAAGATCAAACCCTTTGTCAACTAAAAAATTCTGCCATACTTTAGCACAAAATGTATGCAGATCATAGAGATCAATTATCATGAGATGACTTAAACATCCACAAGCACAGATTTTACACGGAAGAGAAAACTTGAAACCAAACCACCAAATCACATAGAAGAGACAGGATTCATGAATCTCTTGTAACAAAAAAAAAAAAAATCTTGGGCACCTAAAAAGTATAATCTTTACATGATAAAAGACGGATTTAATCACTAAAAAAAACACCATCTTGTGATTCCCATTGAACCAGCAAAACCAAAGAAAACAATGAATTTGACACAAAATAAACCAGAATTACGAGAAACCCGTGCAAGCAATGCTTGCATCAGTCACGAACAAATCAATGGGTAGAAGAATAAAAAACAAATAGAAAAAGAAAAACAGAGAGATCGAAAACCTGAAATCACAAGGTGAATGGAAGATCTGGGCCAAAAACGATCGATTTTTTATTTTATTTTTACACTAATTGAATCATCAGATCCATTGTGTGTATTTATAGATTCGACGTATGGACACACTGACCTAAGTTTCCAAATGTATTTGTCGGTTGGTCCTTTTTTATTGGGTTTATTTTTATATCCCCTAAACCATAGGATTTAACAATCGATCCTCACTTTTTCATATTTTGATTTTAGTCCCTAAATTTAAAAGATATTTTTTTAGTCTTCTCTAAAATTATTTAATTTTATTTTTAGTCCCTAAAAAGGATTATAAAAGAATATATTTTTTAAATTTAAAGACTAAAACTAAAATATAAAAAAGTGAAGGATCAATCACTAAATCCAATTATTCATGGGGACTTAAAAATAAAAAACCCTATTTTTTCGCGGGTCAAACTCGGCATGTGATTTGGCAGGGTAGGTGAGAACCGTCGATGCCGTCCGACCCGACCGGTTTCAGACAGCCGACACGGTGTCTGTTTCCAACCGTTGAATGTGTGATTATTAGATCTGGACCGTGTGATGAGTGAGGTTCTTTTGTTTTGGAAGCTGGGTCTCGAGAGAAGGATTCGAGAATCAATTTTGAGTGACGTCATTCACACGCACAACGGATGGAGCTTTTTTAAAGTCTTTAAATATTTCAAAATTTTATGTGAATTTATTCATGTATTCATTAAATAATATATTTTATTTATGGTTGTCGAAATTAAGCCTCATTTGTGAGCCCCAATAGGTGACACTCTCTATTTAACTTTTTCTAACTACCAAAATAACAATGACAAGACTATCCTTCTTATAATTTTAAAAATAAATTTTAACTAACTAATATTGAAATTAAACCTCATAACTGAATCCCACAAAAGGTGGCACCATGAAATCCTCTCCCTAACCTAACATATTTCTAAAAACTTTGAATTTTAGGATTGTGATTTGGGTGAAACCATATAAACAAAAAATGACAGATTTCTTCCCATAAAAATAGAATTGGAATTCAAATTTAAATACAGGATTTGAATTAACAAATACCTTCAAAAAAATGGGCTAGAATTCAAATTCAGATACATGTGTCTCTGGATTTGAATTAACAAATACCTTCGAGGATTTAAATTAACAAATACCTTCAAAGAATGGACTGAAATTTAAATTCAGATACATGTGTATCTGGATTTGAATTAATAAATACTTCAAAGAATGAGCTGAGATTCAAATTCAGATACAGGTGTATCTGGATTTGAATTAACAAATACCTTCAAAGAATGGGCTGAGATTCAAATTCAGATACAGGTGTATCTGGATTTGAATTAACAAATACTTCAAAGAATGTGCTGGGATTCAAATTCAGATACAGGTGTATTGGATTTGAATTAACAAATACCTTCAAAAAATGGGCTGAATACAGTTTTATCTGGATTTGAATTGATAGATACAGATTCAAAATACCTGAATGAATCGTCAATGTTTGCTCCACGAACTGAATACAAGATAAAAAAAGGTTGCAATCGAAATCAAAATCAAAATCCTCGCAAAAACTGCAATCGAATTAAATTTTCTATTTTTGTAAAATAGATGAATCAATATATGTTTTGTGATCACAATCTCTTTCGATTGATATGATTGTTTTTGGGAAAAAAAAAACAACAAATCATGGAAAAAACAATATGTATAGACGAAACAGATCGTAAGGGTTTTCTGTTTGTTTCTTTAAATTGAATTGTTTATTTTGAAAAAAAAGAAAAGCATATCATAACCACCTCCATTGATTGTGGGCCATTAATTGTGGGATCGGTACAATATGAAAATACAATTTGGAGTGAAGGGTAATTTAGATATTCATATTTGCCACCTCATGGGGCTTTAGATGGGGCCTATGAATTGGGACCCAAAAATCATTATTGTTTATTTATTATATGAAGTGACATTGGGACAGAAAAAAACTATAAATAGTATTTTTTAAAATAATTTCACTATTTAAAAAACATGGGTTGGCAATTATATTTTTGGGCTACGCCGTTCCAGTCTTCTCCACATACAATGTTCATGTAAATAAAAAAAATATTTTAAAAAAAACTACCCACAATTAACCCTCTCAAATTTTTTCAAACCATGTATATATATGATATAATATATCATGTTATATATAATGATTAATTAATTATTTGTAATTTTTTTATGAAATTACACATAACAGAGATATAATACAATTGAAATTAAGTTTTTTTTGTAAATACCATCAATCAACCCTATATTGTAAAAACACTTCATTTCAAATTTTAAAACCAACATCGCTTGAATAGATAAAAAAATATATTCGTACTTCGTATACAATTTAAAGCCTTTGAATTGTATTATTGGAAATAACAATTCATTGGGTATATTTTGTTAAAATGTGATATTTTAGGGGTGTATATATATAATCATTAAGATTTGCTAGACATTAATATATAGATACACAAAAAAATCAATAATTAAATTATTCTGATATTTTTTAAAAATTCTTAACTTTTCAGATATAACTCTAATTTGGGTGATTAATAGGTCATGGAAAAATATTTTCGATATGTATTGTGAAATATGTTTTTTCCAAAAATGTATATTTCACAATGAAAAGTGAGATCAAACATTAAAATCTATATTTGACACGAAATTAGCTATATCATATATATTTCATGATTATCTCGTTCTAAATCGAATATAAAAAATATGATGATTATGTCACACAATCACCGCCACTCATTCGATATATATTAAAAAAATTATTAGTGTGATGAAGTGTAAAATACTTTGATTAGTAATATAAATAAATTTATGGAGTTTATTGAATTACATTAACATGTTACTTTATTAACTTTAAGGAACATGGTGTGTGATTAAGATATTTTCATTTCCCTGTCCATTTTCTAATAGCTAGCAACTGAAGTGAATTTGCATGAATAATGTTAGTACATGGAAATGAGTCGTGGTGGCCCGAAAAAATGGTGGTTTGAAACTAGGCCTGTCAACGGGTCGGGTCTAGACCCGACCCGGATCCGATTACACGTGTAATATACCCGTCCCGATTTGGACCCGACCCGAGTTGGACCCAACCCGGCGGACCCGAACAAACAAACGGTCAGGTCCGGGTCCACCCCGCCCCTACCCATTGGACCCGAGACTCGATTTTTTTATTAATATATGCTCATATATTATAAGACTATTAGTATTAGTTGATACATAATTTTATTTCTTACTTAACTTATGTTTGTATCCATAAGTTCATAAATCATAATCATAACATTTTTTTTCGTTGTGTTGATGTTGCAACTTGCAAGAACTTGATTGTTTAATATGTAATAACTTAGTAATGTATGTAATAAACTTAGTAATGTATTGTTGTCGGTTTGTTTTGGACAATTAACTTATTAGCTTTTGAATTTGTATAATTAATTAGTTTGTTGCATGATTTATGTTAATTATTTTAGTTAATATGTTAGTGTTTATTATTTTGAATGTTGTTTAAGTTAATATTCTTTTGAATTTTTGTATAATTAGTTATCTTTATTGTTTAGGTTAATATATTTTTTTATGTTAGTGGTTATTGTTTTGGATATTGTTTAATAATTCATTTACTTCTTTTGAATTGTATAAGATTATGTTCAAACATAGTCTCATTAATAATAATGTTTTATTACAAAAATTTTCAAATAGAATGATAAAGCAAACAAATACATCAGCTCTTCCTCTTTTTTTTTTCCAACCATCCGGGTCGGGTCGGGTCGGACCCAGACCCGTCGGGTACCGGACCACGTCCGGGTCCGGGTCCACATTTCTCCGGACCCGCCGGGCCCTAGATTGGACTCGGACCCGTCGGGTCTTGCCACGGGTCGGGTCCGGGTCCACCACGACTCGACCCGACCCGTTGACAGGGCTAGTTGAAACCCACAAAACTCGGTTCAGATATTTGTGAACAACATTTTCATTTGTTGAGACATGTTTCAATACCAGATGATCCCAATGGGTAAGCTTGCCAGTTATACTAAAAATTGTTCTGACCTGAAAAAAAACATCTGATATCCGAAAAATCTATATCCATGACAAAAAAAATTGGACTGAATACGGATATGTCTTTATCCAATTCCGAAAATTATCCGTATTTGACGGTATTTAGATATTAGTATTTACTATAAGCCCTTTGATTTTGATCAGAGAGATCACATTCACTCAAGGGTTTTTAAAGTTATGATTCTTGCATCTTTTCTAAATTCATAACACAGCACCCTCTAAAGTTGGGCTCCATCATCTTTAACGCCTCACCGGCCCTCACCCCCCATTATCTTATCCTCCTTCATTTAAGGTTGTTTTAGATCTGATTGATGATAGAAATGCATTGTAACGTTGCTCCAGATATGATTGACGCCTCATCGTCCTTCATCTTCTCCTTATCCAGATTGATCATATTCTTCTCTCTCCATCCACTCTCTCCACGAAGAAGGGTTCAAAATAATTTGTCAAGCTTCAAATTATATTCAACATTTTTCATTTTTTCCCTCATGTATTAAGTTTCAGATATTTTGGATAAATTCGAGGTTGAATTTTCGGATTAGAAATATGTTTTTAATATCTGTCGAATACATATATAATTTTTTTTTAGATACAAATATGGATATGAGCATATTCGTACCAACGGGGATACCATGGGGGCATCAAGAGGTTGCCCGATGTAAAGGTTCAAATAAAAAACACTCTCTGTCTTTGCATATAAACAGCCTCTTGTGGATCTCCCTACCAAAAAAAGAAAAAGGGAAAACAAATCTTATAAGATATAAAGCAAAAAAAGAAAAAGAAAAGAAAAGCAATAGAAAAAATAGATGGGGTTACATCCTTTGAATGTTCATGATCAAATGGTTCTAAGATATTCAAAAATAGATGGGGTTACATCCTATATTTCTCTTACAAAAAGATATTCAAAGATAATGGAAAGATATGAAAAGATTTTGACGTAAAACCAATATTATCCGTTAATTTGATATGCAAAAACCAAAATAGTCTTTATTGATTTTGATATAAATTCATGGAGAATTATGTTTGATTTAAAATCAATATCATTTTTTTTGAGATATAATTTATATCTTCTAAAAAACTTTGGAGTTAGTATTTAGTTTTTATTTTTTAGAATTTAGTTTTTTTATTTACATGAATATTTGATTTTTTTTAAATTTTTATTAAACACCATATATTTTCTAATTTTTAGAATATGAAAAAGATTCCAACGCAAGTAATTTTTTGAATCACACTATGTAATTTAAATAGAAATTAAAAACAAAAGATTTTGTAGAAGATTTATAACAATAACTTTTTTAGGATTGAAATAAAAGATATATACAATGTTATTTTTAAGGTAAATTAATGGAAAAAATAAACTTACATTAATCATTTTTGATAAATTAATTTTAAACTTGCGAGATTACATCTTTATTTTTCAAACATTTTTTAAAGTAAAATAAATTCAACAATAATTTAAACCAGGAAAAATGACCAAAAAAATCTCTTCAGAGTTTGAAATATCAAAATCAGTCATTTTTTAAATTATACATAAAAAGTCTCATTTCACAGTTTTGAAAACACAAAAGACTAATCTATCCTTATTTAATTAAATCTATAATATCACTCTTTATTCCACACTAAAAACCTATTTTTCATACAAAACAACAATATCTCTATAAAAATAAACCAGATTTTATTATTATATATTATACTGTATGTTTCTTATATATATCTTATATGATATTGTTTATCACTTTTCGTTGTGTATAATCATAATATGTCAATTTAAATTTGTGTTGTGCTATAATGCAGAAGATGATATTTTAGTATTCTAAACTTTTATTCATATTTTTTTATTTTTTGGCTATTTAAATATTTTTATGATATCATTAGTACAGATCCATTTTCTAAAAAAAATATCAATATTTAATGGAGTTCATCATAACTCAAATTATATTGATACATATTTCACAAAATCTACTTAATCACAAAGAATTTACAATAAAAAAATTGATCTACATGAAAAAGTGTGAAATATATGAATAAAATTAAGAGGGTGAAATATTTTAACAAAGTTAAGAGATATAGAATGTATTAAGTATTAATCACATAAGGGTAAATTAGTCTTTTGTGTTTCTAAAATTGTAAAATGACATTTTTTTAGGTATAATTTTAAAAAGTGACTGATTTAGGTATTTCTAACTTTTGGGAGACTTTTTTAGTAATTTTCCTTTAAACTACACATAACTAATTTTGACCGTGAGCAGCTCGGGTTCAGCTCGGTTAAAGCTCATTCAGGCTCATTCGATTAGATAAATGAGCCGAGCTTGAATAATTTTTAAAGCTCAGTTTGTAAACGAACCGAGCCGAGCCGAGCCTGGACAAACTCGTTTACTTGATAGAAAAAAAGGAAACAAGCCGAGCCCGAACCGAGCCCGAGCCCGAGCTTATGATATTTTCACATGTATAAGGTGTTGTGATTTGTAAAATGTGACTTTTCAAATACTAAAAAAAGTTTTTTTTAGCTAAACGAGTCCCGAGCCGAGCCTTGATTCGAGCTTCGGCTTGACTTGTTTAACAAACAAGCCGAGCTTCAACCGAGCTTTTAATGAGCTCAACGAGCCGATCTTGAACACGAAATGAAGCTCGATCCCGAGCCGAGCCAAGCCCGAGCTGAGCTTGTTGCTAAATGAGCCGAGCCTAAGCAGAACAAAACTCGGCTCGTTCGGCTTGTTTACCACCCTTATTCATCAATAAACACATGTCATCCATTCAAGTATGTACTAATGTCATTCTCACAAGTACATAATGATATAAAAATTTATTTCATCTCATCTAACATAACATAAATAGATAGATACAAATATAATTATAAAATCTTATTGTAACTACAAAATCTGTAAAGTTTTATAAATCAATTAAATAATAGATAGATATAAGTTAAGACAACGTTTAGTTGTATGATTAGACATCTTTTACGTTTACATGAAACTGCTTCTATAATCGTACAATCAAACAGTTTTATTGTAGCAGCTTCAAGCAAATAATGTTCATAAACTGTGATTTCTAAAAGTTCAGAAAGATGACTTCCTACATAATCAATTTTAAACTCACATTAAAAAATCAGTTTTGCAATCCGCTATCAGATGATGCATAGAAAGATCATCCATGCTTTTACAAATTTTTTTTTCTTCCGAAAACGTGAATAAGTACTTATCAATTATAATATAACAGTATAATTATACGTTTTGACCACCTGACGTCCCCCTGGCGATTCCGAAAACGCATAAACATCAATCTGTTCCGGACTTCCCAACCCTGTAAACCGAGTCCGCTCTATTTTTCGAGCGACGTCGACTCGGGGTCTCCCCCCCCCCCCCCCCCTCTCCGATTTCGCGTCAAAACCGTTCGATAAGGTGATTCTCTTCACCCTCTTAACATCTCCAGATCGACATCCGTCTCGAAATCAGCGGTTCTCGCTCTCGAATCCGACATTGTTTCATCGCCTCCTGTTTCAGATCAGGTATTGAATTCAATCGAACCTGGTTTTCTTTCTTTCTTCTTTCTTTTTTTTTAAAAAATCTTAGGGTTTTCTCTATTGATGATCAGAAGTTGAAACCTATAGAGAATTTATCGGGGGTTTCAATGTGGATTCTTGTTGGGGTAGGGGAAAATGCTAGGGTTTCTTGCTGAGTTATCCTTGTTAAAATAGGGTTTTTTTTTTTAATTTGTTTGATTCGTTTTATTATTTTTAATGGTCTAACAAGCAGGAATCTATATTGGGTATTTATTTTGTTTGTTTGTTTGTTTTTCAGTGATTTATTTATTTTTTTGAAAATCAACAAGCAATCATGAGACACAACTGTGTTTGAATTGGATCAGATGATCTATTGTCCTGATATGATGGTATGTGATGGAGGGAGCAATGCCACTGATAAACAGTTGTTTAATTCAGAGAACCCATGCTGCAACACATCCAATATGGAGGAGATAGCCTCCATTATCAAGGGCGACGTGCTGGCTTCATTGCCCCCGTTAATGGAGGCTTTACACAAGGGATTAACTCATGTTGCTCCTTTTTGTGAGGTAGAGCGACAGGTTGTCTCTTCAGAGTCACCCGGGAGAGATGGTGTGCCGGGTGATGATAGGCCTTGTGAGCCTCCTTCGGGGATGAACTGCCTCGTAAATGGTGCCGTTCCTTCTCGTGAGGCTGAGAAATTGATGGGTTCTTTACAATTGACCTGGAGGCCGAAGTGATGGGTAATGAGAAGGCATGCGAGCCTTCTTCAGGTGTGGACTGCATCGAGAGATGTGTTTTACATTCTTGTGAGGCAGAGCAATTGATGGCTTCTCAAAAGTCGACTCGGGAAACCAATGTGGTAGGTGATGACAGGCATTGTGAGCCTTCTTCAGGGGCAGGCTGTCTCGAATGTGGTGCTGCACTCCCTGTGAGGTAGAGCAACTAATGACCTTTTCAATGCCAACCCAGGGAACCGATGCTGTAGGTGATGACAAACCATGTGAGCCTTCTTCAGGGGTGGACTGCCTTGAGAGCTGTGTTTCTCCTTCTTGCGGGGCAGAACAATTGATGGTCTCTTCACAGCCAACCCGGGAAACTGATATGGTGGGTGATGATAGACCTTGTGAGCCTTCTTTTGGGGTGGTCTGCCCCAAAAGTGGTGCTGCTCTTCATTGTGAGACGGAGCAACTGATTATCTCTTCAATACCAACAGAGGGAACTGATGTGGCGGGTGATGATATTTCTTGTGAACCTTCTTCAGGGGTGGACTGCCTTGAGAGCTGTGTTTTTCCTTCTTGCGGGGCAGAACAATTGATGGTCTCTTCACAGTCAACCTGGGAAACCGATGTGGTGGGTGATGATAGACCTTGCGAGCCTTCATTTGGGGTGGCCTGTCCCGAAAGTGGTGCTGCTCTTCATTGTGAGATGGAGCAACTGATTATCTCTTCAATACCAACACAGGGAACTGATGTGGCGGGTGATGATATTCCTTGTGAGCCTTCTTCAGGGGTGGACTGTCCTGAAAGTGGTACCCCTCTTCCTTGCGAGTTAGAGCAACTGATGGGCTCTTCAATGCCAACCCAGGGAACTGATGTGGCGGGTGATGATAGACCGCTTGAGCCTTCTTCAGGGATGTCTTATCTGGAAAGTGGTGCTGCTCTTCCTTGTGAGGTAGAGCAATTGATGGTCTCTTCAATGCCAACT
Source organism: Acorus calamus (assembly GCA_030737845.1). Taxonomy (NCBI): domain Eukaryota; kingdom Viridiplantae; phylum Streptophyta; class Magnoliopsida; order Acorales; family Acoraceae; genus Acorus; species Acorus calamus. Next base: position 31,574,329 of record CM060869.1, on the reverse strand, counting down.
CAGGGAACTGATGTGCTCGGTGATGATAGGCCTCATGAGCCTTCTTTAGGGGTGGACCGCCTCTGCAGCGGCGATGCTTCTAATCATGAACCGGAGCAACTGATGGCCTCTTCACAGTCAACCGGGAGAGCCTGTGTGGTGGGTGATGATAAGCCAAGTGAGCCCCCTTCACAGATGGCTTGCCTCGAAAGTGGTGGTGTGGCCGGTGCTTCAGCCTTTAGCATTGGCGCAACAGATAAATTTGGTCAGGGAAGGAGCGAAGGGAAGGATGATGCCAAGCTTAACTTCACACTTGTGTACAAACGAGGGAGCTTGAGACGTTCTTCACGCTCAGTTAGCTCCAGTCATGTTGTGGCTAAGTTGGAACTGCTACCAAGTACGACAAACACCTTGTGGCAGTTCAGGCAAATGGGGGGTTTCTCATCGAAGGAGGTTAGGAAGAAGAGGAGCTTTAATCACAGACGCTTACGGGATTCAGCCTGGGGGGCTTTGGAGCATCTCACAGGGATCTCGAGTCCTGATCCACGGGTTGTTAAAGTGCAGAAGAAGGGGTCTAAAAAGGCAAAGTGTAGGCTTGGAGAGAAGGGAAGGCAGAAGGCCAGGAAGGATGGAAGCTCTCGAGGTTCCAGGGCTAAGTGCATGTTTTTATCCAGTAGACCGCGTGTACAGGTGGACATGGTGAACTTTGCTGCTGGGACACCAAAATCTCTCAGTGATGGTTTGCCTAAACCCGATTCCCTTGTTGATTTGGGGGTTGGGGTAGTTGTTGATGGCTGTGAACATAACATAGTAACTCAAATGGCTCATGTTACATCCATAAACAACAAAAATCCTGTAATGCCTTTTGATGCTTCATTTCGGAATGGCTCCCATGGAAATAAGGAAATGGAGAGCACTGTTACCCAGGATGTGTCAGTCGAAAACACATCAGGGGAGTGCCCTATGGTTCCAGGTTTGGTGGGACCTATTTATGACAGGAATTTGGATCAGGGGACCTCCCCTGATGTAGATGTGCTTCATCTTATCCCTCAATCTGGGAGCATTACCAGTGAAAGTGTTGATACTTCTACTCTCCGTGAAACCTTCTCTGCTGATGGCTTGAAGAATCAAAATGATTTGAACCCAGAATCTAAAGTTGAAGCAGACTTACTTAACATTGCTTCAGGTTCCTTCGGGGCCTCTGATGAGCTGCTGCCTGCCAAACATGCTAAACAAAAGAAAGGAAAAAAGAAAGGTAAAATTAGGGGAACTCCACGCGTGCCCTCAGAGCATAAATGTGTGGAAAAAGCACTGTTAAATCCGCCAGACTCTAAGAAAACCCGAAGAGTGAATAGGTCTCAACCATCACGGAAAGTGCAAAATTCTTTTCACTCGAGGAAGGATTCTCATTCTGAAATCAGTGGAAACATTGGAGAAATGACTACAAGTATTGGGGAGTTGTTAGATGAACCGGGAATGCACAGAGAAACTTTCCAAAAGAATGAAATAGAGGCACATGCTTTGAATTTAGGAAAAGGAGGCAACTCGAGTTTTTCTGGTGTCATGGGAAATAATTCAGCACTGAGCAGCCCGGGTGAGTTAAAGTAGTTTTGCTTGTCACCGGTAATATCTCTATTCAAAGTATTGTTTAACTGATTGAATCTTCAACTGGTTATTTGTTGTGCTTGAGATTCAGAAGGAGCCAGTACATGCAGCCAAGCTTCATCCGAGGGTATGCTTAGCTCTGTCATGGTGCCTGGGAGTGAAGATGACCTAACGCCAAAGAAATCGCTTGCATGGGCTAGCTGTGATGATTGTGGGAAGTGGCGTAGGATACCTAACGTCCTCGTAGATGTCATTGGTCAAAATGATAGCAAATGGTATTGCTCATAAATTTAAAATGTCACTATCTGCTACCTTTGTCATTATCTGGTCATGATGTTGAGTTTTTCCATTTGTCATTCATTCTCTACATATGTGAATAAACTTGAAAAGGCAGACATGTGTGGATCTTTTAATATTTAATTTCTGATTTTATCTGGTTAACACCAACTTTATATAGGAGTAAGGATAAGGTATTGAATTAAGTGAGGGAGGTGATTTTTATTTGGACTAGATAACTTTTATTTCCATGATGCTAAGCATAACCTATTTAGCTAAGAGATCATGTACATATGTATACAAATTTACATTGCTTGTCCTTAGATGAACTACATTGTAGATAAGTTGTTCTGGCTTAGTTAAAGAGAGGAACATCAATAGATGGCAAAGGGTCATGAATCCTCTTAGACACACAAGGCAATTTACAAGGAGATGAATACATGATCATAACCTCTAGGCTGGTGTATCACACCAGAAGGCTCCTTGAACCTGCCCTATTATTCTTAGAGCTTTCATAATTGTTTTTATTTTCCCTTTCTCTTGCTTTCCTTTTCCAATACTGGACTCTGATTCAATTTATGGAAAGGTCATCCCTATATTTTTATCGGGCTTTCATGCAGTGAAAAAGCAATGGCTAAAGATTAGCAGGATATAGGACGTAGATGCGTGAAAAAAAGAGATGAATCACGATCTAAGTGAATCCACTCTCTGTTTTAATGCTCAGATCGAAACCACGACCAAACAAACAGTCTAAGCTGAATTTTGTTGAAAATAAAATCTCAAAATTACAATAAAAATTACGTAAACGGGGAAACCTTCAAGCCTTCTTTATAGGGCTTGAAAAATATTTATGAAATGATCTAGGCCATTAGTTCAGAGAACTTAATTCCTGAGTGATATTAGATTCCTAGAAATACTCATATTCAATTTTAAGTTGATCTTTGACAAGGGCTGCTTTTTCACCGTATTTATGCCATTTATTTGTCATTTTGAATGTTGCTTGTATATAAATTTATCCTAGATAAAAAATGTATATAATTTGTAATTTCATCTCTTGTTGTTGTTGTTGTTTGTTTTTTTTTTTTAATTTTACATGTAAATTGCAAAGATTAGAGGTTCAGCTTAGTCGGAGGAAGTTTTTTAACTAGTTTATGTTTAGAAATTTTGATATCCATGTGATCTGTTGTTTAACAAACTTTTTATTTATTTATTGTGTATCTTTTTAAAGCCAATCCTCATTTGCTTCACATATTTCTTAATCTTTTGTTGTGCCTGTTCAATAGGACTTGTAAGGACAATACAGACAAGGACTATGCTGACTGTTCAGTACCACAAGAGATGTCAGATGAAGATATCAATTTGGAGTTAGGAATTCCTAATACATCTTGCGAGGATAATTCATGTATTGTGCAGCTGAATTCTAAAGGTACTTTGATCAATGCATGTTGTCTCATTTATTATATATTGACCATTGCAGCATATATTCTATTAGGGCGCTGTTAAATACAGTCCTTTTTAAAACCGCAAATGTAGTCCTATATACCTCGTTACCTTGGTATATACCTTGTTAAATTTTTTTACTGAAAATGGGTCTATTCGATTTGAAATGGAGCGATATATATTTTTTATCAAAGCATATATCTCATTAGATGGGGTTTACTATTTTTTAAAAATTAAAACATGTGTAGACTATCCACGATTGCATTTGAGACTGTACCTAACATTATCCATTCTATTATGTTGATGTTTTTCCCGTGATGTCTCAGCTTCAGATCAGGCGCCATGGATACGAATCAAGCAGAATATATTTCTGCACCGTAAACGGAAAAGTCAACCTATTGATGAGGTTCGAATTGATGTGGATGGTGGTTTTCTTGAATATATCCACACTTTTTCTTTCTGTCATATCAAATAATTATGGCATATTTATGAATGAACTTAAACTAAGTATATTCTGGTTGCTGGACTTTTCTCATTTGATTTTTTTTTCTTGAAATAAAGGTATGCAATGCTACCACCTTGTATTAAGAACAAAAGTAGTACACAGTCCAGGTTGAAAGGAGGAAGAAATGAGCAAGAACAGACAGAAAAAAAATTAACACCAGGACAGTAGAGGAGGGGTCTACTGTCACACGCTGTAACTTGAACCTCTTACTCAATTGAATTCAAAGATGTCAAGTTTGATAAGTAAATTGTAAAAAAGGATACAGTTTAATAGATCATATCAACCTTAACAAAAAAGCCACCATCAAGCATGGTCAATATTTAGATTTTCCATGGTTAGTGATTATTTTGGGATTTGTTGGTATTCTCTCTTTTATGTAAAAAAAATAATAATATAGGATTTTATGATCTCTTGATTTGGGATTATTATGTTTTAAATTATAACCAAGAGTTTGTTTGTGCAGCTCATTAGGTTTTGGAATTAGAACTGCAGTGACGATGATTGACTAATTAGGTAGCTAGACATGGTTGTATGAATGTCTGGCTGATATTTTTTTTAAGAATCTTCATGGCTGCACTAAAAAAAGAAGGTAAAGTTCGCAATGCCAAGATATATCTTCTATCTTAAGATGTCCGTACTAGGCTGAGGATGCTTAGGTGTCTTGGGGAGCCGCCTTGACAAATATAGCTGATCTTTTATAGTTTCCATCAAACTATGGGATGCCAAGTTATCAATAAAGGACAAGGCTTTTGTGTCTCTTTGATCAAAATTCGCACAACGTTGTGTATGATCATACCAACACCAATGAGCTGAATCCCATTAGAACTCCAAAGTATGCATGCTAGAGCAAGTAGTACTATAATGGATGGCCTCCTTAAAGTTCTCGTGTTATTCCCCTCAATTTTTTTTCCCTTCTTTTTGGTGTGATTTCGGCAGTGTGTGAAGAAGAATGGGGGTTGATTGTGGAAGATCTATAAATTTAGAACCCTCAACAGATTTGGGAGTGGTTCTGGAAAAATTTGAAGAAAGTGGATAGAAGCAAACATGGCAAACCTGACAGCTGTCCCACACAACTCTGTGTTATTGTCTCGTCTTTTCCGTGCTTCTGTGACCTATGCAACATACTATTAGTCATAACTACACTCTCATCTTCAACTGGTGGGTCACAAGCAGGTGCTTTTGGATTCGATGAGGCGACTGAAGAGAGGGCGTTTTTGCCTTTTGTCGTAAGGGGTGACTTGTACTTGGAGTTCACACCCTTGCTCACGAACGTCAGTGTGTGGCTAGGTAGGGCTCGTACATCTCTTAACCCCCATTTGGATGTGAAATAAGGGTCGGAATATCCTAGAATAAATGGAATTGTCTATTTTGGTTGTTTGGGAGCCTTGAATACCCAGGGATAAATTGGTATAAAGTGGAATATGGATGCCAATCAATCTCTGGAATTAAAGTTATTCCATGTTATTCCACCAAAAGAATATGTGGGCTCATTGTCAATCAACTGTCACCACCTCTTATAAATCACTTGCAAATCAACTATCATTAATTTTTCATCTTTTATAAATCCTTATCTACACTTTATTTACATTTTATTCAAACAACAAAAACTTTATTTTTACGTTTCCCAACGAGAATAATTCAAAACACAACTAAACACAAAATCACTTATTCTACTGTTATACCCACTTATGCTGGAATAACTATATACCCAGAATAAGTCTATTTTGTATTCAAACGGGAGCTAGAAGTTCAGCAGTAGCAAGTGTAATGACGGTGGTCCTAAAGCTTTAGACAAATACGAAAGAGAGAATGAAGAGAGATAATGAACTCTTTTCACTCAGTAAATACACAGGAGGTGACCTGGCCCATGTTTGTCAAAGTTCCACTCCCCCCAGTTTCTCACTTTTGTTGGACTGGGTTTGGGGTTATGGTCGGTGCTTGCTAACGCTCCATTTGTTCCTTTTGTCAAAGCTTTAATTTAACTAAATGTTCTTTGTTCTTACCCTTTCTTTTTTCTCGATACCACTCATACTACCGCTCCCAGTCCTAAAAATGACTTAGCTTCAATTCAAAATGAACTACCTTTCTGCGTTCTTTCTTACTAAGAGCCATGCCGGGAGGCCTTGGACAGACTTTTTTTTTTGAAATCGCCCGAATAATGGCATGCTTTGATTTCAAGGACTAAGTAGCTTTTTTGATGGGAGGAGGATTTATGTGTAGAATACTTGGCTTGGGATGCTGTGCAACCTTAAAATTTGGTCTAAAATATACCTGGGTGCTGAGTCAGTTCATCTAATAAATGTGGGTGGTTTCTTGGTTGTATACGGACTGGCGTGGGGTTTATGGGTATGCTGCCTTCATGCTGGTTTGATTTTTAAGGAGCATGAGTCTTTAATGTTTTGGGGAATGCTTCACTTCCCTTCATTCTTTCTTTGGAGGTGTAGCTTTTATGACCCACTCCTTCCTTTTGTTTTGGAGTTTTCTGTCATTAAAATTACAGTCCAATATGAGTGCCCCACTCCCGAATATTCTGATCAAAGAAGCATCTGTCTCATATTATCAAACTGGCGGAGAATATCCTTTCTCAGCCTTACCGATCATTGATAAAATCGAGGTAATGCCAGATTGGAGTCTTTGAGGTGCTTGTTGCATTAGGTTGTGTGATGGCCTGCTTTAACTTGAGACATGGAATTGACCCAATTCAGTACAGTATCCATTTTTTAACAGAACAGAAACCACTATCCGGTAATTTGGTATCCCGTCAAATTTAGAGGGTCCTGCTTGATGCTTGGAGAATTGGATATTGTTATTGGTCCTAATTAAATTTCAAAAATGTATTTTTATTGGAAGCATTAATGACATAATGATACAGAGGGACTCCTGAACTTGGTTCTCTTTATGTTCAGCATTATAGCTGCAAAGATGACGAATGAGATTTCACTTGCCTGTAAACTATTAAATCTCAATGAGCCACCCGACTCACTTAGATCTATAAGTTGTTATATAGTTAAATAAATCAGGCGGCCAACTGAAGATGCCTAATTTATTCTAATAAAATATTGTGGTGAAAATTCATTTTTTTTGCTTTTTAGTTGCAAAGTTTTGCACTATATGCTGCTTCAACTTATATCTTGGCTGAATGTTTGCTTATCTGACATTTCTTATTTTTCTCGTGGGTTTGAGTTTTTCTCATATGAAGTAAATTTTTCTTTTAACTTAAAAGGAATCATGTTGCGGGCTGGAGCTTGGTTGATTCAAATTAGACATTGCACTATTCTCTAATTCTTTTGAAACATTTTTGCTAGATAATGGTCTGCCAATGTCGGCCTCCTTCAGATGGCAATTGGGGATGTGGAGAAAATTGTTTGAACCGGGTTCTTAATATAGAATGTGTTCGGGGAACCTGTCCATGTGGGGATTTGTGCTCAAACCAACAGGTGGATAGCTAATAATCTGATGTTTCTAAATTGTTAACCAAAGTTAACATGGTTTATATTCAAAAGTTGCATCCTCATTGATGGCCATGTATTATTGTAGTTCCAAAAACGCAAGTATGCTAAGTTTAAATGGTTTCGTTGTGGAAAGAAAGGCTATGGGTTACAGCTGCAGGAAGATGTTTCAAAAGGAGACTTTCTCATTGAGTATGTTGGAGAGGTACATGAATTTATTTAATTGTTACACTTTGTTTTGGTGTTTGTTAATTTTTTTTAAAAATTCTTTTTAATTTCTGTGTATGATTTTCTTTCTAATACCGTGGTTAATTGATTTCCTATTCTATTGTAATCATGTGGATTTTATATAAACAGGTTCTTGATTTGCCTGAATATGAAGCTCGACAAAGACATTATGCATCCAGGGGCCAGAAACATTTCTACTTCATGACACTTAATGGCAGTGAGGTCCGGTTTACTCATTATTTCTATGCTTTTTCGTCTTAGTAATGGCTCTTCTTAAGTTTGGTTCCTTGTATCACATTTGGAATTTTAAGTTGCATGGATACATTTCCATGAAGTTGTTAGTGCATATATTTCCAGAAGATATGTTTTACAAAAACATTGTAATTATATTTATGCTTTTTTTTTGGGTTCGGTTGGGGGGGGGGGGGGGGGGGGGGGGAGAAGATGGTGTCTCCATGTTATATTATAACTGGATACAACTTGAGGGGTACAGAAGCAAAAAGGAAAATGAAGAAAAAAGAAATACAAAAAAGTACATGGGATAATGGGTATTCATGTTATTGTTGCATATTCAATAGTTAAATCTTGGGCTTGTCTTTTTGTGGAGTTAGTTGATTGGATTGTCTTTATTTTTCCTTTTTCCTTCTTAGTTGATTCATTTTTTTATTTTGATTTTTTTTTCTTTTTCCTTTCTTTGGGGAAAGTTGGAGAACACCGCCTATAATTCTGTTAACACTTGCAGTTGGTGAATTTGTTACAAAGAGGGGTAGTGGGGATAGACCCCTTATTTTTTTTAAAAAAAAAAAGGTGCCCCGCCCTCTTCTAGACATAATGCCAGGGGTGGGATTTGCACCTCCTCTTCATTCCCCTCCTTCCCATTCTGGCTAGACATGTTTCTTCAAGATCCTGATTATCTAATGACCAATATGTTGGGCTTTCCTAATCGCTTGTTGGTCTCGACCAAAGACTCATGGCTGGGCCATCTTCAGCCAATTTACTTACTGGTTTCTCTAGAATTCAATCTCATCTATATAGATCTGACATCAGGTTGATTGCTAGTTATGGTACCTTGTCAATCTTGTAGTGGACAACATGGTTGGTTTCATGGTGTGGAAATTTCTTGAAGCTATATTTCCTGTGTGGAACTAGAAGACCTTGCATAAAAATAACAGGAATGCACTCCCGAACTTTCATCATCATATTTTTAATACAAAAAGCACTCTACATTCCTGGTCCATAGGGATGGAGCCCAAAAATTTCTTCTGGGGGCTTCAACATTATTACAAACCATAACAGGGGTATGATTGTTATTTTTTATTTTTTATTCGTGTGTGCGAGGGCTTTTATTTATTTATTTTTTGTTTGGGGGGGGGGGGGGGGGGGTTGAGTGGTTGGGTCTATGAAAGCAAAAAGACCAGACAAAACTCAGATAACGGACAAAACTTTTGCATTTTATTCCATGCATCCACACGTGTCTTCATGGTTCCCAACCTGATTAATAGGTTCTTGGTGATTTGCTCCACATTTTTTTAAAATCGTAATTGCCATGTGAGTGAAATTTTTTGGTTTGATTAATAGAGCATGCTGCACAGTTTTTGTTTCACAAGCTTTTCGATCAATGCCTCAGCTTATCTAACAACAAATTGTTTGTTAATGTCAGGTTATAGATGCATGTGCTAAAGGAAATTTGGGGCGTTTCATCAATCATAGTTGTGATCCTAACTGCTGTACAGAAAAGGTGGGGTCCTTGTTTTGCTCCAGACAGATCTATTATTAGTCACATGTGTTATCAGTCATCACCCAACTATTTTATGTTTTATTTTGCATCTCAAGCATCCTACCAAAGCCGCTACTTGAGATTTTTGATTGTTGTGCTTCTTTTGTGCTGGAAAGACAATAGTTGAAGGTCCCCTGTTATTTATTATTTTTCTCAAGCTGCTTTTATTTTATTTAATTAATTTTTTCCCCTTTTCCTCCTCCCATAGCAAACTTGTCATCTGCTCCTTTTTTCCCCCTGTTTTTGCTGGAGTTTACCCCATTCTATTGGTGGTAAATTCTCATCTTGTTCGAAAAAAACCGCAGTTCTATTCATGTTCTTGTTCTCAATTTTCAGCCTTGGAAATCAACTGGTTTTTATGCTCCATCTGGAGCATACATATTTGAGTATAATGTTAAATAATATTTAGATATTATTTTAAAAATATGCTGGTTTTTGAGTTCCACATATTTGGTGCAGTTAGGGGCAGAACCAGTAAGGGGTGAGGGGGCAGTTTCCCCCTTCACAAGAAATCTAAGTGTCCATTATATTTGCTTCCCTCCACCCCCCCCACAAAAAAAAAATGTTCACTCTGTTAAGATGGGGTTTGGTCGGACCCAGTCCACCCCTGGGTGAAGTATGGTCATGTACCTGTTGATGCACCTCAAATGTTTTTTTTTTGTTGTCAGTCTTATTTTGGGGATTGCATAAAAAAAAAATTTAGTGAAGGTTTGCATAAATTGTTGACCATCTCCTTTTTGTGTTTTGTCTGCAATTGGCTTACAGATTTTTTTCCGTCTTTGTTTGTTGATGCTAATGTGGTTGTTTTATGGTCCTAAAAGATCATGGTATGATGTAAAATTTAAAATGTATACTATGAAAAATATAATGCAACTTGGAGTTTTGTTATTCTATGATATATTATTGTTATCTACCTTGGTGAAGTGTAAAATTAACTTTTTTTCTCTGATCACATCATGCCACTTTTTTTATATATTGAGTGATTCATATGATGCATCATTTCTTAATTTAAATTATTATCTTGCTTGTTTTATTAAGTGTTTCTGTTGAACTATTTTTGCCTTAGTGGATGGTGAATGGGGAGGTGTGCGTTGGACTTTTTGCGATAAGGGATCTTAAGAAGGTATCCTTCACTTGGTTAGCATTATATGTTACAAGCATTGTTACATAGTTCAATTTATTCAATTTATATTATATTCTTTTGTCCATTGTTACAGGTGGATTGATTTTTGTTCTTTAGGACACTTTATTTATCATGTAAATTAGGCTTATGCTAATTTCTATTGAAGTCAACAAAATTATGTGATCTTCAGATGTGACCAGGTTGATATAGTATAATTTGTTAGGTGATGGCACTATTATATGTGATTTATTAAATTCTATTTTAAATTGTAAACTTGTAATGTAGCATATGCATTAATTTTGCTGTTGGCTTGCTCATAATTTTTTGAATAAAATCTTAGAGCCTCAAGATTGGACTGTTCTCAATATATGTTTCTCATAACTGGTGGTATGCATAGATTGTTTACTTAGATTTCTGTCAGTAATTAGTTTATTTTTTGGTCTTGGGTTGTTTCTTCTATGAAGTTCTTATAGCTTAGTGGCTTGCTTAGTTCAGGATCATCTGTTTTTTGCAAAATCTGGTGGATGCTGCATCGCTACACAAAAATCTGTACCTGCTCTACACCTGTTTATTCAGGACCATTTATTCAAAGCCCAAATCATGGTCAAATTTTTTGAACTATTAAAATCAAAATCAGAGTTGTTCATCATGAAATAGATGTCAATCAACCCCCACAGAGCAAATTCTAAGTAATTCAGAAATTTATACATCGTTTAAATTCGCATATCAATGGTGATGAAATATCAATTTTTGACATTTAATCTCTACGGTTATATTAATGTGTTTATTACGTTAAATATTTCAATTTTCATTTGAATACACTGTTTAAATGAAATCAAATGGTATCCATTTTGGGATAGATTTTGGTGTAGACCTAGGTTTATCTAATTCTGGTTGCTGGAGGTGGGGAACCAACTGCGTGGGTGGGCTTGATGGCAGGGGATGATGAAGATTCAGTGTAAAACTGAAGGATTACTTCAAGTCTAACTGCTGTTATGTAGGCGGGCTTGTAGCTCTGCACACCATGATCTGCACACCATGACACTTAATACTTATATTTCATATCTATCAACATAGATATGCATAGTGTTTATCCTTATTGATTAAAGTCCAAACTCCAAAGTCTCTATATAAAATAAATTTCATTGTGCGCCCGCTCCCCAATAATATAGTTAATTTTGCTTGGTTTTTCACTTATTACCATCTATTCTTATTCTAATGACTATTTTTCCTGCTATTATCAACTTTGTCCTCAGGCTCTTTACCTATTTCTTACTCTAATAGTATATGACTGTTGGGTATTTTTTTCTAATGTTACAGGGTGAGGAGGTTACATTTGACTATAATTACGTGAGGGTTTTTGGTGCTGTTGCAAAAAAATGTGTATGTGGCTCTGCTGGTTGTCGAGGTTATATTGGTGGTGACCCATTGAAAACAGAAGCTGTGGATCAAGATCATTCAGATGATGACTATCCTGAACCTGTAATGGTCAATGAAATTGGTGAAAAAGAGATCAATGAGAATCAGATGATCCTGGACACCAGTTCAAATGAGATCCATGATAATCAATTAATCCCAGACACCAATTCAAATGAGATCAATGAGAATCAAATAATACCAGACACCAGTTCAAATGAGATCAATGAGAATCAGATAATCCCAGACACCAGTTCGCATGATACTCTAATGGCTGAACATGCCATTGTTTCTCGAAATGCCATTGATGAAACAAGTGGGTCTTCTTCTGTCATGGAGATGGAGATCTCTTCTCCAATCGAAGACACTGAACCTAAATCCTTACCTCTTGAACTACCATTGGAAATTTCTTCTGAAGTTGTTAATAGCAGTGGCAATACTGTTACTGGGTCTGTGGGAGACAAGTCATTAATTGTATCTGATGCTCACAAGGCTTCAAAATCACGTCCTCGCGTAAAATCATCTGTCTCACATGGTACATTGAGAAAGGGAAAAAGAAGCACCATCTCATTGGTGGGAGACAAATCCAATGTTGTTGCAGCAGTGTCTGGTAACCGTTGTTCTGATGGAGGTATGCTCTTTCTGATGATTAATGTTTGGTTTAGAGAGAGAGTTGGGCATGCCTAATTTTGCTTGTCTGAAATGCAGTTGAACAAAAACTTAATGAGTTCCTAGATCTTGATGGGGGGATTAGCAAACGGAAAGAAGTACGTTTTCTTGGTGTACAACCCCTCAGTATAATCATCATCAATGTTATCAGAATACTTCCATTGACTGTGCTATGAGCTTTACAAATTCTGTTTGTCCATGGATTTCTTGTTATGTTAAACTCTTCGTCATTACTTAATTATCGTAAAAAAAGGCTTGTCACCATTACTAAAACCTTTATCAGCCAATCACATTGCCTCTCCAAATCTGCACAGTTTAGACTCTCAGATATCTATTCATCCATAATTATTATAATTTTTTTCTGAGCAACTGGCAGGAAATCTACCACCAAGTATTATTGAAGGATTTGTGGTGCAATTCCAAAAGGAAGAACAAAATAATTATGAAAAAATTAAATTTTTCGTTGGAATCTTTTTAATGAAGAAATTATTGAGTTGTAATGTTAAAGCATGATAAGGCTTGTTATTAAATGCGAAGTCTCTCATCACTGGTGTGATAAATGAGGATTTTTAACATTCTTTTTGTTTTTTGTTTCAACATTAAAATAATATTTCACACATTTTTTAGTTTCTTTATATACTTTTCTTTCAGTGCACATGCTTTATATTGGTATATAATGAATCAAAATGATAGGTACTGAATTATGTTTGCTCTTGAGGTTTTTCAAAATTTTAGTTGTATCGAGCGATTCCTGAATCTTCTTATCATTTTTTTAGAGAAGGTAGACCTGCTACTATATTTTATTTAAGTTGAAAAGATAGTACTGGTCACAGACAAAAAAAACAAAACAAAAACAAGACTGCTTGTAAAAGAGCTATCTACAAGCAGCCCCAAATCCTCAAAATCCACTATTCCTCTATGGAGATTCTGTCCCCCACAAATGTACCCTACTTCCTATCATTTCACTGGATACATTAACTGCCTCTTTCTTAAATATAAGAGCATAATATAAATTAGCGACACCATATGGTCCTTCTCTCTTTTCAGCTTTATTTGATTTGAGGCATATGTTTTTTTCCATCAGGATGCTTCCAAGGGCTATTTAAAGCTGTTGCTTCTAACTGCAGCATGTGGTGATAATGTCAAAGGCGAGGCAATTCAGAGGTTCTTTCCTGTCTCCCTTTGTTTTGTCATCCTCTTTGCATCAATTACTTATGCTCAATATGAGCACTACTCTATCAGCCTATTACTGATTTTAAGCTATTTTTTCTTTAACTTTGCAGCACCCGGGATCTTTCAATTATTCTTGATGCCCTTCTGAAGACTAAATCACGAATGATTTTGGTTGATGTTATTAACAAAAATGGTAGTATCACACTTTCACCTTTTTTTGGTTGCTGCTATAGATCAGAGTTTCATTGGCTAAGGGTTTATTACTTCCTCGTGCATGGCCTCCTGATTTCATTTCCTCCATTCTATAGGATTACAGATGCTACACAATATAATGAAGCAGAACCGAAAAAATTTCAATAGAACCCCTGTTATCCGGAAACTTCTGAAGGTACATATGAAGAGCATTTTTAAATCTTTACTGTTTTTACCCTAAACTATAAACCTAAATGACCGGCACTGGTTCTCTGGTACTTTTGTTTCATTTGTTTTGAGGAAGGGAAGGGTGGTAGTCTATCACCGGAATTTAATAAATCAATGATGAAGCTCCAAAACATAAAGCGGACAAGATATTTGCAACCCACATATGCAAAGTGCAAACATTAAAGAAGAAATACAGAAGCGGGAGACCCACGTCCTTGACAGACGTCAATGATTTGACTCCCACAGGTTTTTAAAATGTGAGGAAGCACCCATTAAATGGCCTCATTTCATGATAACTAGATTATCCAACACACTGCTGGTCCTTGTTACCACTTACCACTCTTTCACCCTTTTTCCTCATCCTCCTTCCCAGAGGCTGGCCCAAGAAATCAAAGTTGTCTGCTGGCTCCAGTCCTTTGTCATTGTTTTTATTTTGGCCCTTTCTGTTACTCTTTGGTCTATACCCCCTTTTAGCTTAATATAAGGTGGTATTAAGATCTTTGAGACTTTAGCCTTGGTGCTTGCTCCATTGTATGCACCCACGTTTTACTGATTCATGTAGCCTAACAACCAGCAGGCATTAGGATCTTTGAGACTTTTGCCTTGGTGCTTTGGTCACCTTTTTTTCATATACCTTTTCCACTCTTCTGGAGGCCCTCCAGGTCACTTGATTATGTCTGGAAGCCACCCACCTCACCCAACCTAGTCCTGATTCTTTTACTTACTGGCATTGGACAAATAAATGGTCAGTGGATTCCTCCCCATCTCCACATAAACACAATTTACCTTAGTATCTGATACCCATTTTGATCTATACACTCTAGTCCAGAGCTTTTCTTGGTATAACAGCCATGGGAAAGATTGGAACTAAAACAGAACTTTAGAATCCCAGATTTATTTGGCTGTAGCTACCACCTAATGAAGATCTCTCATAAGCCATCTATAACTGGATATCACTGAAAATTGTGATGTAGGATTCGGGCACCAGAAAATACTGTCCTGTGCATCTCTTGCCCATTCCACATCTTATTGTTTGATCAATAAATTTTGGGGTCCTTTAACTTCATATCAGTCATATTTCTTCTAGCAGCAGGGGTCCAAATTAATCTAGTCTTCCACATACATATTGTCCTTTATTATCCCATCCTTCCAATTGGCTATATTGTAAAGCTTAGGGAAAACAATGCAAAGAGGGGACCTCTTATATTTGGGCCCCTGCTGTGAAGAAATCAGCTCTCTGGTACTTGGATGCTGAAACTTGATTACAATCAAATGTTTGACAATAGTTTTTATGTCATTTGAGCTAACTTGGTGTTATTTTATCTACCATTACTTTATTTTCTTACTATCTTTTATTTTAATTTTTATTCCATCTTCTTTGCATGAAGATTGCTGTACAATTATGAATTTCTTTGTAATAGTGATTAATCTTTGTAAACAAACAAATAAAAAAACGTGTCTAACTGGTATAGGTGTTGGTAGTCAGTGTTACTATTGATTGGTTATGGGGTTGAGGTAGTTTATTATATATTGAAACATTGCTAGATATATCTGGGATGGGTCAATTATGTCTTCTGTCTTCATTGCAAACCAAATTATAATTGGTGGTAAACAATGTCCACCTCTAGTGTATGTTTGAATGCCACCATTGCCCTACCAAGAAAGATATTTTTCCCTTTCACTGTTCAAAAAGTAACACACATGATTATGACTTACATTACAACTTAAATATATTCAGTACTCCATTGTTGCTTAGTTGGTTTGTTATAAACTATTTATAATATGCTAATTGTCTTATTTTATATGTAAGAATTTACACAATATGTTATATAAAATGTGTATCTTTAGACCAAATTGGTTTAGTTTTTCTTATTTCAATATTTGATACAACTTTTGCGGTATTGTGGACTTGTAGTTCAGTATACCTTGCTTACCATGGATAATTTATATACATAATGAGAAGACAATCGTTTAATTTTGTTTTTTAGATTTAAAATTGATAATCATGCTTAAGGCGATTTTTGATTAATAAATCTGCAATACTCCCCCCTTCATACTGCCCTCGATTGGCATCACCATCAAAATTCAAAATATCATTTAGGGATTCTCTTTAACAAGTTTTAAGAGGACAATGTTCTAAAAACAGTAGGTGTTAGTTGGGGCCACTTGGGATAATCGGCTGGGGGATTAAATGGTGATTAATTGACCATTTTCTAATAATAAAAAAATATACACATGCGTGCGCTCTGAGATATACATACATACATACATAAAATAAATGCAAAAAAAAGAAGATTAAATCGATTAATACCCACTTAGTCCCCGTCTAACCACTTAATCACTGCTTAATCCCACAACCTCTCAATCCCCTGGATGAGGCGTACTGGACCTTATTTCGCCTAGGTGCCTGATTAATCCCCGCTTAATCTGCCTTTTAGAACACTGCTCATGGATCAATACCTGCAATGGGGAGGATACCTAATTAAACGGATTGAGCCAAGTGGGCCAGCTTTCGTTTGAGCTCTTTGGGCTTATTGTGCTTGGGATCATATAAAAATGGAAAATGTGTCTTGAAGTCACTTTTGCAGAACAACACATTTTGAATTTTAGGTTGTTTTTCTCATTGGAGAAAAACTGTTTCTTTTCAAGGTAAATTTTGAAAAATTTTCAATGTCTTCAAACCTAGGAATTCCTTGTTTTCCTTTTTAAGTAATTTTTTTCCCTAGTTCTCCGCTCAATATAAAATGTTGGAATAATGTTCAAATGTAGCAGAAAACGATAAAGAATCCGAACAACGTCAAGATTCCAAAACACAACTCTAAAAAAAGAAGGAAAACTAAAATATTTTTTATGAAGAAGATTGTTTGCCCTTAGGTTACAAGTCTCCTTTTATAATTAACTCAATAAAGTTCAATTAGAAACCCAATTAACGAGGGTGTCTTTCAACACAAAAGAGTGTATTTGGAAAATACTTGGGTGACGATCTCCTCGATACTTATGGATTGGGCTAAATTCATTTTGGAGGAGCCTTCGCCTAGATCCATTATGGGCGACGGTTGGGGGGGAGGATAGCTTTATTTGGCTTGGCTTAATCTTTGTATTTTCCTTTCTTCTCTTTTTTAGGTTGTAAGGAGATCCCTCATCTCTTTTATTTTTGGGGGTTATTTGCAATAAGATTCTCCTAATTTTTTTCTCAAAAAAATTAAAAAAATAAAGGCATCGTTTGAAAACATGATTGGAAACCACACTTTTATGAAGAAGCTGAGTAGGGGCTGTGTTTGCACTTTGCAGGAAGCGACCTAGTTGTAGCTTTTTGAAAAGCTGCTTTTTTGGACCATTAATAACTACAATCTTATTTTAGCTTTTTACTAAGCCAACTACTTTTTTCCCATCTGGATGTAGGTTTGAGGAAACAGCTTCCTGCAAACTCATAATCTCCGCAAAACCACATCCAAAGCTACCTAAGTTAAATACAAAAAATTTACTAAAAATGACAAAAATTAAATGAACGTTAATTGTGAACTATTATGAGGCTATAGATGGTAATGAAAATCGATGATAATTAATTTTTAATTATTGGGAAAGAAAAATGACAGTTCTAAAATTTATAAAAAATGGTAAATTTGCTTATTTGAGGGCTTAAATGAAGGAATTTGTCCAAAATCTTTATAGTCGCAAAGTAACTGATCCAAATCCTCTCCGTGAAATATGCCATCACGCTAAATTTCATGTAATTTTGTGTTCTCGCCATTAATTGCAACCAGCTGATATTTTTGTAATTCATTTCTTAGACCTTTACGGGCGGTCCAATCACTCCAACAACGCGTCACTCACTTGTTTTGCTTCATATTTCCAAAGTTATATATATGACAGATATTGTACTACATTTCATTATATTAAACCAATTGTGGTTGCACAAGCCCAATGTGCATATTAATTGAGCATAATAGGATGATTTGAACTCTGAAAAGTTTCTGTAAACCAAATTATTATGTTATTCTCTCTCTCTTGGGGGTGGGGGGGTCATTCTTGGAGCCCATCTTTTTTTCCCCTTCTTGTATATGCTTTCTTTTGTAAATTTTCCTCTTCTTTGGGTTTTTAATAATATTGGCAACACTATCTTGCTTTAAATATACGTTATACTATATTATGATATTTTGTTTATGATCCTCCATGCTTCTTCTCTACATTTATCTAATAATTAATGGAATATCTCCCTAATATGACTTCCAAATATATTCTGCTTGATCGCATAATGAGCAAATCTAATGTCAATTTATCTTTGCAACTTTACAATAGTATACATGCCAAAAAGTATAAAGTTAAATAGTAAGCAAAATGGTATAAGATTGAAACTTTATTTGTTACACACATGAAAAGGAAAGAAAAAACTTTTGACATGTTATATACATACGTAGTTTAGCAAAAGTAATTATATCATGTTGCCTGTAACGCTGATGTATCCCTATACTGTACCTAACTTAATGTTGTGTTTCTGTATTTTTGCTTTTCTGACCTTGATCTTTTGGGTGACTGTTAGCCCCCACCTATTTCTCTTATCTTGTATTCTTGAGGTACGGAACTGTTATTTTTACTAGCCTTTTGAAGAGATTTTCCTTATTAAGAAATAAGAACTTGCTTCTTTTAAGTTGTGACGTGTGATGTGTCCAATATCTCACCGTGAGTTTACTATTGCATTTAATTCTTTGTCATCATTTTTATACTAGATGTTATTTTTTGCTGCAGGTATTTGAGTTCCTTGCTTCAAGTGGAATTCTCACATTAGAGCATATTGCTAGAAGTCCTCCCTATTCTGAAATGGAAAGGTTTGGAAACGATTTAAATGCAGTTTGAAATGCCGCTTTCATATAATAAAGAATGAATCCTTTATTCAATTAGGCATCCTAGGTAGATTTAGTTATTTTCTCTCATAGGGGTGGTTGAAACGGCTTCTCCTTCTAACTGGCATTTTTTTATATTTGCTTTGGTTTAAATATATTATTTTGTGCCAGTTCTTGTTCTTGGGGCATCATTTATCTAATATTAATTCCCCAATCCGAATTTCTATATTGTTATTGTTTTAGTGGGCCGTTTTGGTTCAAAGATGACTTGCTTCTGCTAGATTGGATTACTTCTATTATATTAGGTTGCTTCTAGATTGTAATTTTCTGCTTCACTGTATGTTAATTTTTTTTATAAAGGGGGATTTCTAAGGAATGGTTTTTGGGTTCTCGTGATTGATGCATCAGCGATGCATATGGTTCTTGGTTGATTAGTTTCTTGTTAATCTTATTTTCCATGATCTCATGATATGGTAATCCTTTGCAGCTTGGAGGAGACAATTATTTCTCTTAGAAGGCATAATGACTTGCAGGTACCATTTTATGTTATATATTTCTGTTGAAGTGTTCTGTAAAGAAGAATTTTCATGAGTATACAAAAGGACTTTTGTTTCATTTCCCAATTTTATCATGCTTATCTTAATGAATTTCATGATTTTTGTGATAATATGGCCATCTTGCATTCCTATTTTCTTTTGATATGAACTAAGGTAACTTCATATTGGCTGACAACATTTTGCATTCATAATTTATAATTTATAAATAGCTTTTGTGGTTCTTTGAACACCTGTCTTTGTTGAAAATTTATAATTTTCTGTCATGTAGAATGTAATTGATATGAGTAGAAGGATGATTCACACATTTGGCATTAATTGATTAGATATGATTGACGAGATCCTGACTAGTTTGTTAAATGACAAGATGCAAAAAAAGGCTAAACAGTAAGATCTGAAAAATGTCATTAAAATATAGGAAATAGAAATTGAGGGAGTTATTTTCTCTGTGTGAGAACCTTAAAGCTCACCTTAATATCCTTGATTTTCAATCATATCTCTCAATTGCTTTTGAGGAAACCAAGCTGATTTGTGGGCTGTAGAAGTGTAACATGTCGTGTTCATTTGCAGTTCTTGAATTTTTTCACATTCAGTATTGATGCAATTATATATATATTTAAAAAAGTGTAATAGCATTCCAATTTTTTTGGTGGGAGGGTTTGAACCTTAAAGCCCAGTGATTATGAGCCTTAGCATTCCAATTTTTTTTCACTTTGCAGGTTCAACAAATGGCGCGGAGCTTCCTGGAAAAATGGGTCCCTCTTGAGTCCAAAAGAATTAGTCCATGCAACAGGGGTGGTCGCTGGTTGGGATCACGGAATATGAATGACAGACAGTTTTTGTCATATAAACATCATCGTCATCCGCCTCCAAGAGACTATGTTTCAAATCACCGTGCCGATCAGATGATTCATTCATCCCCACCTTTGCGAGGCATGGGTGCTTCGGAAAATTCAATTCCAACAAGACAAGGCAGTATCTTGATCCCTGTTAATAGCAATTCAAGGAGTGAGGTGAAGCCTCGAAAGCGTAAGACTCGTTGGGATCAACCAGGAGAGGCAATGCCTGATTCAACAGAGACAATTTCAAAGTTCATGAAACCCTCCCCAGTGGATGAAGAGCCTGATTCACATTGGCCTGAGGACTCAAATCAGATGTGTGAGACCAGCAGTGAACAGAATCAGCTCAACAATGGACAAATTATCTCTGTTTCAAGTGAGGACATTGATGATGAAGCACCTCCGGGTTTTTCAACCCCACTTGTGCATTTGCGGCAGGTTGCGCTTGAACCTGTTGAAGAAGAATGTTTGGGGCTTCCACAAGAAAGATACAATCCCCATAAGATGGTGTCATATGGGATGCCTATGGCCCTTGTGCAGCAGGTGGGGATCCCATGCAAAGAAGAGGATGGGAAGAGTAAAGGTGGTTTTCAGCCCCACCGCACTCGCTGGGATATCGCCCCAGCCATGCCTTTTTATCCATTCCCCCCACTTCCACCACTTCCTCGTGAAAATCGCGATGCTCCTGTGTCACCCGGGTCATTAGCAAATGATGGGTTGAGATCCGAACAAGTGAGTAACAACAATCACAAGCAGAATCCTCGCAGTTGCAGTAGTGACAATAGCTTATCTGAAACTGGGGTTCATAATCACTGTAATCCAAAGAGACATATGGGATGGTCATCTTCAGATGGGTTGGACCGAAGGTTCTTTCGTCAGCAGAAGTGGACCAACCATCATGATAATGGAAAAGTGCGTCGTCCGTGGGTCCGGCACAGGAATGGGTTCCATAAAAATAGCCCTAATGCAGATGCTGAGGTGAGCCAATTAGGGCATGGGTGTCTTCTTGAACCAAACCATCAACAAAAATTGCGTCATGACAATGAGAGAGAAATATAGCGTGGAAGGAGCTACTTGAGGTATGCTCAATCCTATATTTGTAATCTTTATTATACAGGGAATATATAATCAAAGCTGATCCCCATTCTTTTACATATTTTCATATTGTTATTTACAGTAGCTGAATGAGGCATTTTCCACCATTTTTTTTAATTGACATTGAAAAAAATATTACCCATGCTAACATTCCTACCGTCTGTGTTTGATTGCTTTTCAGTTTTAAAACAGTGAACACTAACACTTGCACTGGCATGCCCGCTTCTGTTATATGTATGCATGCAGTTGTTTTAAGATGGGAGAATTACATTCCCTTAAAAGCTTGATACATTTTCTTATTTGCTATGAAAGACGTGGGAATTTGGCTTTTCTGATAACAACATTTGGAGAGTTCTACATTTGTGAAGTGTTGAAAGTAGTGTTGACATCAGGTTGGTTGATAACCGGTAATAAAATTACATCTCAATCATAACTAAGCTAGCTGACTTCACTTAGGTGGATCGCGATTCCATGTTTAGGTTTTTGTTTTACTTGTTTCGTATTGATCTTCTATTGCTTGTTTCGATGAAGTTTTCTTAATGCAGCTTTTGTATTCAATTGTTTAGCACATTAGACATAATATTTGTGGAATGAGCATTCCGAGTTGTGGTCTTTCTTCTTCATCCACCTCAACCTTACATGTCATCTCCGACTTTCCTTTTCAACCACCATGAAATTCAACCAAACCCTCACCACACAATCCCTCTGTCCATCCCTCATTCATCCTCCCCGTTTTTTCTCCCCAAAACCATGTACCCCCCTTCTTTCATGATTATATCAACACTATATATTTTGTTATTGAGATAAATTTAATGTCTATGAGAGTTGAGTATGCATTATATTCATGTATCTCAAATTTATGTTGTGATATATTGTCATAGGTTTCCTGATGTCTCATCCTCGAATTTATGGAATAATATATTACCAGAGAAAAGATATAAACATGGATGCTTGCATTAGGAATGAGTGGTTTTGTTGCGGAATCAGTAGTATTTTTTGGAATAATTACTAGTAAAAAATTTCTTTTTTTGCCAAAAATACTAATTACTTTTGTAATGGCAATTGGAATGATATTAACTCCTATTTATTTATTATCCATGTTACGCCAGATCTTCTATGGATACAAGCTATTTAATATGACACTCTTATTTTATGGATTCTGGAACACGAGAACTATTTGTTTCGATCTGTATCTTTTTGCCCGTAATAGGTATTGGTATTTATCCCGATTTTGTTCTCTTGTTATCAGTTGACAAGGTGGAAGCTATTTTATCTAATTACTTTTATAGATAGTTTTTATGAAAAAGATAAAAAGTGAAAAAAGCTGCGTTAAAACCGTTTGCTGTACAACGAGAAAAAAAAAGTAAATTAGAATTGCAATCAGATGAATCTGGAGTTTTTTTTGTCATGCTTGCATCTACATATTGGAGTTGTGATGTTTTTCTTCTTCTGAATGTCATATCACTTGCTGCTGCATGTATTATTTTTGTGTATGCCTTGCTTCTGAATTTATATACCGAAATCAGTTCTATTATACATACTTTATTGTGCATGTGTCAAGCTTATTTCTTTATACACCAAACTTACCTCTGTAGATAGCTTACCTTTATACGTATGTGTGTGCACAATTGCATATATATGAACTATGTCAAGTAATTTGGATGTGGATAGATCAAATTGGCAAACGCTGCAATATCTGATAGATCGCTATAAATACTTCATTAAACTCTATATAACCTCTGGTTGTCAATGAAAATGCCCCAAACTTTTATTTTATTTCTGATAGTGGAAAGTTATATTATTTAAAAGTGGATTATTATTTCTGAGACATCTAAATTGTTACAGATTGTCTTCAGGATCAGGGTGTCATTACAGATTTCACATGCAATATATATTTTTATAACTTTTTATTGCAATTAGGATTACTAAAATGACTGTGTGTGTGTATTTTGCCATAAAAAATAAGAGAATAAACTTTCACTAAGAATATATCCATTCAAAAGTAATATACCCTAGTGAGTCTATGGGTTATGACTGTTGGTGGTGGTGGTGGGCAGCATCACTGCTTTATGAAGGGAAAAAAATTGCATCTGTGATCTTTTCAGCTAGTAGTTTGGCAGCACCCTAGTGAGTCTATGGGTTATGACTGTTGGTGGTGGTGGTGGGCAGTATCACTGCTTTATGAAGGGAAAAAAATTGCATCTGTGATCTTTTCAGCTAGTAGTTTGGCATAATGATTTTATGTTGTCACGGAATTATTTCTTTACAAAAAAAAAAAGATACATCAACCTCCATTGCAGTCTTGATTACAATCCATTTTGTTTTTCTTTTTAAAAAAATCATATACTCACCGTTTGAAGTGTATGTTGTTATATGAAATGAAGTATGTACTAAGATATATTAGTATATTTTTTTTTATAGTGAAAAATAAAAAAACAATTTGGGTCATATACTATGAAACCCAAACACTATGAAAGCGGAGTATATACTACATTATTATAGCATATGGGGTTGTAAAACGGGCTACAAAATGGATTGTGTATATCATCACTCTTACAAAGAAAAATACATTAATGTATTTCACATCTGAAGTTCAACTCATACCTACATTCAACAAGTATATAGTAGCAAAAGGCATACGTTTTTTTTCATTTGGAAGGTATTTATTTTTTAGGGGAAAATCAGTGTAACTCTCTTGAAAAATTAGCTAAATGTGTTTTAATCCCTGTAAAATTAAAAAAGCGTCACAAGTCTCTATGTTATTTTTAAAAATATCGTTTTAATCTCTACTATCACTCCCAACTAACTAGATACATGGTTAGTCCCTATTTGCATATTAAAAGTTATCAGAATGCCCTTATTTCTTATTTTTCAAAAAAATTGATATAGCTCTCTATAGAAACTTATGAAAATTGGAAAAGATCCCCATAAAATCGGTAAACCTCATTAGGTTTCTATCTTATTAGATAATATTTATTTTAGTTCTTACTGTGATCAAAACTAAGCAGAATCTATGGTTGACTCTAATCATACATGATAAATTACTGGAATACCCTTTTAAAAACTATTGTAAAACATTAATCGGATTTGTAGTTGACTTTAAGGGGATTTATATTTATAGGGACATTTTTCTATTTTTATAAGTTTTCAGGGAGTTATATTTATTTTCCTTTTTTTAAAAAAAAACCATTGGTGAGCATAAAATAACAAAAGAATTTTCAGGAAAAGATAGACATTTTTGTTATCAAAATGATTAAATTGCATTATTTTTATTTTGTAGAGACTTATTTAATTATATTTATATGAACAATTTAACTTAGGGATTAAATTCATTAATCATACATACTTTTTGGGGACCTGCATATATTGAATTGTATGTATCTTATAGAAGAAATGAAAAATTACATGTTTCGTATAAAAAAAACATTGGGTTGACTATCACATTTATTGATTTTTTAAATACTAAACCCCATTTAATGAGATTTATATATTTCCATAAATATATATATACCATCCATTAAAAAAAATATAATTTGTTTCTAATAAAGTATAAATTTCATTATAAATAGATCAATGGATAGCTATTAAGATATAGGTCAATTAATAAAAATAGCATCGTTGAAACGAATATTTATAAAAATAACACTGGTCGGTGAATATTTGCAAAAAATAGCAATGTCACTGACACTATTTTACAAATATATGACGCCTCCTTCATATTTGTATCTCCCAGGATGAATGAAATTTTTATATTGGAGGTGCTATATATATATGGAGCCTCCAGTGTTTTTCAATTTCAAAGGGATGCGCCATATATATACGGAGCATACAGTTCAAAGGGAGGCGTCATATATATACGGAACCTCCAGTGTTTTTCAATTTCAAAAGAATGCACCATATATATATGGAGCCTCCAATATTAAAATCCACAACAACATGTATAAATAAAGACTTTTTGTTTTTGCATTAGATAAACCTGCACATGTGGAATGAATAAATCACCCCCTTCACCAAACACGAAACAGTATATAATGAATTTGATTTGATTTATAATTTATTTAATTCTTTTGATTTATTATATGTTTTGTAGATGCTTTATTATATAGTTTTTTTAATTTCTCTCAATTACTCTCGACTAAACTTTGATTATGAATTTCTTTACTTAGTATCTTTTTTTAATATAATATTTGATTATTAGCTTTTGTATTAATGAATTTGTATTGTTTTACTTAATCTTTTAATTAATTTATTTTATTTCAAGTGTATCATTTGACTACCAAATTTTTTTTTTGATATTGTTATCGAGAGAACTTTTTTTTATGAAAAGATTAATTCTGCTCACCCAGAAAAAGTGTCTTGGATCCGCCCCTACACATGTGCAGGGTTATCTAATGCAAAAATAAAAAATTCTTATTTATACATGGCTGTTGTAGAATTTTAACATTGGAGGCTCTATATATATATGACGCCTCCCTTTGAAATTGAAAAACACTGAAGACTCCGTATATATATGACGCCTTCTTTTGAAATTGAAAAACACTGGAGACTCCATATATATATGACGCCTCCAGTGTAAAAATGTCATTAATCCTGGAGGATACAAATACGAATGAGGTGCTATATATATATGGCGCCTCATTTGTAAAATAGTGTCAATGCTATTTTTTATAAATATTCACCGACCAGTGTTATTTTTATAAATATTTGTTTCAATGATGCTATTTTTGTAAATCCATCCGAACATCGTGGACTGCGTGTGAAAGAGCTTAATAAAAGTGCTTTATGCATGGACAAGGTTCATCCACGGGCCAGCCCGGCCCGCACTTTCGTTCAATATAATGACGTGTAAATATTACATGGTCAGGGTTGATCCACGGGCCAGCCCGGCCCGATGCCAGACATCATGTGAGGATCTTTTCCTCGAGGGACCTAGTTGCAAAATCCCCACCCGGATATAAAAAAATTCGCGAACGCACGTAGTGGTCTCGCAGACCAAAAATGCACCGTTCGTTTCCCCCGTTAAAAGGCAAAGCAATCAATGCAAATGGTCACACCTCTTGTCTCGTGCTCCGCTGTATCACGATTAGCATCAAATCGAATCGCCTCCCCGAAACCGACCCGATCGAACAACCGACTCCTTTCAATCCCCCTCTCGTTTCGACAAAATCAACAAAAAACGAAAACTGATTCTCTCTCTCTCTCAATTTCTTTTTTGTTCTTCCAATCTATCCCCGATCGATCTGTTGGAGCGACAAGAAAGATTTTATAAACGTATTATAACGGACTCGAACATCGAGGACTTTTGACGGATCTCAAAACAACGTGACCTAACCCTAACCCTAACCCTAATTTTCGACCCTGACTGTTCTAGGGTTAGGGTTTCTTTTCATGGCCTTCTCCGTATCACCGGCGTTATGAGCGGCCGATGTACTCGCCGGAAGAAGATGATGGGTAGGGGCGTCGAGGGTGGCTGCGGCACCGGGGAGAAGACCTGCCCCGTCTCCAGGGTTAGCAACCGCTCCTCCGCCTCCCCGCCTCCGCCGAAGGAGGCGGCGGGGGTGGACCCCTACACGCAGGCGCGGAAGGCCCTCTGCGTGCGGTCTCCGTTCGACACCGAGGAGGCGCTCGCTAGGGTTCCGACCCTTCCCGTTGGACTCTCCGCCTTGTCCACCAGGTACTCCGAAAGTCGGAAGAGGCACCACAAGAAGGCCCACGCGGACCCCGCCACTGGTGCCTCGGACGTCTGGGTGAGGACCGAGGAGTATTTCCGTCCGCTCACCTTGGCCGATATTGACCGTCTCGTCCCGAGTTTCCCGTCCGTCTCTGACAATCCCTGCCTCACCATTCCTCGGTTTCCTGACTCTGTTGAGGCGAAATTTGAAGAGGAGCCCGACGTTCCCACGGTTGCTACTGAGGTGATTCTTGAAGAAAAGGTGCAACCGATGGTCGAGGTGGCCGTGGAGAAATGTGAGGAGGATGACTCCTCTTCATCATTGAATTGGGTTCTTGGTTGCAAGGACCGGGTACTTCTCACGACTGAAAACCCAACCAAGAAACGGAAGAAGCTTGCCGGGGATGCTGCACTGGAGAGGCTGCTCGTTCTACCCGTCCTTCCTAAACGAGAAGGAAAAATTATTTGTGATGCCTGTTGTTTAGGTGATGGAAAGTTACTCATCTGCAGCTCGTGCAATGTTGCTGTGCATCCTAAATGTTATGGTGTCCGGGAAGTTTTTAAGGGTGCGTGGTTCTGCAAGTGGTGTGAAAGGAGCGATAATCAGTTGTTGGGTTTGGATGGAAGACCTTGTTCGCTTTGCCCAAAAGGTGGTGGTGCTCTGAAACTTGTCGAATCATCTGGGAGCAAGAGGGGTGGAGTTGGGAAATTTGCACACTTGTTCTGTTGCCAGTGGATGCCGGAGGTGTTCGTGGAGGACATGGAAGTGATGGAACCGATAATGAATCTTGGTGGAATAGCGGAGATGCGGAAGAAGTTGGTTTGCAATGTCTGCAAGGTGAAGTATGGGGCTTGCATCCGGTGTAGCCATGGTATGTTATGTGCTGTTATTACATGTTTCTTGTATGGAATTTAGAATTGCTTGTTGATCAATGTATTGGTTTGATATCTTGTTAACAGAAAACGTAGATTGTACAATGAATTTTGTTGTGTTTACCTCCTTGGTTGTTCTTGTTGCAAAATGCATAAGTGGTATGTTGATTGTGCAGTTGTGTTGTGTGCTATGAGTTTTCTAATTTCATGGTGTCTTTTTTGTTCACATATTTATTGTGTTAATGCATATGGGATGTGTAAAATGAATGGAATTGAAAGGGATGCATGCATGCAATTGGAGATATCTAATCTCACGTGATGTTATACATTGGCTCGTCAATTTTTTTTTTTTTTTTGAAGAGAGATTGGAGCAATCATATTAAAAATCACCCCCCTTGAACAAAATAGAAACAGGGGATATGCAAATAACACAATAAGAACTTAAAAATATGACGAACCACCCCACCCAAAACAAACTACAAAATTTTCATTTTTCTGGAAGAAAGATAGGAGCTATATTTATTTAAAGCCCTTCAAACTAAGGAGATGATGAAAGTTAAATTTGATGCTCTATTTCTGTACTCTAGTTGTGATACTTTTCATACTAGCAGTAGCATTCTCTTCTTCCTTTTGTAATAGGTCTGAGAAACTCTTATCTTTTTTTATCAAGGGAACCGGAAACAATCTTGGATAATTGCTGGCCAAGATGTCTTCCTGAAGTCAATTGTCCGGCCAAAAATAGCTTTGCTAATCATTCCCAATCATTCCATGTCATGCACAGTTCTGTTCTGAATGTGGAGAGCAGCCTTAGTAGCCCCCTTCACGAGCATGCTTAATCTATCGTGTTCCACACCCATTATAGAACCTTACATATGTAAAGAATAATTGTTAAATTTGCATATAACAAATATGCAATGGGCTACCTAGAGGCAGATGTTCTTGGCTTGATCTGGTAGTTTGCCATGCTTCAAGAAACCTACTTTATTTGATATACATATGTCAATAAATAGAAAGAGAGAAAAATCCACTTGAGTGCTCCACAATTTTCTAGGTTTTTTTTTTCAAAATTACGAAGAAAGCCCCTTGAAGGGGCATCCTTTTTCTAGTGAAACATGATACATGAATTTTCTACTATTTGTCTTGCTACTTTCTTTATTCTTTATGATGATTTAGATCCTGTGATGCCCACCCACCATCCTATTTTAGCTTACATTATAGGTTCTTGCTCGCTTTGAGTTTTTGAATGGAAGGTGGGGGTACGCCATTTGTCATCCTATATATTAAAATGGATAGCACACTTCAAGTAAGAGAGCATAAGGGCCTCATCTCAAAAGATAAGAAAGAGGGGATGTGTCTGAAATTGGGAAAATATGCAAGTATATGAATAATCATTAGGTTGTTGAGCCTAATAATTGAGAAACAATGAAAGACATATCCACCTCCTACTGTCCTGGTCATCCCTCTGGATCTTATATGATTTTTCAAATTTGGATGATATCATGAGCCACGGTGCAAGTTTCTCTGTAGCCGTTAAATGCAAAGAGAGTGATGGAATGGAGTCAATGGACATATCCTATGACGAGTAAAAACTATCCATTGACTAACATATTCCGCACAGGCCGTTGTAAAAGTTGGTTAATGGTTATTTGTTACTGGTTATTGTCTAAGGATTTATCGCACTTAAATATGTGGTGAAACATCTTGTTTTACTGCATAATGCTAATACATAATTTGTTATTAATGCACTATATCATATGTGAGTACGCCATCACATATAACAACACAGAATTAAGATAAACCTACTTTCTAAATCTCACTTCCTTTTGCGTATCATAAAGTAATAATTATCACAAGAAGACAGCATACCTATCCTGTCACCCCTGCATAAAAAAATATATCAGTTTTTGGTGGTGCAAATTATCTCCTATGTTGGCCTCCTTTTGGTTTGGGCTGAAAATGGTGCAATCTAAATTTTAGAAAAAATTCATTTAGATAACTATATATTACAGTCCAGTGCAACATTTTCTTCTGTAATTCAATATACATAACAATAATTTCCACCGGTTTGAGGGATGTAATTTTTGTTTATTTGGCAACGGATCTTCCTTTAATAATAGAATAATAGCCTTGCATGACTCATACATCATGGTTTATACAAACCATGGGGTTGAAAGAACAGTCTTTAATATCTGCCTTCTTGTTTAGCTTAATTCTTTTCATGATTTTCTCCGACTGTTCATGTTGTTTCAGGGAACATGCCGGGCAGCTTTCCATCCTTTATGTGCTCGGGAGTTTAAACATAGAATGGAGATCTGGGGAAGCCATGCAAGCGAATTATGTAAACCTGTCATTCTATTCTATTAAGTCTTTTATCACTTTTCATACATACATAGCAAAGGACAACACAATAACTTATCTTGGAACTATCTTGTACAGGTTGAACTACGGGCTTTTTGCTCAAAGCACTCAAATGTGCAGGATAATAGTAATTCTGAACATTCTGGGGGCCTAACTAATGTCGTTCTTGATGATGGTCATTTAATTTCCAAGCACTCACATGAACCTGTACCCAATAGTGTGCCTGATATAAAATATGGACGGAAGGCAAAGGATAAAATCATTAAAAAGGAGAAAACCAAGAATTCGGTTGCTGATAATGGTAGTCTGACTAACATGTTGACAGAGTCAGTAATCGGTAATAGATCTGGCTGCAATGAAGCACAATTGCATGGCAAGACAGATAACTCTGGACCTCTTGAGGGGCACAACTCTGAGGACGTTAATCCTTCAGATATCATTAATCCTCTTCTAGTTCTTAAGAAGGTATCCTTCGGGTATCCTTAATAATGTTCTAAATCTTAAGGTATCTTATGGATGAAATATTTATCTCTTAAGAGTCCATACCTGTAGTGCAATGTTTGGTTTATGTATTTATTTATTTTGTTGTGTGTACCTATGCAGTTAATTGACTGTGGAAAGATCACTATTGCTGACATTGCATCAGATATGGGTGTCCCATCCGAGTCGTTATCAACTGCACTCTTGGTACTGTCAGTGTGTAATGTACTGTACTGAATTTATTATATGTTATTATGTATTTTGTTTTTTCATTGGTTATGTTTTCTTCAGGGTGACCCAATATCTCTTTCCTCTGAATTGCGGTTGAAAGTAAGAGAATGGCTTCGGAAATCCCTTCATATGGTTTCATCGTCGCAACATCTAAAATATTCCTCGAGATCATCTGATTCTAAGTTAGCAGAGCCCAGCTGTGACCTTGCAGCTTAAGGCAGCTGATTCTTATGGCCCAAATGATGTCAAGAATTCAGATCTTGATTGTTGCAGATGATGATTTTGTCAGATCAATGCCTCCAAGGAGAAGAACAAAAAGTAACATAAGGATTCTGAAAGATAATAAAATCATATGCTCCTCTGTGGATACTTTTGGACATCAAAAAGATAACCAGAATATATCTGAAAAAATTAGTGAACCAGTTTTGAAGGACACAAAGAAAAATGGTGTTACTAATGGGAGAGGTATACATGTTCCAGATTCCTGCCTTCAAGAGGTTGCAGAAAGGGTAATGCTTTACTTTTGATCATTTATCTGCCTATGGAGTTAATGTAAATTGTAGAGTTCAGTTACTTCATGAAATAGTGTTGCTGAATTTCCAGTAATAATGACTTTAGGTTGTCGTCCTAATTCCATTCTTTATTTCACTGCTTTCCTACACCATTTTTTCGCCTTTCTGTGGATAGTAACTCTGGTTATTGCCATAATGGGATTGGTGTTATGGTGTATGGTTAGGAGCAGTGCAATAGATAATTTTTCTGCAATTAGTTCTCTCCTGGAAACAGGAAAATACATAGGCTCCCTTTCTTGCTGTATATGTAAGGCGATGAGGACTTTCCGCAGTGTTCTGTTTTGTTTCCTGTTACATTATTCTATTAATTTAATGACATTCGATTTATTTTAACCTGATATAATATAATTATGCATAATTATAGTGGGTGGGCCTGATTTTTTGTATTCTCCCACTTCATGAATTCATGAACTCTGAATGCTTTAAAATATAATGACAATCTATAGAATTATGTGTGGACTTTGGTGCCTTTGTATCAATTGGACTTTATAGTTCTTAAATAGATCATTGTGTTCTTCCTTGTCTCAGTCAATACTTGTTGTATGTATGCTGGTCTTTTTCTGATCCACATCCATACGTATTGGCAGTCTTTTGATATTTAACAGAAACTTTCCCATGTAACTTTATTCATTTTTTCATCTAACCATTAAAGCGTATATGATGGCTTGACTTCAGAACTGGGAAAGTGATGGTGCATTCTTAACCAAAATTCATCGATCTAGCCTGGGTTTTGTTCCTTATTTTCATGCAAAAAAATTTGGGTATCCAGTTTTTGCCTTGTCAATGAGCTTAAGCTGTATATCCAATAAGTAGGCTACCATAATCATCACGTCTTGGTCAAAGAATACATAGTATGCATAGTTCCTCTCTTGCTTGACAATTGACTCCCAGGACCACCAGTCACTAAGGGGGTGATTTCTAGGTCGAGACAGTCACGAAATAAATTTTTGAGAACTGGTAAACATTTCTACCCTGACTTGTATTGCCATTAAATCAAAGTACGAAAGGCCTTAAGGCGACATAAGGTAGGAGAGAATTTAAAGATAACAGCAGCAAAAATAAGGTAGAAAGAGAGAATGAAGAGGCACCACCGACATAAGGTAAAGTTAAAGATAACAGCAGCAAAAATGAAGAAGAAAATTAGAAAGGAGACAGAGGATGAAGAGGCACCACCGATGGTCACAAATTAAATAAAGATAAGATAATCTATTTTGAGCACAAAGTTTTTGCCAAATTAATGAGATAAGTCCTGTTGATTATGGTTATGGTATAGTTTTTGAAACTTGTCTTTGTCATTGAGGAATTATGGTTATGGTATAAGTTATTGTATTTTATGGAAACAAGTGCATTGATGTTACAGTTTTATTGTATTTTATTTTGGCAGATATCAGTAGAGCCGACAGCAGACACAACTTCCCAATCAGTGGACCTTCCTCAATATGAAGGTATATTATACTGGATATGGGCATTGTTGTGTTGTTCTGTCCTTATGTTTAACTTTGATAAACTTTCTTCATCCTTTTTCTGAGATGAGCAATGATGATTAAAATGTATGGAGTTGGTGTTTCTGTTCTATTCTATACAGTTCTTGGACAGATAATTTAGCTGCTGACATGATTGACCATTTTTCCTGGATATCTATAACCGAAAATAAAATATTCTGTTGGGACTTTATAGTCTGAACATGGTGACATCTTTGTATTTTGTTGTTTTCTGTGTATGTTGAGTGGTTTTCTGAATTCTGATGATGTAGAAATAGATGAACTATCTATTATATCTTCAAGTTAATTTCTCATGAGTTCTTATTTCAGCATTCTGGCATTTGGTGTTTAAATTTGTTGTTGATAGAATATTGTTTCTCGTTGCATTTTTTTGAAGAAATATCAATTTTCCATGGCATTGAAAACTTTTGAGAACTGCGGAGAATAAAAGAAGAAAAGAAAAACAAGGAAAGAAAAGAGGTAGGGTTTTTGCTGGTTGCATTGTTGCATACTTGCATTCATATGCTGACCATATGTTTATATTTGTTCGTGAGCTTACATTTCTCTTTGATTGCTTACTTTGTTGGCCTGCTGTAGACTGTCATGTTAAGTTGGCCTCATTGCATTTGTTGTAAGAGATCAGTAGTTAATTTTTGTCTTCTCAACATAAAACGTTCTATGACCTACTGCAAAACTTTATTTCTTTATTATGTGGACGCCCCATTTTCTCTGTTCCTCTTCCATCCATCAAAGAAAATAATCTGAGGTTGATAAATGGAGATCTCTTCTTTGGGTGGTTTGTCTTGGGGACAGGAAAATCATGTAATGAAGATAGTCCATGCAAGATGAGTAGCATGGAAGATAGGTTTTTGCTCTTTTTTTAAAAAAGTTTTGGAGTGGGCTCAGTTTTGTGCAGGGGCAAAGAAAGTATCATTTGTGTGAGGGAAAATAGAAATTTGAGAATGACTATGATATACTGTTGGATATATCTGAGTCAGTAGAACCCCCTTCGACCAATTTCTTTATTTTCTTGTTTGTTTCTTTTGTTTAAATGCTTTATACTTCAGATATTGATTAATGGAATTTAATGGTTGATTTCTTCCAAAAAAAAAGAAGGAATCACATATTTTCAGAATATGCCCCTTGAACAAAAGGAGACAAGGGATGTCATTATTGCTAAAACCACAAAAAAGCACCCAAGCCTAGTTCAGGATCCACACAAAAACCCTTGCCCACTTAATTACAACCCTTCCAATTGATTCCAATAATATTGGAGGAAGAATCATCTCTAAGCCCCCGTTTGGATACAAAATAGGATTTATTCTTGGGTATTTATTTATCCGAGTATAAGTGAGTATAAATAAGGATAAAGTGATTTTGTGTTTGGTTGTATTTTGAATTATTCTCGTTGGGAATCGTAAGAATAAATGTTTTGTTGTTTGAGTAAAATGTGTATAAAGTATGGATAATAATTTATAAAAGGTAAAAAAGTAATGATAGTTGATTTGATAGGTGATTTATAAGAGGTGGTGACAGTTGATTTGGGCCCACTTATTCTTTGAGTGGAATAACCTAGGATAACTTTTATTCTAGGGGTTGATTGGAATCCATATACCACTTTATTCTAGCACACTTTATCCGGGGTTATCTGGGCTTTCCAAACGGGGCTCAAATTTTATCCGGAGTTATCCGGGGCTTATCCGGCATCCAAACGGGGGCTAAGAATCACCAACTCCCAAGCACGGAGAGATGCCATTATTGCTGCTTAAGTGTTTTCCATGTAAGATACTTTTTTTTATAAAAAAAACACTTTTTTTAAAAAAAAAATACACATATATTGACAAGGTCTTTTCCTTTGAAAAATACACATATATTGATTTTTTTGTAAATAGCTTTTCATACGGCATTCAGTAAAAGAGGTTCTTTAATGTTGCCGAAAGAATGTAGCAGGGATTATGTAGTCATGCAATGACACTATATTATCAAAGAAATAAATGTGTGGTCACTGATATTATTTATATTTTCTTTCTGATATACAGATACTGATACTTCTGGTTTTTATTGTGTTTATAAAAGTTGCTGGAAGTCATGGCTATATGCACTGATAAACTGAGTGAGATTTCTGATGTCCTGATACTTGAATAGGTAATGTTTCTAAAGAAAACTGTGCCTCTGAGATGCCCCACGAAATGCAGCCAGTAACTGAAAGATTATTGCACGTTGATCAAGCACACGATGCTGAAACTGAGGGGCATGGTACTTCAGTAGTGACCGGTCAAGAAAATACCCCACATGCTGCTAGTCATTTTATTGCGTCCAATATAAAGTAAGTTTTTCAATGTCTGGGAATTTGCTAATTAATTTTTTTGGTATATTTGCAAAATGCCCCAACATTTTTATAGGTAATTGCATTCAAGTTTTGACTGTTATTGTTTTGCAGTAACCCCTGTGTTCGGTTTTTTGGAGTTAACAAGTAATCAATTATCAGAAAAATTAAATGTGTAAAATACTCTACTCTGTGAAAATGACAAAAAATGTTTTGAGGTAAATAGTGAAAACAACAATTTTGAATGGTATAATTGTAATTTTTGCACACTGAAGGGTGCGGGGGGTTGACACATTATATGTTTCTGTTAATCAAAATCTTATTGAGTTTCTGAAAATAGTTGCATGAAAGGAGTACTTTGCAAAACAAAAACAGTCAGGAGAATTGAATGCAAATAGTTTCTCGTCTCTCTTTTTTTTTTTTTTCTTTTTTTGGTTTGCAGTTATCCATAATGTTGGGGGCTTTTTACAAATATCCCTCATTTTTATGGTGATCCTATCCTGGGTTATTAATATGATTTTTGACCTCTGTGGTGGTCTTATGCTTGTCTGATATATTACTTCTATTTATGTAGAATTGGTGGATCATTTTCTGATACTTTTATTCACCCATTTATCAAAAAGAAGGCATTGAAGCTGGAGAGCCTTGTGTCTCACCGGGGAGACAGGATTCTTGGATCAGATGGTAATCATATAATGTTGTACACATTTGCCAAACATGCAATAAATATTTGAAGGTCATATTCTTTTATTGGCAGGTCAGAGGGAGAAAGGCAATCATTATTTTCGGACTACTTGTGATGATCAACCTCTCCACGCTACTTCATCTGACTCAGAACAAATATCAGATAACTTGAAGCTGGAACAGTTGGTGAGAGCTAAAAATTTGGGAATTTTGGAGCATACTCCCGAAGATGAGGTGGAAGGAGAATTAGCTTATTTTCAGAATCGGCTACTTGATAATGCACTTGCAAGCAACTATTTGTTAGGTTTTGTTTCCTTCCTGTTGTTGGTTTATTTATTTATTTCTTTCCTCTCTTTCTAGATAATATTGAAATGCGGAATTATATCTCTCTTCATTGATGGATTTGCTTAGCCATAATTTCATTTTCCTTTGCTTGTGATTTTTGTGTTTTATTAGGATTTTTTTATTTTATCGCAGTAGTCATAAATGTATTTTGTGTTTGTATGTATCAACAGAGAAATTAGTGTTGAAGGTGGTAGAAAGTCTACCGCAAGAATTGGATTCACTGAGCAAGCAAAGATGGGATACAGTATTTGTCAACCAGTTTTTTCGTGAAGTTAGGGAAGCAAAGAAACAAGGGCAGAGAGAGAAAAGGCACAAAGAGGCTCAGGCTGTGCTTGCTGCAGCTGCAGAAGCTGCTGCTACTTCATCTAGGAATTCCTCATTTAGGAGAGATGGACATGACGACGGTGCCCATGTTCATACTGAGGTCAGAAATCCTTAATCACCTGGTTTATTCACTTGACTTTATTAATGTGGACAAAACAGGCTGATCACTTGTGCTGCTAATTTGTGGCAGAGTCCTCAGAAGGCTGTGTAATGTGAGTGGGAGGGAAGGATCTCACACTCAATTGTTGCCACGTCCAAAAGCGACATTGTCTCGGTTGGCTGTCCCAAAGATTTCATTAGAGAAGCACTCTGAGTTGAAGAAATCCAAACAAAATGTATGGTCGTGTGATATTTGTAGGAGAGCTGAGTCAATATTGAACAGAATCATAATTTGCCACGGCTGCAAGGTATGCTATTCTAAATAGGATGCGTAAATATATTTGTTTCTCTGTATTAATAAGGAGATATTTGGACAGGTTTCTGTTCATCTGGATTGCTATCGATGGCAAAAGAATTCGGTTGGCCCATGGAATTGTGAGCTGTGTGAGGAGTTAATATTGCAGACTAGTAGCCCTAAAATTCCACCTGGAAATGGCCTGGAGAAACCTTTGGTTACTCAGTGTGGTTTATGTTATGGTACCTCTGGTGCTTTTAGGAAGACGATTGATGGTCAGTGGGTCCATGCCTTTTGTGCTGAGGTAGTATAAGTTTAACTTCATCGTATGTGAAATAATCTGCTGCATTTTTTAAAGCCTTTTGAAATCTTTTCAGTGATTTTTGTTGTCTTCTAAAATTCTATGTGATTACAGTGGGTGCTAGAATCAACATACAGGAGAGGGCAATCAAATCCAGTTGATGGAATGGTAATGCTATTGTTGTCTGGGTTTCTATTTCTACTATGTTTTATCTGTATTGCTTATAGCACATTGTATCTGCATCAGCTGACTTTGTAGAAGTGTGTGTCAGGATGCCATTTTAAAGGAGAAGGATTCTGTAATTTGTTGCATTTGCCACCAGAGAATTGGTGTTTGCATAAAGGTCGGCTAAATTTTAATGCATGATTTGATTTTTTTGTCTCACACACATAATGGTGTTACATTGCATTTACCTGTTATGTTTGGCTTTGCCACAGTGCAACAATGAACACTGTCAAAGTGCTTTTCATCCGACTTGTGCAAGAGATGCTGGTTTGTATATGAATGTAAGAACCTTTGGTGGCGGATTCCAGCACAAGGCTTATTGCGAAAAGCATAGTTTGGAGCAAAGAGAAAAGGTTGAATTTAGAATTATATGCAAATATTATAGTGTTACATGCCGCTTTCCGTAAGCCTTTTTTTTTCTTGGTTACCACAGGTTGAGACACAGAAACATAGTCCGGAGGAAGTTAGGAACATCAAACAGATACGGGTGAGCATGAATATCATTATTCAGTGTTTGTTTGCCCTAAAATAGTTCTGTCAATCTTCAATATAGGTTCACATTTAAAATTTTCTTGTCATAATAATACAAGTTTTGTCATTTTGATACACATATATAAACATCTGTATTTGCTTAGTTTTACACATTGGAGATCTTTACATGATACTATTTCTCTCATTTTTCCGAGTTTTAACTACTGAATAGCGAGATTTCATGCTGACTTGGCTCTTAATCTGGTTTCTCATGATGCATATATTCTTTTTCAGGAATTTAGTACTTTTTCAAAACCTACTAAGTCTTTTTTTGAGGAATTCAGTTTTCAATATTCAGAGTGATGGGGAACATTTATTGATGTTATGTCTTAAATATAATTTCCTTGATCTGCCATCTAATTTTGTGTATTTGTGTTAATCCGATACAGGTTGAGCTAGAGAGAGTTCGCCTTCTTTGTGAAAGAATTATTAAAAGAGAGAAGCTCAAGGTGGAAGACTCTCACCGTTTTTTAAAAATAATAGAATACCGTTCAACTTTAACATTCTAATGTACTTTCCTCATAAGAATATCAATATTCTCAACTGCATTCTTCAATAGCATTTAATGATTGCATCTAGTGAAATCAACAGTCCATCATGGATATTAAAGTAGCTTCATTTGAATCCCTCATAACTGAAAATATACTTGAGTAGTAGCTTGTTTGGTTTGTCTTTCTGATTTGCTCTTGTTGTTGGCAGAGAGAATTGATGCTATGTTCGCACGACATACTCGCTTCAAAAAGAGACACTGTTGCCTTTTCAGTTCTCGTCCATAGTTCATTCTTACCTCCAAGTGGCAGTTCAGAATCTGCCACTACCTCTTTGAGATGTCACACCAGTGACTACAGATCCTGCAGTGAAGCTCGCCAAAGATCGGATGACATTACAGTGGACAGCACACTTTCTCGCAAGCGTATGGTTCCACGTCTTTCGCGTTCAGATATTGACAGAAAAACTGATGACAGCTCTACATCACCTTATACGCAGAACCCCCCCATTGACAGGGCACTGTCAACTGGGAAACAACTTCCACTTGGACCTTCTTCTATCAAATTTCGGCATCCGGCAGAAAATGGAGAAAAAAAGTTTAAGTCAAGAAAGGTGATTTTTTTTCTTTGATGAAAGTAAAGCATGTTAGAATTTGAGTTTTCATTTTTCCGACTCTATTCTTAAAAAAAAAAAGCTGTGTGTGTGTGTGCGCTTTCAGATGATGTGAATTTCTTCTTTTTCCATATAAATATATGATCAACTTCTTTAGTTCTTTATGATTTCTCTTGAAGTTGTATCATTTTTTACAGCAAATGGAGACTTTCCAGAAAGAGCTGGTAATGACATCCGACCAAGCATCAATGCAAAATCAGCGATTACCCAAAGGATTTGTCTATGTGCCTATTGATTCTCTCGCGAAAGAGAAGTCAGCCAGTTTTGACAATGAGTCTCACGAGCCTGGAGATCCTGATGGGTAAAGATGATAGAAATCTTGTTGGTGTCTTCTGATTTGGACTATTTGTCCAACAATTTTCAACAAATGCATACTATTTGGAGGTGCATCACAATGACTGATTTCATCTCTCCAAAGAGCTTGGGAAAAATGATGAAGAGATGATCGAGTCATCTAGGGCTATACAGATGCATAGAGATGCTGTTGCAGTTCAGAAATTTTTGGCATCAGCTATGTACATGTATTCTCAGACAAATTGTGGACAGGATGGAAGCTTCCCTTCCATGCATGCTACAGGCCAAAAGCTTTGCTTCAAGCCAGCCTTGGCTGCTCGGTGGCAGTCCATCAAGGAAGCTTAATTCATCCCAATGTAATTGTATATTGACAAATGAAAGGGTATCTTTTATGGTACAAATGCCATACACATTTGTATATGTTTCCCATCGCAGCTATCAATACTAACAGATGATAGAGGTCCTGTAGTACTTTTTTTTAAAATCTCATTCTTTAGTCTGTTTGATCAGAGCGTACTTATATTTTCTTGTGTGGTTGATAATTGATATGCTAGATCATATATGAACTAGGAAAATAGAATTTTTGAGGTAAGTTCCAAATTTACAAATCTTGGTGCATTTGATCTTCTGATCTATGCGACGGACGGTGGAAAGTGTGAGGCAGACATTTGGGGTGATCATGGTGCTGGTATGTGTATCTTTCCTGTTGTAACCTTTGATATCTTTTTGTTATATTGCATGTAGTTCCTGATGTTGTTTTATTTTGGTAGGTTATCTATGAAAAGTCTGGTTAATGAATTAAAGGCAAAGATGGGACTCTTTCAGAATAATGAAATAACAGGAACTATATAGTTGGCAGCTGCTTTGATTATGAACTGTCTGGAGCCCATGCGATATACAATCTGCAATGCTGACTTTGTAGGATGATATAGGTTTGTGTAAGTCTATAATGTTGATGCCTTGTCATGTCTTTTAAGGCCTCTACCCCAGATACTCTGTAATTCTATCAGTTATATATATATATATATATATATATGGTCGTGAACGTGCGGTGTGCGGTCGGTGCGGTGCGCGACGTGGGTCCTATTCCATCAGTTCGCACACCTCCGATGCGATGGACCCGTATGACGGCCCGTATGACGGCACCGCACCGACCGCACACCGCACGTATCGGCTCCCTATATATATATATATATATATATATCCTTCATGCCAAAATGCAATCTTCTGTGTCCATTTATGCATTCATTTTTGTGAAAATTATGTGCTATTTTAGGCACTGTTTATGCTCAAGATTTATGTGATGCAGATGTGATGGTGCCATCATCAGATAGCTTTCTGTTTTGTTAGATGTGAATTTTATCATATTATTTGTCTCCCTTTTTTTGGGTTAATCATTTCCGTACTTTTATTGTTATTATATACTATGCAGGTGTTCAATGTCAGGTTAAGGTTTGCTGTCAAACACTTTATTTATGGTCATGTGGTGATGTGAACATTCTTTCTTTATGCTAAATTTATTGAAAAAATCGTTTATGATTCAGTGATACCCTTCTGTCCACTGCATTGGGGAAGAATCCAAAGTTACATATAGCTATGTAATTTAAAAGAATCCAAAGTTACATATAACAATGTAATTTAAAAGTCTTTTTGCATTTGCATTTGCATTTTTTTTTCTTTTTCTGAAAATTGTGGCAGCGACTTTTAATTTTTCAGAAAAAAAAAAACACACTTGCTGTTGCGAGCTTTGTGCCATATCTTTGACAGCCCCAAAAATGCTTGCATCATTAAATCTCTTGTATTAGAGAGGCAGAATTAAAATGGTCTTTTTTTTTCTTTTGGTGATCAATATTAAGTGCTAATACACTGTCTGTTTTGCAATCTACTATTTAACCCCATATGCTATGATAGTGACACAAATTTTTTTTCAAGAAAAATAAATACTCCATTGTTTCAGATATTTTTTTGAAATAAGATTCTTCTATATTTTATCAAAAAAAAAAAAACTCTATTGTATTTCAATATATATTTCATTTATTGTATTTTAATATATATTTCATTTTATATAATAACGTATATTTTAACGGGAGATAATATCATTTGAAGAAAAAAAATTAGTGTGGACTGTAATCAGGGATTGGAGCTGCACAAGGATTGAACATATCATTTTCCATACAATATTTATTTAAATTTTCTAGCATTGATATCTAGATATTTAAATATCAGATAATTGCCAATATATTGATATATACATTAACAAGTTAATCAGATTTTCCTTTTATACGCATTGATGTCTACATATATTGTTAATCACATTAACAATATATTTAGACATATTTTCCTTCTATCTCTATTTTCTCTCCTTTGAAAACTTCTTCACTCTCTCTTAAGCTTAGAATATTAATACACTCGAGATAACAATTGTCTACCATTTCTCAAAAAAAAAAAACAAGTTAATCAGGTTGTGTGCAATCACAAAATTCCATACTAATGAACTGAACTTCAACAGAATCTGATTGACTCTGGTCAGATGAGCCATCCCAGCAATACTCCACCCACTGAATCCTGTAACATTTTCTTTGAACCAAGCAACGAAGTTTATTAGCCAATATCTCACTGATCGGTAAAACAAATTACAAACTGAAGATCCCCAAAAGAATTTACATTCAGAATATGTTATCTAAAATTCAAATTGCAAACTCATCAGCATCCATTGATTTACATGAAAGGTGTATCCCTCGTGCCCACAAGTAATGATAAAACAGTGTTTCTTGACAACCCAACCCCCCAACCAGAGAACAACAAATTACTTACAGAGTGTCCAAATGCCTTCTGACCACCTACACTTCAGTCTGAATGAGAGGTCCAATATACAAGCCCACTGCATGCCATAAAGAAGAGTAAAGACGTAAGTTTCATGATTCGGATGGGAGCTACATGAATGAAAATTTTGGTTGTTCGCTTTCTTCAGTATCTAGTGTGTGTATCAATGTTTAATGTGGCTGTCATATCTGATGCTGGAATACAGAATGAGCCTTGAAATTGATGGCATGTTTCCAAATTAATCCTTCTAGACATAGCTCTTAAAAATAAGCAAACATACCTGATCAAGACAAATACACACTGTAATACACCGGCAACGCCTGTCCATGTTGAAGGGCCCTTATCTGTGAGGGAATCCTGGACCAGTAATCCCACTGAAGCCGCTAATGACACAAAAGACACAACGTACGCCAGAAATAGCCAAAGCTTCAATCTATTGTGTCACACAAAATCTTGTCAAAAGGTTTACACGTGGAAAGAAAGTACACATTTACTCGCACGAAATGATGACTTGTCCCGAATCATTGAACATGGATAATTGAATAGATGCATAGGGTTGCTCAGGTGTGTTTTCATTTAGTCATAAATTAAAAAATACGAGTTTATGAAATGTTAGCCAGATATAGCAGCACAACAATGTGTTATACACACTTGAAAGGACAAGCATTCATGTAACAGGATATCATCCAAGACCTTTCCACATCTGACCTAGCTATAAACTATTAGAAGGGAATCAAAGCCTTTTACATTATTTCCATAGGCTGAGCTTAATATAAAAAATCAGATGAGATAATTATCTAGCAGAAAACCCAGTCGGCAGAACTCTCATATCACTTAACCAACCCATTAATCAGCAGCAATATAATTAAAGGAAGGAATAATATCGGGCACGAAATTATAATAAAATCACCTTG
This sequence comes from Acorus calamus, assembly GCA_030737845.1. Taxonomy (NCBI): domain Eukaryota; kingdom Viridiplantae; phylum Streptophyta; class Magnoliopsida; order Acorales; family Acoraceae; genus Acorus; species Acorus calamus. The sequence goes on along the minus strand of CM060869.1, from coordinate 31,530,952 downwards.
CTAAAACAATCTTTTCTTTAGGGAACATTTGTATTTTTAAAGACCATAACTGACTGCATTATGCATCCAAACCAGTAAGGTCCAATAATCTTTCCTAAATCTGGAGTAATATATTTGGGGGAGGTGTAATGTGGGGTACAGAATTCTCATAGTATGTTTATGACAACTGTCCTGGCTATCTGTCTTCTTCCCCTATTGGAAAATCCAGCTCACTACAAAGGGGTAATTCACATTTCACAGTAGCTAACCTTGAGGGATGTATAAAGAAAGGGAGGGAAAATCTCAAATTAGGAAACAAATTGTTCATGAACTTGCAAGGATCTGACATCACTTCTATTGAAATTAAGTGGAAGGCAGCAATTATTCAAGTCAACTGCTATTTAGCATGCCCCAGGGGGCACCTATTTTCAAAACTGCTAATTAGCATGCATTCTTAAAGGAAGGATTATGATTATCTGAACATCATTTATATATATAGTAAATCAATTTGGAACAGACATTTGATATGGAGAAGTTTAGGAATAACTGCATTAGAAGAGAATGCTTAAATCCCAAAGGACTGTTGTACAAGCTTGAGCTCTTTTTGGCAGAAATTAGAATACTACAAAATAAATTGATATAATTATTATATTCTAGCATTAAATTCATCATCTTTCTTCTGATGTTAACTGGATTTGTAAAATATGACGGTTCGATTAGACAATCATCAAGATGGATATCACAGGACATGGATAAAAGTAACATAGTGTCCCAATCTGAGAGTACAACTCTAACTTATCAACAAGCTTTGCCTTCACGGTAAGTTTCTGGTCATCACCAAGATCAATAAGACAAACATCACAATTCACAAGTGCAATTGTAATCAATGAACATGTTATGCACCCAGTGTGAGATCTCAGTAAGTTATTTTTTCATTGAAATAAAGGGTGAGGTGTCCATCTGAATTCTTCTTAAATTACACTAAACAATGACAATGGAGTTCCTAAAAGGAAGCTATATGAAACATCTTGAAAGGATTTGGAGAACGATAAGAACAACAATTAAGTCTAGTCCCATCAACATGTGAGTTCAGAAAAAACAAAGCAACTCCTTTAATTTCCTCTAATAATAAGTATTGAATCTCCATGATTTGGCTCGTAGTAAGACACCTAGACTTTTACTCAGATGTGAAAAACCTGATCTGCTGGATATCACAACATCAAAATTGGATATCCACGCTGTTCACACTGTAAGATGTTGCCTACTTAGATGCCTAGATGGACCTACTTTTAAAGGACTCAACAATACTTTTAAATCTGCTATATTCAAAATCTCAGTATACACATAATATACAGTTTTACCATCATGAGTGTGGTGTCAACTGATTAATTCAGATTTTAGAAAATGTTGACTTGCCATTACTCAAATGCATATACAAATGCATATAAAACAATCTGGTGTGGTGTCAACTGATTAATTCAGATTTTAGAAAATGTTGACTTGCCATTACTCAAATGCCTATACAAATGCATATAAAACAATCTGGAGATATCATGTGAAAAAGAATAAGTACGATTGAGTTTGAGATAAACAATTCTTAGAGTGGACAAGATGATGGGATCATATAGATCCGGTAGGGAAGCAATAAAATGTTGTCCATTCAGTTATATGGAAGACAAGAACCCAGACCTTAGCAGACATTGTATACATCAATAAAACCCATAAATCCTACGCAATATAAAATCTCTGTATCACAAATTATTGATCATAAAATGCCAAAATTGAAAAGAAGTAGCTAGTCTACCACTTCATTTTTCAACAAAAAAAAATGCCAAAATTGAACCAATGAAACCGGAATCAACATATCAGATGCAAGCCACACAATTCTCAAATCAATGCAGCCTAAACCAAATCCAATTCCAACCCACACATAACCGATACGGGTCCCCACAAAAAAGAGGGATCTTTGCGAATCGAACACCAAAGAGCAATCAAATTGTTTGAAAGAACAAATTTTTTTAGAAAAACGAACCTCCACTCTCCTTCTTCATAGGGGGAGTAATTGATGTCGTCCTTTTTAACGCAATTGAACATCAGAGCCGCAAGAGACGCGAAGATGCCTGTCCCCACCAAACAAAATCAAAACCCTGATTTTGAACGGGAAACAAACAAATTGACGACCGTCGTGTGGAGAGGAATACCAGGGGAGGTAGTGGAGGAAGGAGACCTTGACGGCGCTGCAGACGACGGCGTCGACCCAGAACCACCAGCCCGCACCGAACACCGCCCCCGCCACGCCCGGCCCGAATATGGCCCACAGTTCCCCGTAATCCATGGCGATCGCCAAACCCTAATCGAGTGAAAGGCGGATGGTGGCGGCGGTGGTGGTCCTTCCGCCTGCCTAAGACGGCTGATGTGAGTTGACCTCTCTCTCTCTCTTCGATGGGGGATTATACATTTTCCTTTTTTGTTTGCATATAACCCTGTTTGGTAGCGAAATAAAATATCTTGGATAAATAATTGTTATTACAGTATAGATTAAAAAAAAATTATATTATTTTCATTAAGAACTTAAAAATGAAGTTTTTATTGTTTAATTGATGACTAATAAGTTGTGAATAAAATATAAATAACATGTTAATGAAACTTTATAAATGAAAAAATGGTTTCTCTTGTGCATCTCTGACATATTAAAAATGATGATGGGTAATTGATGTTTGTCCACTTACAGCAATTGAATAGATTTGATGTAATAATTAATTCTAGAAAGACATAAATTACTATATTAATAAGTGTCACTAACACATATACTCAATTGAAAGATATATACTTTATTTTTTTCATTATAAAAATAAGAGAGATGCTATTTTAAAAAAAAATGTGCGGATTACATTTGGAGTTGAAACATGATAGATCCTAACATTTTCCTTTCAATGCTTTGTTACACTCAGTCATTTTTTAGGTCTCAAATGTTCCTACATATTTCATTAGTCCTCCACACTCAGTTATTTTTACAGTATCAAAGGGCATCGACGATGGTAAGGGTGAGTGGATGCGAATAACGGTTGACCGCCTCTCTTTCTCTCTCTTTCCCTCTTTCTTCCCTAACCTCCCTTCCTCGTTGTTATCCCCCACCTCCACCTTTCCCCTCTGTCTTTCTCTCTTTTATTTTTTATTGGAAAAGATACTGAGACTTCAAAGTAACATTTTGAGTCGTATTATGACGTCGCTATCTTTAAGACAATATTTACCCTCAATAGTGTACATGATCAAAGGTGGTCCCGACTGCAAAGGGCCATCTATCTATCATCGGATAACTCGAAAAAACGGTTGTGGAATTTCCGTGACCAGCCGCGCCATTTGCACTGACGATGGCTGAACAATACTCGACATAATACTTGCTCTCAAGAAGTGGAAGCCGGGTGACAAAGGAACCAAGACCTTCAGTATTAGATTTTGTAGAAACCCAATACTAGAATAGAGTTTAGGGAAAAAGAAAAGGCCTTTGATTATTTTTGGATTGGTTTGAATAGTAAGAAATCATGCCTATTAATAGACATTGAAACACTCTTTCAAAGTATTCAAAGAGACCCAATTGCTCCCAATCTAGACCGTTAGATATTCAGTTACAAAATCGACGATCCAAATCGATCACCATCAGATACACCCTTGATCAGTGTGTGTCTACCATTTGGACAGTCTTGATTGTGCATCTCAGGAAATTGATCTCCACCGTCTGATTAGGAAGAAAGAAAATGCTCCAACTACATCTTACAATTCCTAAAGTAAACATCTTACAAGATACATAAAATTACATTTTGAAAAACCGCTGGCATTTTTCTCTATTCCTCTTTTTTTTCTTGAAAATAGAAATCCCATCCTAGAAAGAGACAGGAATAGCCAAATAGGAGATGAAATTCCATATTAAAGAGTTTTATTTAACCCACCTTATATATAAAAAAACGTTAAACTCAATCATTTTTATCAATCAAAATCAGACCATACATGTTCTTATTTTTTTAAAAATAATAAACATCATGTAACAAAGCCCCACCTACACCTACATATCCAAATTGGTCCTCTAAAATTGGAGTGGGTTTGGTTTTGTATGGCTTTCAATGTAAACCATTAAATAAAGGAAATCCCGCCCCTTCAATCGGGCCCCAACAGATACCTAGTTGATGACAAAAAGATATAAAGGAAAAAGATACACCCAAACCCCCACAACCCCCCCCCCCCCCATTTTTTCTTTTTTTGTAAAAAAAATCATACCTCTCTTTGAGTTGTGCTGAACAAATTCATATGATTTTTTTATTTTAAAAATTAAATCATATTGTACACTTTGATAAAAAACATATGTTATGATATCGTTAAAATAATGTATATATGCGAACGGGACTAAAAGGAACATTTCGACAAAAGCCCATAATAATAAACATATCCCCCCTCGCCGAAAGCTTTTTAGTTATGTTAGAAATAAAAAAAATCATGTCACACAGCATATGAACTCCAAACAGGGCTCGCCCACAGAGAGAAGCCCATCGACTCTATAAAAACACGAATCGCCCCTCGCCGAAGGCTTTCTCCATAGTTTCAAGGGTTTTATATCATCCCAAACTCCTGATCGACTGACCCGACCTTATACACCATTAATGGCGGTCGAAAAGACGGCGGAGGAGCTCCAGAGGGAGATCGACGAACTCCATCGCCAACAACGCGAGGTCCCTCCACTTCTCCCCCCCCCCCCCCCCCCTCTCTTCATTATCTCCATAGAAGTTGTTCTTATCGTTTTTGTTTTTCATCTTTGGGTTTCCAGATCACCGAAAGGCTTCGAGACCCTCGCGGCCTTCGCCGAGCAGGTTTAGCCCCTAACGGGGCCCGCAGCTTCGCCCACCCCAACTCCGCCGCCGCCCTCCGCCGCGGCGGGATCGTTCGCCCTGTAATACGCCCTTTTGAAGTTTCTACCTTTATTTTTGTTCTTCTTTACATGTTTTTTTTAAGAGTTCATCGTGTGTATGTGTGTGTGAGTTCCCAGGCGGAGAAGCCTGCGCAGGAAGATCAGCCGGCGCCGAAGAGGCGGCTCTCTTCGGCCGTGGTCAAATTGAAGGTCAGATTCTTCTTCTTCGTCATTTTCTCTCTCCATGTGTCTTGGTGTCGTATAAAAAATTGATTTTTTTTGTGATCTGTAGGTGGAGGATGGAGAAGTGACCGAGGAAATGAAAGTTGTTGACGTTCAAGGTGGAGAACCCGAAGTACCTGCGGCCCCTAACCGTGAGAATGATATCAGGCCCGTGAGTCACGGAGGTCGTGAATCGCGGAGGGTGAATAGGATGGTACGCTGAAGTGCACTTCCTTGGCTAGCAAACTGTCTTTCGTTTCCTCGATCATTTGTTTGATTGATTTGTCTGTTTTATTTGTTATTTATTGCAGGAAGCTGAAGGTCCGGTGACGAATCATGTACCTAGGGTTTTGCCGAAGGAGGAGGATGCTAGCCTTGTTAAGAGGAATCGTAGGATGCTCGGTCAGCTACTTGGAACACTTGAGGTGATTCCCTTCTTTTTTTCGTGGCTTTTTCCATGTGTTTGGTGTTCGTTGATCATTTTCTAACGATGTCGCTATGAAATGTTTTTGGTATTCTCTCACCTGATGAACACACTTGGAGACAATAACTATGTTGATTTAGTTTGTTGGCCAAAGTGGTCTTCGTTGAGGCACGGAATACACATCTTTTGTTCAGTAATGGAATGATAGGATAGGGGTGATATCGGATTGATATTTGGATGTGAAAATCGCTTTCAAAGAGCATAGTTTGGCTCATTAAACCAATCCCACACATGTGATCCACACTGTTCTCTTTGTCCGATAAAAGAGTTGTATCACATATGGGAAAATAATGACTTGGAGGAAGCTTCTGATACCCCTATTCACATGCTTCCACAATACATTCCACATCTGAGTATTAGGTGAACTCTTCTGTTGCAAGTTTGTGGAATACGTGGCAGATTTTTTTTAAAGCATTTATTTCCAAATATAGTTTGGGATAAGAAGAGGTAAAGTTGGTTTGTAAGCCGTTATATGCAGCCTTCTTTGCATACTATCAATAAATTTTAACTCATGCATGGCCTATCTGTAACCCCTACTGTATCATCCCTCATCATACATGGATATCAGCTTTTTTTTTATAGTTAATCATCATGATGTTATGATCTCACCACTGCAAAGCGAAGGAATTGACACTTCTTCACATTTACAATTCTCCATTAACTCTGAGTTGAATTTTTAATTCAGCAAACATCATCACAGACTAAATAAAAATTGCTAACACTAAGTAGAGTAAATTGTGATTTCTGACTGAAAGAACCCTATGCACACAATTGAATTTTATATTAATCATAGTCTGAAGTGCGGCCGCACATGCTGATGTGCGCCCCCGGGCGCATGTGCACTCAAGTCCCTCCCCATATGCAGAGCATGTGCGCTCAAGTTCGAACGGTAAAAGGGCGTTTGAAGTTCAGTTCGAACTGACTTCAAATGGTAAAACCTACCTCTGGGTTCAGATTGCCATTCGAACGGTAATTCGAACGATAACATACCCGTTTGAAAGCCTTTTGAATGCAATTCAAATATCTAGAGGACGCTCGAAGTTCAGTTCGAACGGGGGCCTCACCATATGTGCTACCGCATGTTTGGTACATACGGCCGCATATGCCATGTGCTAGACCCCACCGCATATGCGGTCTGCACATGGTTTTGAACTACGATATTAATCATAGAATAAGTTTTTCAACTTTTGTACCTATTATTTTGAAAAGCCACCAGGTCTTTTTTCAGAGGAAAGTTGGCCGGTATCCCCATAATTTTATTGACAGTAACATAGATGTAAAATTAGAATGGTCAGCCCAAAGAAAACATGACCTCCATTTGACAGCTAGGAGGTATCTAGTATAATAACTAGAGGGGTCCAACCCATATAAAACATTATTTTTACTTAGCATCAAGATAATTCTGAGCAGGAAATCCATCATATAACTATCAAATTAGAAAGGGCTCATAGTTTGTAAATGACTACCCTAACCTTAAATAACCAAGACTTGACCAAAGAACTGACTTCTCTACAACCTAGCTGCCGTGTTAAATAACTCCTCCAAGACATCATCGTGTATTTCCTACCATATTTCAACTAGATGGAGACGTTCTGAAAGGATGAGTTGTCTCGAATGTGGAGGAGAGTGGACCATCAACTCAAATAGCACACACTGGATGGTCAAGGGCCTGCTTGAATTAAAGTTGAAACTTGAAACCAATGGATTCCAAACTATTTGGATATTATACTTGGAAGTTAATGGTTCTGATAGTCAATTTGAGTCCTTGAGATATGTAACTTTGAACATTGATTTGTGTGTTGAAAAAAGTAAATCTAGTCCAATGATGGAAATGATGACATGGGCATTGAACTTGATTCTCCTCTCTTTATCTGACAGTGGCAGATTTACAACTATTTTGGCTTATGAATGTGCTCTTTTTTTTGAAGCCATTGTCAAAGTGGCATTATTACCATTTTGATTTCAAATTAATGCCCATAAGCTTCTAGTTGGGTGAGGATATGGGATATTTGTAAACCCACCTGTTCTTCCCTTCCTTTTCTTTATATTTTGTATGTTGCAGATAAATTAATTTATCTGCACTGTTTTGGAGTTTTATCTGGTGGTAATGCCCACATAAATGTGTAGGTCATGAGATCCTAAGAAATCTTTATTACACTATGATATTCTTAGATTACCATTAGTTGAGGAGTAAACTAGTATGCTAGATGATGAGGATCCTTCCTACTTTGTGACAAAAAGATGAAGATCTATATTTGTGCTGTACCTTCAAACCCCAGAAAATTCAGTAAAACAGAGTGTTCAATATTCCACTATGTTTTTGTGATGTCTCGCTCTTGGATATTAATTTTTTTAAACTGTAATCTTGTTGCACAACCGTATGTGAAGCTTCTTAGAAAGTCATTTCAACTTCAATAATAGAGTTCTTTTTATTTTCTTAAGTAGTGAATCTTTGAACCCATAGGATTTTAAATTCATGCCTGCTTAAGTTGGGGAACTCAAATCCATTTTGTTCATTGTTCTATTTGCACCATCTCTGCTATAAATGAATTCCTTTTGTAAATTATACCATACCATCATCACCCTACCAAAGAGTTATGCGTATACATCGTCGAACTTACAGCTATAACTTGTGATCATGTTATGCAGGGCAAACTCTTATATAGCTCAGGCAAATAAATTTATGTTTATCATGGATGCTTTATTATTGGTGATTTGTCTTGTGATCCACATTGTTGTCAGTAATGGCATTACATTACTCCCCATTGCATTTTTGTATGAATTACCTTTCACCACACATTTTTAATGCATCTGTTTCCCTTTTCTTTTATTCACAGAAATTCCGTGAAGAAGACAAGCAATTGTCCACGACAGAGGCATATTTGCGTAGATCAGAATCATTGCGTAGAGTGAGCTTCTCTTTTTCTTCAGGATCATATTATGATTTTTTAAAATAAATTGACAGCAAACTCAACTACTTAAAATCATTATCTGTCTCTGCCTTCCTTTTTATTTAACATTGGTGGTGAAAAGTGATTAATGTCATTTATATATTATAAGTTTTTATTTAAAAAAAAACTGGTATAATGCAATCTGTTTCATTCTCATTTGAACCTACATGAACCTTAGGAACACTGAAACTTGTGGGGCCACAGAAACCTGGAAGAAACCTGAGGAAGAAATCATTTGTAGAAACTCATTTACACTGAACCCAAAATTCAGTGGTGTTGAACTGATTTTTTCAAAAATAGGATGCTTTTGGTCTTTTACTTACCTTCCTAGGAATGTGTATTTGACAAAAATATATGTTTTATCATATGTCCAGCTATCATCTGTTATGGGATGCCTTGGAGGATAAAACATATGTTTCGTTGTCTTTGAATTGTGCTTGGCTAATCCAAACATATGACGTGTTGCATTTAGGCTGAACAAAGGGCTCGCGAAGAAAGTGAAAAGCTGCGTCAGCAAGAACGTGAGCAAATTGGGGAAAAACGGAGGCGTGACTTGGTGTGTTCATTTATCCCTTTGATCACTGTTAATTTGTTGCTTGGAGAAAAAAAAATTATATTTTTTGTAATCTCTTTTCTTGTAATGCCTTTGGCAGACTCTTCGAGCACGTGTTATTGCAAAGGCGGAGGAAAAGAAGATGGAGCTGCTTTTTCTTCGTTGGTCTGAGCATCATAAAATGCTTTGCAATTTTCAAAGGTATCTGTATTGCATCACAAAATATCATTTGAATTCTTTTCTCATTGTCAAATCAGTAATCCAAGGTTGACTGGGCATTATAATAATTTATTGCGCCCTCCATTCCTGCTTAGTTGTGTTGCAAATTCAAATCTCTGTTTCTGTGATTATTGACTAACAAGCTGCTCTTTCCAATTGCAGGTTATTTTTAATTTTGGTCCAAAAGTGTCCATATTGACAATTTATTGAGACAGATAAGTTTCATTTTGTATGCATAGAGTTCACTTTTGATGCAACTGGAGGCTTTGTGCATTGTAGGGTTTTCTGCAGAATTAAATTACTGTGTTTACTGTTACAATTCCCATTTGGTACCACAATTTATTACTTCCACTTGTATCTTAAAAAAAAAACTTTTATCCGATTATTTCTCCGCCTTGTGTGTTTTGTAGGACGAAGGCAGAGCCTCCTATCTATTACTTACCCAACAAACCAATAATTAAGGATCCAGCCATGGCTGAGCAGCAGAGAGAACAGGTATTAAATTTATCACAAGAGAATTGATTATCCACAACTAGCAAAAAGCTGTAACTGTATTTATTAAAACTATGAAAGTTAGCTGGTATGTATTATCCCAAACCTGATAATAACCCCGTTTTATCTTGTTGCATTGCAATAAATCTTAGAAATTGAATTAGTTGTAGGGCAAAACTATGCAACTTGATTGACAATCAGCAAAACTTGGAATTTAAATAAAAATATTGTGTAAGACCTAGGATGCATGCAATCGAGGCATGCAATCTGATTGATCTCCAAGGAACCTGCTATTAAAAATCAAACAATTATGAATAGAAAAGTTGTAGAAACTTACTGGAGTTTACAGTTAGTTGAGAACCAAGTAACCCAGAAATCTTTGTGATGGATTATTGAACCACTACCACTCAAAACCTAAAAGTCCAATTAGATTTACCAATTTCTGGCAGCGCTGACTCTCTCATTCTTTTTGGGATCTGAAAATGTAGGCCTTCCTCGAATGGAAGTCTGCACGAAGAGACGAACTGACCCAGTTCCAGAAACAGCTCGAGGAACAGTACGTGGCGAACGCGGAAGCGGAACTCCAAAGATGGCAGAACGCGAGAAATGCAAGAAGGGCGAATAATGTGGTGGTGGATCAGGAAACCATGGATAAGGAGCTCGAGACGCACCAGATGGAGCATGGCCCCAAGACACGCAGAATCCCTGGAAGCAATGAAGAGGAAGAGGACGTGGAGGATATCGTTGGGGATGATGACATGATGGATGACGTTCTCGAGGTGGACGATGGGAGGAAGGTCGATGAGGCGACCAAACCGGAAGATGAAGATAATGGAAGTCCGGGTGCAGGCACCTCACGCTAATATGTGTTTTCATCCTTCTCAGTACCTGAGGTGAGGCTTTATATGGCATGTGTACTTTTTCTTATTTGGATAGTTGTTTTTGCATTTCGTGTCTTTTCTCTCTTGCCGTTCATATATTATTGTTCTGAAAGTCCATGTTACTATTCTATTATGTTTTTTTCCTCCTCACTGCTGATGCTGGGTGACTTTCAGTGTTCATGCAATATGTGTTGTTATTTATCATGCTAGAATTTCATTTTTGCGATATTATTCAGGGTGGTGTTAGAATGAGTTCTGTTTGCCTGTTTCTCATCCTAAAAGGTATGTGTTTTTTTATGGTAAGTAAATATATTATGTTTTTATATGGGAGGTACATGTTTAGGTTAGTGGGGTTTATGAGTGGACGTTATTCATTCTGAATTGTATGGACAGACTCCTCTTTCAAGGGACCAAATCAACGACGTGAAGCATTTGATATGGTTGTATTGGGCTCAGATTTCTCTTGGTTAAGGCCTTCCTGTTGTAACACTATATAATGCACTCCAGTTTATGAAAATTAATTAATTTTTATTATTTCAAATAAAAAATAGACTAATATATTTTAGTGTATACTTCACTTTTTATAATAGTTTGTACAATGGTGAGAGTGCATTTTTTTTTAAAAAAAAGAAAAATCGGTGAGGGTTGTGGAGGGGTTGTACACAGGCTGGGCTCGCGTAGAATTCTGGTAGAATTCATCTGTTGGATGGATTGGAAAAAGGAAAATGTTAGGTATAACTCCGTGTGCAGTCCATAGTCCATAAATGTTTTGAATAGCTAGCTATTAAGGTGGCTGTTCATGGGGACAGACCAGTGGATTGTAACAATGGTTAGGAAGAAAAATGTTAGGGACAACACTGCATGCAGCCTTTGATTTTTTTTATATATATCTTTTAAAGGTGTGTGATTCATTTGATGAAGTTTTATTTATTTATTTATATATATTATATCTTTTAAAGGGGTGTGATTCATGTGATGAAATGCATGTATCCTCATACAGAAGTGAAAAATTACATGTTTTTGGTAGAATGAAATTTGTATTCCCTGAAAAGTCTCTATATGTGTGCCATCTTCTTGAAGGAAGTCAACCGGGGTTTTAGGATTTCAATTTTTGGGGTGAATACAAAGGCCTCCCCAATCCCCCTTGTCCATTTTTATGACTGCTGCAAATTGAGAATTTATAATTTGGTTTCAACTTTAATTGACTCAAACGGAGAAACTAGCTAATTAGGGGATTAACATGCGATAGAAATATAGAATGTATGTTCCCTCCAAACGAGGAGGGGAAGAAGAATGTATGTTCCTTAATCATGTCACATTTTTCATCTTATGATGCTCTGGAAAATATTCACATATGACATGTGTCATCATAAAGTTATGTATCTTTGTTCGAATATAATTATTTTATTATTCCCATATCTGAAGGAAGCATGAAGCCTTAAATAAAATTCTAATTTCTACGTCCAATTTTTTTTTATCATACTATCTCGGTCCAAATATAGTGAAATGTCAAAAAAAAAAAAAAAACATGAATTCAACCATCCCATGGGGAAAAAAAACATGCCCAGCCTAGCGAGGTGGAAGAGCTGCACTTGTCCCTCGTGGACGACCCGGGTTTGATCCCTGTTATACCTCTCTTGTGAGGAGTTTATGTTAAGCTTTGGGCCTTTTGCCCTGTGTGCGCTTGCCCCTTGTGGGCCTTGTTTATCAAAAATAATAAAAAAATCATATATATACAAATTATTAGGTACTTCATGTTTTGTGTTTCATGTTTTGTGATTGATTAGTTGTATAAAATTGATGATAGATCATGAATTATCATGTCCATATGAAAAATAAAAATAAAAGTAAAAAAAAATAATTGTGATAACAAGAAGTTAAAAGGGAGAGCACATCATAACAGTAAGCAATAGATGAATTAGAAAGGGTGAAGTAATAAAGATGTAAAATGGAAGAGGCAATGTGCAAGGACTCAATTTTTTTATATTATAGAAAACCTACGAAAAAACATATATCTGACTCCGTTTTGTCTCAAATTTAATAATTGGGATATATAATTTTATAAACATATACAGTAATGAGTGTACTGCCACATAAATTAATATACACTCATGCATGGTTGTGGGTGTATCAAAGCTCATAACTTAATTATGTATCAAGAATATGAGACTAAGTTTCCTCTAAGGCACCCCTCTAAAATGCCCACTACGCACGTCAAGCGTGGTGATGCTATCTGTATAGAAAGATTCATTATAGAGTGTTCATCAAAAGCAATTCATTAGAGTGCAAAGAGACCATCTTATATATTATCAATACTTTTTCTCAACAATCATATGGGACTATAATTTTTTCTTCTCCAACCACCAACCACTTTCACTATGTTATTGAGAGAACTTTGAATCTAATTTTCTCATTCACCCAAAAATAGTTTTGATAATAAAAATATATTACGTTCATCTCAACGACGACAGGAACACAATCTAATGTAGTTCTACTATCAAAATATTAATAGATCCAAACTCATTTTGACCAAGGGTTAAAACCCAAGTTTTTCAAACAACAAACAACCCCATTTGATCAACTGCCATATCCTCATTCACAGTAGTTTTTCCATATTAAAAGATTACGAGTGCCTATATAATTAATAATTATGGTGGACATATCATCTTTAAAAATGTACATTGCAAAAAGTATAATCTTAATATATTCTTTAAAAAGATGCAAAACACGTGAGATGATACGCACAGAAACTATGAAAATACAGTGTATGCGACCATAGGCAAGATGCAGAAAGTATTATCATCATAATATAAGTTATGGGAAAGCAGTATATGCAATTAGAGAGAAGATGACGTATATGAACTCCATGTATACCTTCAATACATACAATCTTATTTACAATTTCACGTGCAATATCATATATGATCTCCCAATGATATATGTACATTAAATGAATATTGTCATTTTTTACTTATTCAAGTAGACCGGTACAATTAGTTTGAGTATACTTCATTTGTATGGAAGTCGTGTTCGTTACATTAAATATATATATTTAAAAAAATCAAAACACAGTAGAACTGACTACTACTTCTAACATTTTCCATTTGGATAATAAATTGGACTTGAAAAAAATATGCCCTCATAAAATGCCTTGCGAAATAGACTTTTTCTAGATTTTGTTATGTTATGTATTTATGTGAGTGGTCTTACCCTTGCCAATAATCTGTTTATGGTGATGCTTTTTTAGATCAATAATTCAATATGCAAATTCATATGAATTATTCATTTTTTAAATTAATTAGCATGAAATGCTTAATTGATGCGTGATACCTAAAATCCATAAAGTATAGGGCGTCATGAAAGAACTGAGGAATTAGAAATAATTTAAATTTTCGATCTATTAACACTAAAATCAAAGTCCTCAAACCCTCGATTTAACATAAAATTGAAATAATAATAATAATAATAATAATAGTAAATAATGAGCCAAAGTGGTCTTATGACATATTTGTGGTGTTTTTTATGTAGTTTGTTAAAGATATAGTCAGGGACTCAAGGTCAATTAATTTTTCATTTCCCCTTTTGTTCAAACATCTAGAAAAATTATGTTTCAATATTACATTTCTATGTAAATTACTTGAAATTTCATGCTATATTTTTCATTTCACATAATTTAGAAGAACTAGATCCCTGAGAATATAGAATTTTCATTCTGAATCAGAATTACCAAACTAATCTTTAATTTGTTGCTTTTATCCAAGAGTATGATAACATATAAAAAAATTTAAATGGGATTCATATGGATTACTTCTACCAACCAACCAGGGCAAATTAAGGCTCTCTAGATGTGGAAATTAAATGTCCAATAATTACAAGTTATAAACTTATAAAGTTATAACCAATAATTACAGTGGTTCGGTCCATAAAACATCACATAATTAAATTTTCGAGTGTGGGATACAAAAGCAAATAATGATGCCTAACTGCTTATTTTTTCTATATGAATCACACTGAATTTTACACAACTACATGTGTTCTCACATGCGTGCACCAAAGGAAAACATAAAGATTAGCTAAAGTTATAACGTAGTATATTGTAATATATATGAACATAGCCCTTTTAAAAAAAAAAGAAAAGATGTTCTTGTTATATAAATACCATTTTTTATCTTTAGCTAACATTTTGTTGGATCTATATATCTTCTTCTAAACGCCAAATTCACTTTTTTTTTTAATTTGAGGGGTACATAATTGATGCACATATTTCATATTTGTAGATATTAATACTTTACTTAAAGATATATACTTTATTTACACCAATAGATAAAAAATGATATAAATCCCCTAATCCATCTCTGGACTAATTAAAATATTGTATGAGGATAAAAAATCACTCTAATAACAAATCTTTGTTGATAAATGGTATATATATCACTACAGTTTTCCTGCCACCACTTATCACTCTCCAAAACAAATTCTTTTTTGAATTACAAGTTGCAGCAAAGGAGGGATCAGGACCTTTATACATGATGAGTTCTATAAATGGAAGTTTTGAATAATCCTAGTTGCCATCAAAATTATTTATTTCTACATTAAGAGGTACTCTTACTTGTAATAAGTGATAAACACTGGTATATTTCGATCAAAGTGTCATGCAATAAAAAAAAATTAACATCCACGCATTATGTTGCATTCATGCATCTCAACAAAAGTTTAATTTTCATATAGGTCAGAAGGTTTTAATGGTGGCTCTTCAATCCAAGTTTCAATAGTACAACCTAAATTTTTTAAAACAAAAATTGTTCCATGAGAGACCATTGTATCTATTTAAACAGTACAGACCCAATGACAATATATTATTGAATTCCCCAAGATTTCCCACATATCGATCAAAACGAATCCACATTTATGTTAAGCCCCCCTCTCATTATCAATTTCTATACAAACTTTCTCCAAATCCGAAAAAAGAAAAAAGAAAAAGAAAAAGAAAAAAGAGAGGCTTCACTGCAGATGTGGAGATTCTCTTACCCACTTGTCATTACTGCCACTCGCGCCACCACTTCCGTCGTCGGCGTTGCCATCCTTTCCGATCAAAGACGTGATCGCTGCGGCGACTGCGACGGAGAACTTCGGATCCGAAGCGATAGCGCTCACGTTCTTGGCCAACTTCAACTTCTCATCCCCCAAATCATCAATGCTGGTGCTCGCAACAGGTGACCAGGGTCTCTTCCCATGCCCACCATGCATGGTGAGCGCGCGCGTGTGTGCGTGCGTGTTGTGATCGAAATTGATCTCACTAGAAGAATTGGCTTTCGATGGGTCCACCAAATAGGGGTTGGTGAGATACGAAAAGGGCGTCAACCGCGCATCCGAGTACGCGTAGTTCGAGTGGTGATCGGTGGTGCCCGTGGTGGTCGAGGCCATGGCGGTTGCGCCCACCGGCAAGGGATGGTTGTGCGTGCCCTCATAGGTCGTCACGAGTATCGACATGTCCTCTAAGCATCTTTGTACCTAACAATACTTGGATACAGTGAGTGGAGGAGACTAAGATGACTGAGTTTAACAAAGCTCATATGCTATCAACAACAGCATACAAATGCAGTGTTGTTTGTTTATGAATGCATATTTTGATGATTATATATATACACGAAAGCAGCGCACCTGCTTTCGAACGGGGCATCCAGGGGCCACGGTGCAACGATAATAAGACCTCGGGCACGGGTTCCCCTTTGCGATCAGGACCTTTATACATGATGAGTTCTATAAATGGAAGTTTTGAATAATCCTAGTTGCCATCAAAATTATTTATTTCTACATTAAGAGGTACTCTTACTTGTAATAAGTGATAAACACTGGTATATTTCGATCAAAGTGTCATGCAATAAAAAAAAATTAACATCCACGCATTATGTTGCATTCATGCATCTCAACAAAAGTTTAATTTTCATATAGGTCAGAAGGTTTTAATGGTGGCTCTTCAATCCAAGTTTCAATAGTACAACCTAAATTTTTTAAAACAAAAATTGTTCCATGAGAGACCATTGTATCTATTTAAACAGTACAGACCCAATGACAATATATTATTGAATTCCCCAAGATTTCTCACATATCGATCAAAACGAATCCACATTTATGTTAAGCCCCCCTCTCATTATCAATTTCTATACAAACTTTCTCCAAATCCGAAAAAAGAAAAAAGAAAAAGAAAAAGAAAAAAGAGAGGCTTCACTGCAGATGTGGAGATTCTCTTACCCACTTGTCATTACTGCCACTCGCGCCACCACTTCCGTCGTCGGCGTTGCCGTCCTTTCCGATCAAAGACGTGATCGCTGCGGCAACTGCGACGGAGAACTTCGGATCCGAAGCGATAGCGCTCACGTTCTTCGCCAACTTCAACTTCTCATCCCCCAAATCATCAATGCTGGTGCTCGCAACAGGTGACCAGGGTCTCTTCCCATGCCCACCATGCATGGTGAGCGCGCGCGTGTGTGCGTGCGTGTTGTGATCGAAATTGATCTCACTAGAAGAATTGGCTTTCGATGGGTCCACCAAATAGGGGTTGGTGAGATATGAAAAGGGCGTCAACCGCGCATCCGAGTACGCGTAGTTCGAGTGGTGATCGGTGGTGCCCGTGGTGGTCGAGGCCATGGCGGTTGCGCCCACCGGCAAGGGATGGTTGTGCGTGCCCTCGTAGGTCGTCACCAGTATTGACATGTCCTCTAAGCATCTTTGTACCTAACAATATCTCGATACAGTGAGTAGAGAAGGCTAAGATGACTGAGTTTAACTGAGCTCATATGCTATCAACAACAGCATACAAATGCAGTGTTGTTTGTTTATGAATGCATATTTTGATGATCATATATATACACGAAAGCAGCGCACCTGCTTTCGAACGGGGCATCCAGGGGCCACGGTGCAACGATAATAAGACCTCGGGCACGGGTTCCCCTTTGCAATCTTCTGCCCATACTTCCTCCATTGGCACCCATCGTTCATCTATAACAAGAAAAAGAATGACTTAAGGGAAACCAAGATTGGTTGATTGAGATTGATTAGATTTGATCGATGAACTCACAGTGGGTCCTTGACACCTTGCCCGGACCGAGACCCTAGCTTTACGATTTGGTGGGGGCAAGCTTTGGCTCGGCATGCCTGTGGAGAATAATTCAGTCTTCAGCACCACTGGTTTGTGTAGCTGATCAACAGCTTCTCCTCCCTCATGAAGCCTCAAAGACAGCCCAAGCTCCTTGTCTTCTTTGGAGATGGCATGGCTTTCTTGATGTTGGGTAGGAGGGATTGGTTTCTTGGTTAATTCGATTCCTTCGTGGGTTCTTTTTGATCCACTTCCAAGTGAGAGAAATGTTGGGCAGTATTCCTTCATGTGTATATATGTAGAGAGAGAGAAAGATAGAGAGATGGTTATGTATTTAGAACTTATATATATGAGCTATTACATGTGCATGATATGTATATGCACCTTTAGTTGGGAGTGATGTTGAGCTTCTGATAACTTGATTTGGAGGTCGTAGTGTTCCTTCATCGTCTGCTCGATCGCCCTCCGAAGCGACTTGTTCTCTTCTTTGATTCGAGTCATCTCGTTATGCAATGAAGACAACTGAAACAAAATACATGCATGCACATCTATCAAACTATGTAAAAACACACCTATATATATATATATACACACATGTGGGTTTTGATCAACTACCTCATCTGACATGGAATTCCCTGAATTGAGTCTCTCCTTCTCTTCATAACCACCCTCACCTTCTTCTTCTTCAACTTCTTCTTCTACTTCAACCTCCTCAACTTCATTGTCTTCTCTTTCCGTCCCTTCATCATCATCTCCCTCACCATGATCATCTTCATTTATCTTGAGAGAGAGATCAAATCTCATCATGTTAGACTTCTGGTCTTTGTTTTCCATCAATGGCATGTATGTGTTAAAAATCCTGCGCTTTGAAGCCACCAAAGTCAAATTAGATATAACACACGCGCACGCAATGCTGTGACGGATGTGAAATGACGATTATGTCCTTCGAAACCCAAACCGCGATGCCGCGTCATCCGTCGTTTGAGGAGGGTATTTTGAGGATTTCTCATGTCGTGAAGGTCAACTGACGGAATTTAAGTACGAGAGGGTCCTTTTCAGTTTAAATTGTCTCATGTGATTTTCATAGTGAGAAAATTTTGTTCACGGTGGGGATTATATGTTATTTAATATAAATATAATTCAACAATATATATATAGTAAAACTTTAGCTGCTCAATGACTCCACCAACTCTAGATGAAGATTTAAAATGAGGCGGCCACCACCAATCTGAAGGTGATTGGTTAAACGGTTCATCAGACCCACCAAATGATAAATTACATCTCCATATATGATATATCAGTTGATGAAAAAAATAATAATAATAAAAATCAGTGAGTAGGGGCACTGTTGAGATTTTGATGCACTTATGTTAGTCTTGGTTGTCACCAGTATAATAGAGTTGATGATGTTAAGATAAGAGCATCTTTTGGGGGGTAATTAAATAACAAAATATAGATTATGTCACAAAATATATAATTGCTGTACTTGTACGTATAAAACAATATGCACTTTAATTATTTCATTTAATTTGCTTTTAGTTCTACTTAAGTAAACATCACACACGTGAATCTAATTTAAGTGTCATGCTGATGGCCACACCATTCACATTATGAGGAACAATTCCAATTAATTTCCAGTTTCTTTGTAGATATATATGGTGAGAAATATATAGTTCTTTAATTATTGCATTGAAGAGGAATACACGTTAGACAATTGTGAGGCAATTATGATTTTTAGGTTGAATAAGAATATTGTGTGTGTGTCAGGATGGACCCGAACTTGACCCATGACAAGACTTGACAGGTCCGGGTCCAATCCATGACCCAACAGATCCTTAGAAATGTGGACCTGGACCTGAACATGTCGAATCCGATCCGAGGATAGTTGATAAAACAAAGAATTCCAAACTCATGAATTTGTTTGTCTTATCATCCTATTAGAAAAAATTTGTAATAAATCATTAGTTATTATTGAACTTTCTAAACTGGTGTCCTGATAATATGTTTGAACATATTTTGTACAATTCAAAAGAAGTAAATGAATTACTAAACAACATTCAAAACAATAAACACTAACATATAACATTCAAAGTAAACAGAAATCTAAACAATATAACAATGAACTAAAAGAGAGAGTTCATGGTTATTTGTGTCACAAAGTAAACAATAAATACTTATACTTGTAACTTGATAAATAAAAAAATAAAATTATGAGTCAACTAATACTAATAGTCTTATAATATATGAGTATATATTAATAAAACAGTTGGAACTCTGACCCGACTCGTTTGAATGTTCGGGTCCACTAGGTCAAATCCAAATCGGGTCAAGTATATTACATGTGTAATTGAATCCTGATCGGGTCGGTCAAGAGGGTCTGGGTCCGAACCCGACCCGTTAACATGCCTATATATATATTTATACCTAGAGAGAGAGATGCATGTATAGAAAATGCATGGACAATCTGCAATTTCTTTTGCAGTCTCAACTTATAATGAATTTTTTTTATATTTATCTAATGAAATACATACATTTACAAAAAATTATATATTTGAAATGAATTAAATGTATATATTTTTTAAACCTAATATATACTATATGAGAGAAATTATATGCTATGTTAGGACTAAGAAAGAGTGCATCATCACCCATCGATATGCAGAAAATAAATAATCTATAAGGTTTCTCCTTAGTTGATGAACGTTAATACCAAATTATAACTGAAATCTAATTATTAGAAGAAATCTACATATATACCAAGAGGTAATTGATGTGATAGAGTCTCAACATTTACCTAAAAAGAAAAAAGAAAAAACTACGTGTGAGGGTTTAAAAGACTAGTTCGATTATTTAAAAAATTAATTAATGAATGAATGAATCATTCAATGGCACTAATCTCATCAAACTATATTGTAATCACTCCATACATCATCTTTAAACCATAGATCTCCTATGTAAAAATACATTGGGATCAACTCTTGAAAAAGTCAACCAGAAGACTCGCGCCATTCAACGAGTTCCCCGATCAAGAAATGATTAACATAAACATCACTAGTTAAAAATTAAAATATAATTAAACAAGCATCCTGGTTTGATTAACATTATATATAGCAAGAGCCACCAATGAAACATGTACACCACTTATTTATAATGTATTCTAATCCTCTTTACATCAATCATGCATTCATTGAAGGACCATGCATGATGCCTTTTGGAGTATTCACTTTACCATATATACCTTGAAATAAGGAATTATAGATAAGTTGGTTGGTTAGCTTGTATGCATGTTCCCATTAATGCTATGTTAACATAAAATAAACCACTCAAAACTTCAACTATTATTATTACTACTATTATCAAAATAGAAACAATTGGGTCAATGTGATTGTCCAGAACAAGTTTATTTATTTTTATTTATATAGAGCTACAGAGATTGCGGCGGGCTTGGATCTATTAGAAACTATATATGTTATATGAACTTTCCTAGAAGTAATTTGAGACAGATACATTAATCCTTAGATGCACTATTAATTAGGTCAAACCTGATAATTCAGAAGCTGGTTTGGCTGTCCAATGGTTATATTATTTAATTATAAATAAACTAGTTGGAGAGGGAACATGTATTCAAACACTTCATGATGAGGTAAGATATTTTTTCAGTCATTGATCAAAGTCACAACATAACAATAAATCAAATGGGTAATTCATACAAGGGCATTATAATACCCATGAACATACATAACCTACTTTATCTTTAGAAATTTAAATAAATTAGTCTTGCTGTAAACCAATTTTTTTAATCTATGGACATTTTTATATAATCTGTATTTAAAAAAAAACCAATTTTACTTAAATAAAATGCGTGGCAATTTTTTTTAAAAAGGAGATGGATGATTAATGCACTTTATTTATTCTATCTATATTAATAGACTAATTAAAATATATAGTATATATCATAATTAATCCATCTCGAACTAATTAATCGTTGTTTGAGGATTAAAAAAAGTATTCTAATAACATAAATATTTTCAACATCTTTACTGTTAGATGATAATTAAAAATCTCATTATAGCTCTATACCATGTTATGCCAGTTGAAAGGGGCCATAAAGGTGATCTCACCTTGTGTTAAGAGAGAGAGAGAGAGTACTATTAAATAAATTAGATGAGCTTAATTAGACCCAAATCAGATATATAATATCAATGGGGCTTTGATTAAGTACTTAAAAAAACCCTAGGTGAGAGAGGCTAGTGCAGTAGGAAGTACTCCCAAGCTGGTAGTCGGTGCTGGCTTCGAGGCATGTTTAGAATTAACAAGTGAGATTTCTCAACTCTTTATATGCTTTTTCAACTCATTAAACATTATTTTTTTCCAACTTCATTAAACATTAAATAAAAACACTGTTTGTATGATTGGCTCCCTAGACCTCTATAAACAATTTTCTTTTATTAATTAATCACCTCTTACTCACGAACACGTGGACACCATATAACATGATCAATACCAATAGTAGGTGCTTAATTATAAGACTTAATTATGACTGATTTAATCATAGTATAAAGTTGAAATGATACTCTAATACCATTTAACAATAAAAACGTTCGGAATATATCTGAATGAGATTTGTATCATTTTTTCATCCATTAATATAAATAAATAAATTTTATTACATAAAATATTAATATAAACAAATTATGTTAGAAATCGGCCAAATTAAGATTAATATGGTTTGTATAACTAACATAAGACAAGTTTTCCAAAGATTAAAATGAGTTAAATTCATACATATCTAAACAAAAAAAAAAAAATCTTGCTCAATACCAAATGAGACCACAAGGTTTTGGATATTGAAGCCAATAGACTGGTCGGGGTCAAAAATTGATTCATCTAGTCCTCATATTAAAATGTGATCACATCAGCTGTTCTATATGAAACACGTACTGCATGAACGACACTTTTGACAACATCACTATTTGTTAGTTGTCATTGAATAACAGTTTATTTAAGTTCTGGAATCTATTTTTATGTGTTTAATTTCTTGATTGATCTAAAAAGAAGTTATTTAATAAGGTGACAAGCAGAACAAATGATCCAAACCCTATTATAAGATGGCATAAAAGATAAATGGATCCAGAGGAGGTCAATTTTCATTGGGTGTTGTAATAGGCAGTCTTTTAATTCTACATGCAGTGATATATACTTTGTTAGATGAAACTTATAACTTTTTGTTGTATAAAAAATTTCATTCTTAGTTTCACGAAATATATGCTTTTAAAAATAAAATCAAAATTTGTGAAAATTAAACTGCATGCAATATTAAAATGTGATGGGCTTCATTCCCAAACATGACACACAGTGAGTCCATGTTATATACGTCCTCATTTAAAACCAAGTCTATGGCTTCATTTATTTATTTTTGATGATCTTACATGCATTTCATTTGCAATCTGTTTTTTTTTAATAGCAATTAGCAAGTGTTGATTTTGTCATTTCATATTAAAAAAAGAGTGCCCAATTCATTTGAATATGTATTTCAATTTTCCAATGTTACAAAATATATATGCATAAATATAAAAAAAATCAAAACATACATGGGAAATTAATTAGGGGTCCATGTTGTCATCCATCTATTATTTTTAAGTCCCTGAAAATTTTTAAGTTTTTTTAGATCCCTAAGACGGTGAAAAATTATCTTTAGGCCTCTCCAGCCGGATGTTGTTCAAAAATGCCCTCACCCAATTATGCGAAGGTTAACAATGTATTGAGAAGTGTTAACAGTATATTGGGGATACTTATAGTCCGTTTTAATATGAGTTTAGGTAGATCCTGCGTTTGAAAAGCTAAAAATTTTGAAACTCAAATCCAAACACATTTTCAGCGTTTAACTTTTCAACTACAATATTCCTTTTTAAGCTAAAAAAACTGAAACGTAAAATTTTAAGAATCTTACAGTTTCAACTTCACATTCAAACGTAACCTTAATAATGTACTGGGAAGTGTTTAGAGTGTACTAAAATAATTAAGCAGAGAACATTTCATGTGAAGTTTAACAATGTATTGGGGAATATTAACAGTATACTGAAAATACTTAACAATGTATTTGAAAGTGTTAACAATGTACTAAAATAATTGGGCGGGGAACATTTTTGGTATTTTTGAACAACAATCGGTTGAAGAGACCTAAAGATAATTTTTCACCACCTTAGGAACCTAAAAAAATTTAAAATTTTTTAAGGACTTAAAAATAACAGATGGGTGAAACATTCGAGTGTTGTAACTATGTATCGCTATTTTTACAACTCTTGAATCTTGAGTTCAACTACGTATGATTATGTCAGCTCACTTAAAAGAAAGATTGGTATAATAAAGAAAAATATCATCACACATGACCAACTTGTTTTCTCATTCAATTTTTGTCAACGTGACATCAACCTCATTAAATATAATAGTATTCGAGATATTAGTCTTCGAAGATAGCGAAATACAAGAGCTAATCTAGAATGGAGTGTTTGAATTGTAAATCAATTTGTATATATATTGTGGTCTTGGCAGATGGTCCAACAGATTCATCAGTTTTTTTATATTATATGATCCTTCAAAAGATCATATATTTATACAATTTAAAATTGCTCTCAGAAATATATATACATCATATATTTGGGCAGATATATAGTTGCAGCTTGAATCAGGTACCTTATTTATATATTACTACTTTTAGGTGGGTCAAAATGAAGTTCCAATAGAATTCCAACACTGGAATTGGGAGAACTACACCATCAATATTCAATGTCAAAGCCAATTGATATAGTTTAAATTAACAATCTATACATAGGTTTTTTAGTGGCTAAAAAAATATCATGCAAATTAACCTCTACATAGAAGTTTAAATTGTTGTTATTTTATTCTTGATTAAAATGTTATCATATTAGCAAAAATTAGACTTGAATCTACCTCGATGAATAAGGGCAACCTACGTGTATGCTTGTAAAGGAAAATTTGTTTTTTTGTTTTTTAAACGTATAATTTAATTGTGCCTCGAGAAATTTTAATAATCCATGATATCTATTCCAAGGCAAATTGGAATTGCAAGTCTCATCCTTCCTAGATTAAATATACAGTGAAACCCTAAGCATATTCTTAGTACCTGATTCTACTGTGTGATGTTTTGAGGTTTTACTGTGGACGAGCACAAGTGGATCTAATGAAACAGTGGACTCAACGTCTCAACCAACCAAGCTAACCCTATTTTCTTTTGATTTTAATTTGTCACTGGATGGGATACTTTAATATTCATATTTTATCCTAAATCATTCATATATGTATATATTAATATGCAAATTCAGATATTTTCTAATAGAGTTTTTTTCTTCAAATAAAAATAGACATTAGATTGAGTTATTAAGTAACATATTAAAGACATGAGGGAATCGTACAAAGATAATACAATAAATACTTCACTTATCAAGATTATAATTAATCTTAAAAAAATTAAATTTTAACCGTATGACACAAACATATATAATTTATAATGAATGTCCTGTTCATATATTTTTCAAAGAATACATTGATATTCATATTAATTCAGATATTTTCAAAAGAAGGCTAGCTTAAAAAGAGGCTCCTATTACGCAATGACACCCTTAATTGTATAAAAATTTCATTCACTATTACAATAATGGTCATACATTAGGCCAGCACTCTTTTTTCTTATAATCAACTCTTTTGCGTGTGTGTCTCATGCAACTTGCAACTTTGATGTCCTTTCCCATTCGTGCAATTTAGCAACTACATTTTTTGGGTGACCAGAAATCATTATCATTGGTTGAAAAAACCACATAATGTTAAGTACAGTTCTCTTGCTGCCCCAATTTTAGTATTCCTCGTGTATTAAATTTTACGTTGTCTAATGAGATACATATTTTTATAAATAATGAAGCATATATTTTAATGAATTGTATGGATACATTTATAAAAAAATGTAAAAAATTTATGTTGATACACATGCTTCGTCAATGTGAGCATATGTTTCAGTGATTTTTTTATTGACGACGCATATGAGACTGTAATGGGAGAATTGTGTAACATAACACTTTTTTTTAATCTTATATGCGTCGATAAAAATCACCAGAGCATATACTCATATTAATAAGGTATTTTATTCGACAGAAAATTTTCACATTTTCTATAAATGCATTCATACAATTTATTAGAGTATATGTTTCATTAAAAAAAAACATGTAACTCATTAGATGATGTATACTATTATTTTTTAAAAAAATTTAAATACATGTAAATTGAAATTGGTGTTGAAAAAAGAAACTGTACATAATATTATCCAATAAAAAATCAATGATATCATGTAGGATTTGGAAAAAGGACAGTGTTACGTTTAGAGCTTGACGGGGAAAAAATGGAAAATGAGATAATGTAATGTCACATTATTCAATGGAAAAAAAATGAGATTAAAAAAAATGTATTTGAAACCAAGATAATGTTACATTATTCAATCTAATCTGTCCAGAAATAAAAAAATTCAGAGATTGATGGAATTAAATGGCCTGGGTCCATTGAATGGGGTTGTTGAGAGAAGGAGACAACAAATGACAAAAGCATTGACCGACAATGGTTTTTTTTTTTTTTTCTTCTTGCGAACCAAATTTTTATTTGACTTCTTATCTACATGTGAGTCTATCCGTAGACGAGCTAATGTTTGACAAATGAATATAAACAACACAAGAAAATAAGAGTCCCACCTCAAAATTAAGCCACTTTTGTATACAAAATTAAGTTATAATGAGGTATTATAGTATATATAAAAAAGGATTATATGATTGTTTGTTTGGTTTTGTTTATATTACTTTCGTTAGAAAATATAATAATAAAGTTTTTGTTGTTTAGATAAAATGTGAATAAGGTTTGGATAATGATTTACAAAATGTGAAAAAATGATGACAATTGATTTAATAGTAAACAGACCAACGCATTATTTTGGGTTGAATAACTTAGAATAATTTAATTGCAGGGGTTGATTGTAATCCATATACCATTTTATATCAGTTAATTCTTACATACAGATTCTCATTTATTTCAACATTTCAAACATCCATTCACCTATTTATCTATTATACTAACTAAGAAAGGTTTTTAATTTTATGTAACATAATTTTACATATTTACTCTCTAACAAATTTATTAAAATATATTATTATCCAAAATCAATATTTCTTCTCTCAATCTTGTGTTAAGATTTTATATTATTTTATATATTAATAGACTCCCTAACAAATAAATTAAAATTAATTAAAAAAGAATAAAAACTACACATTCAACAAATCTCATTAAATTTCAAAAAATTTATAGCTTTAATACATATTACAAATAATTTTAAAATAATTATTGTTATCAAAGAATGGGTATATATTCATTTGAATTTTGTTTTTATTATTTTGTTGATGGTTTGTTCTTATATATTTATTAAGGTATCATATAATTTGGTTGGTTATAGGGATGTGGGTGGAGTCCATTTATTTATTTTATTATAAATAAATTTGTTAGGACTAAATAAGTTTGATCATCAAATTATCTTATTTTATTTTCATTAATATATCATATTGTTTATTTATTTTATTTTCACACACATTGTAAGCAAGAAAGACTAGTTTTGATATTATTCTATCTAATTTTCATTTATTTTAGACTCTATTTTCGAATCAGACGAGGTGCTTAAAAGTCTCAGAAAAAAACAAAGAAATCATTTTAAATGGTGACCCCTTGTTGTGGAATTATGATGAATTTGCACAAAGTCTTCAGATGGTGCAGAATGTCACATATATGGTTTACCAGTTTTTGTTGGCTTTTTCTTTCGTCCACACAAAAATATCAGTACTATGTCACAATAAATAGATGATATTATATGCATCAATGAAAACCATGCCTTAGCCACAACCATATATTATAACATTTTGCAAATTGTTTGAACACCGTGTGTGTCGTGTATGATGTACACAAACTGATGTCATTCACACGTCTACATACTTATAAAACAATAAATAATTTTCTATTTAGTTCTACCTGTATTTACACTCCCTTTTTTTTATACTTTTTTGCGTTCTAGTAAAAAATACAACAAGATATGAGATTAGTTCTAACAACACCCACCACCATATTATATGTATTCTACCTCCTTGCCAAAAAGACCATCCACCGAGTAAATAAAACAAGTACTTTTTATAAATAAATAAAAAACACTCTGGTAGCTTCAAAAAAGATTTTTTAAAGCCTCGATCCACAGCAGGGCTTTGCCCAGCATGTGCCTTCCACAAGCATAAACTCATTGTCAATTTCAAGCTCCTTGGAAGTACAAATCTACCCCAACAATCAGCATTAGACTAAGCCCACTGAAGGACAGAATGGACAATAACAGACCATGCCAAAAAAAAAGAGGGCCACAAAAGACTGAGAAAAAGAAAACCATGATATAACATAAAAAACAAGTGGATTAACTAATCCAAGCACCATATTTAGTTTTGTGGAGCAGCAAGAGGCATTCAACATGCACAGCAAAACCATACCCATTGGTACCAGCCCTAATTGGCTTGACAAGAAGGGAAAAAATACCAACATTCTTACCTTAGAGAAAACCTGAAAATTGTTGGCACCAACTCCTGAGGCCTGAACGGTGGAAAATCGATCCCTGCCAGTCATGTTAGCGCGAGTAAAATCACAAAGAAAACATCACAAAGATTTGTGAAAATTAAAATAATGGAGGAACCATGACTTTCCAAAACTATTGAGATTCCTCAACATCAAAATGCTTTCCCTCGGACTAACCAAATAAAAAAATCTACTATGAGAAAGAACTTAAAACTTATTTTCTGCACCCACTTTCTCAAAAAAACAAGAGGGAAAAACAACCCTCCCTCATCTATCAACAGCATCAGCCTTTTTTTCCCTACCCTTCTCAATATATCAATTTGAACAAAAAAAAAAAAGAAGCAAGAAAACCTATAACATTGGACCACCTCTCGACCTATGAAGCAGTAGAGAAGAAAATCATGCTTTTAATTTCAGTCAGATGAATTCGACCCAGAGGCACCAACACCGCGGCTCGCTTGAGATTTCTGTTTTTCCTGCACAAGCAAAGAACACAATGTGAGATCCAACAATGTATAGAATATAAGTTACGCTGTCGTTATCCTAAGTTGCTGCCATTTGTCAGTTTCTATCAAAGTTGACATTTATCCAGTATGAGCCATCCAGTTTAAACATACTTTTACAAATATTAAAATTCATAGAACAATATCCTTTGTAACATAGTATCCTTCCTATTGTTCATATGTAATGATATAGACCCACAATGTCCCTAGGATTATCCGATTGTACCTAAGCTGATTGGACAGCATCTCAAACATTTGCAAGTTTCCTGGAAAAGAAAACGAAGAATGTAATAGTAGAATTAGTTACCCTGTGATATTCAGCAATTTCCTCTGGTGTCAGAAATTCTATCTGCTCGTTCTCGTCCCAGCCAAGCAATTTCAGAAATGCCTCCTCTTTTGGATCGGGACACGGGATCTCCTCACCATCCCCATTCTCAATGCTGGAAGAATTACCAGAAATCACAGCAGAAGAATCACCAACCTTGTCCTGGATAGCAACAGGAGCATCAACCATTGTCACATTTCCATCTGTCTTCTCAGAGATTGACGATGTGACCACAGGGATTGTATCAGAGGCCGTGGGGGAATAATTTGTTGGATTTTGCTTTCGAAGAGAATCAAAGAATCCATCTTTTATAGCTTTTCTATCCAGTACGGTAGAATTTTGTACCGTTGACAAGGCCGAGGCAGGCATTGCTGGGTTGTTTTGGATTCTCAAGGATGCAAACTGAGTAGAAGGGGAAGAACCAAGGGTGTTATTCACATGAATGTTTGCAATTGTTTGAGCATCTTTGGTGGCAGGAATGCTGGAATTCTTCTCCCAAGAGAGGACAAGAAGCCTCCCTCCTTGAGACATCTTGGCAACATCAGATCTAACAGGCAAACGGAGGTTATGACCGCCAAGCTGAGACTGCTGAACATGTTTGGTTGCTGCAGACACATCAACGTTTCTTGCTGACTTGGGCTTTAGTTTGTTTGAAGAGCTAACCTGATTATAGAACGAAATATAAGAAAAGCTGCCACGATCCTAAAAAACATATAATCTGATTCGTGATGAAGGTTTTTTTTTTGAAATCCACAAATCAGGAAAGTCAATCGCATCATTCGATTTACCACAAGAACTCTCAAACACCATGGCAACACAAGATCAGCACAAGTAAATGAGTAAGACAACACACATCCCACTATGAGCATTTTGATTTTCTATTCAGATCATGTAATGATATTGTCCAATAAAAGAAACAGTAGATAAACAAACCACAACTTCCACTTCTGCTCTAACTCAGTTTCTCAATGAAATTTAGGAAATTTAATCGCAGATCAAAAACACTAACAAAGATTAGGTAAACCACACAATTTTGCTATACTACAGGACACTCTTCAAAGGTAACCAAATTAACATTTAAATTTTCCCCAAGTAATAAAATATCAAAATCGAACTTCTCTATTTGAGAAACTGGTACAAATACTACCACGAAATATTATAAAAAAAATTAGGGTACATGTCGAGACAAGACATTTACTGCAGTTTCCCCTTACAACCATATGCCTATTACCCTGTTACCGAATTGTTATTCCCATCAAGGACAACAGTATAAGCCCCCATGCAGTGCCTGGGCTAATCCCTTATGAACCTAACATCCACATCGACCTTCTATACACTTTATATATCAACAATAAACCTCCCACCTGTCAATTACAAAATATGATATGGACAAATCACATATAGCTTGTGCGATCTACAATTTGAGCGAAGTTTTTAAAAGTGGTCAGATGGGAGGGAGGCTGTTCCAATGTCCACATTCACCAAAAAATTCTTAATCGCAAGAGAGAATGAAATGTTGTTTGCTTTAGTTTCTCCATAGTGTCTTTGGTATCAACCCTTTAATAATTGTCCTAATCCATTCGTTCCAATTCCTCACAGCAGCATGTGAGCAAAATTTGCAGTTTGGCCATCACTAATAACTGGATCAGATGAGATTAAAAGTTCAGCGCATCAAGTTAACAGTCCCAAGCATTTCATAGACCACTTGCCTTTCTGAGAAAAGAGTTCTTTGGTTCTTAGCAGAGTACAGAACATCAAACCAACACACATAAACTCCTCACTGTGAAGTAAGGCTGATCTGTGCAACAGGGTTCCTTTTTTGAAAGATAATTGTTCCCAATTTTATCAACTAAAAACAATAGATGTGATAAGGTTCTCAGGCTCGACGAGCTAATTAGTTGGGTGCGGTGAAAGTTGACATCTGTTGAACAATTTTAATGAAGGTGGGCAATTTTTTCATTTGTAATATTGGTTTCTCTATTTTTGTACGGAGATCACTTGTCGCCTTTGTACGAGGGCATCTTTTGTTAATGAGATTGTTCTTTCTAAAAAATAATGGTGGGCAAAATTGTGCTTGCATTAACTCCACTTTATCTCCTTGATTCTGAAGAAAAAGTCTTATAGAAGGAATTAAGGATCACTGTCCTAATCTCCTAAATGGTGTGTATAAGAACATTGGTAAAGGCTTACTCTCCAGCTTAAAAAAGTGATTGGCTCCTTGGTGGATAATACTCAAGCAACATTTATTCATTGTATTTCATTAGTTAAAGGCTTCTTGATAGCATATGAATGTGTGGCCTGTGCAAACAAAAGGGTTCTTCTATGCAAGCTTGATTTCGAGAAAACCTATGACTCCATTATAGATGTCATGTGATTCTTTGGAAGCTCTTGAAGGATTATAGATTTTCAGATAGGTGGATGAGATGACTTCATTATTGTATTAGGGTTTATCAATCACTATCATATGCTTTGAGATGGTCACTAGCTTGCAGGCGAATTTTCTAAACATAACTTGGTCAGCATTTATCTCTCCCATGAGGAGGTGTCATTGCATGCAAGGAAGTGTCATTTTCATGTTTCACACTTCCTCATCAAATATCTTGGGCTTTCCACATTAGCCCTAAGAAAGAGAGATCGAACCCTTCTTGTTCAAATATTTGACATAAGAACTTGAGTTGGAAATGAAGATTGTTAAACTTGAGGGCAGTCATTAGCCATCCTCTACTTTTTTTTCTCTCTAATTATACGAAGACTTTAATCAGTTTGTGAAAATGCGATAAGAGATTTGTGTGCGGTTGGAATACTGCATATAGTATATGCGGTATGCGAAGTATATGCGATTTTATATGCTTATTAATAAAGAACATATGATGATAATTTCTAACTAATAAATAACAAGATAAAGTCCCACCATAAACATCTACTTCTCAAATAGCCAAAACACAAGCACCCTACTCAAAACAACCAACACGAAAGTCTCAATCAATCCTACACATACAATCACAAATTTCTCCACACTAAATCACATTTCAAGCAAGAAGAAAGCAAACACAAGATAACAAAATGTGAAATTGAGACAGAAAATCATGATCAAGCATCAAGAAATCAATCAATATTTCACTGTAAGAACAAATCATCAAGGAAATATCTTAATTAGCAAAAAAAAAAAAAAAAAAACCAGCTTCAAATTTTCAATCATCATAAAAAAAATCCATTTTTCAATAATTTTTACACAGTTCATATCATCAAACACACAAAAAAAAGGAAAAGGAGGACATGAAGAAAATGGCACAATCAACTCTCACAACAACATCAAAACCAAAACTTGAACTTTCACTCAGAGACAAATCACACACACACACATAAGAACTTCAAAAGAGGACATGAGACTGAGAGAGAGAGAGAGAGAGAGTCCAAGTCATCGATGAAGCGCGTGCGCGCGGGGGGGGGGGGATGCTGAAGGTGTTGAACATAGCCCGGTGATGAAGGGCGGCTGAAGGTGATGAGAGTGCAGACTACTAGAGCCAGCTGAAACTGTTGAGGTGATAAAGAGACGGTTGAAAAAGCTCTTTTTTTCTTAAGTGGGTCGGTAACCGGGTCATGTAATGGCGGGCGCATATGCTGGTGCAGATTGCATATGCAATATGCATATGCAGTTCAATCTTCGCATATCCAAACACTAGTTTTTATGGACCAAAAATAAGGAGAAATGGGAGAGATACCCATTTGGTGAAGTAAAACCATGTTTGTTGTAGCAAGGAGGAAGGTGGACTGAGTGGGCTTAACCTTCAAAACATGAATAGATCTTTCTTGAAAAAATGTCTTTGGAAGCTTCTAATAGATATATCATCCTAGTGGGTAAAGGTTATTCGGGACATATATAATGTGGGATGATCTAGATTGGCATTGGAAGCACATGCAAGGTCTCAGTCTCACATTTGAGTGGTGTGGAAGAATCTCTATGATGGAGGAACTTCAATTTAAGCTTAACAACGATAGGATATTCCTTTTTTGAAGGACAATTGGGTCAATGGGACTTACTCGGCTACCCTCTACCCAAATCTCTATAGGGTGGCCACAAACAAAAATGATCTTATATAATATTCTTTGACATGTGGCAACACCATTATTCAGCACCATCAATTTTCTCGCAATTTAAATGAAGAGAAAGTGGCTGAATTCACATCTCTTCTTGCATCTCTTCAACATGGGTCATTGGACTTGGAAGATGAAGACACAATGATCTGAGTAACAAAGTCCCCAGTACAACTTCATTGTCAGAACATTCTAAGAAAGTATCAATGTGGACCTTAACGTGAGAACATTCTATGAAAGTATCAATGTGGACCTTCATGTGAGATCCTCTCTTCATATTTTTCTCATCAATTTAGAGAGTTAGTGACCCCGTAAAAATCAACGTTTCGTGTCGTTGCTCTCTCAAGACAAGATTCTTACAAAAGTGTTTCTTCAAAAAAACAAAGAAGAAGATTCTTACAAAAGTAATTCAAACAAAATGGACAAATTACGGTAACACTGTTTGTGACTTATGTGGAGTGGAAGATGAAATAAGAGATCGCTTATCTTATGGTTGCACACATAGTGAACAAAGTGGAGCGATCCTTGGCTCAAGATGTAATTTCGAAAGTCTCGAAGAAATAGGAGACCGGTTATAGAAAAGAAATAAAAAAAAATGAGACCAAATTAACAACGCAAAATTTCAATGGCTCATCCACCAAGCGGTTTGTTGGGGCATATGGCTTGCACGGAACGAATGCAACTTTCAAAGGAAAAGACCTTATCTTGAGAATAATCAGGTGATATTATGTCTTCTCTTCATGCTTGGATCATAGTTCTTCTTAGGGAGAACCCACCTTCGAGCATTACAGGGATTACATAGAAAAGTTGTAACTCGAGCTTTGGGGTTTATTTAGTGGAGTCATTGCCTTCCTTGGGCCCTCTCTGTTTTATTTGCATTATATACTCTCAATTGTTGTTAATTTTCGTTGGAGATCCATCATCTCCTTGCTCGAAGAGTAACATTTTATAATATATTTGCTCTACCTTCTAGTAAAAAAAATATCAAACAAAATAGAAACAACATGCCTCATTTTATCAAAATGGAGACCATCAAACTATAAACTTGAAAAAAATATTTGTATTCCAATGATCATCAGTATTTCAAATACTCATCACCACCCTATGGATCAAATATGATTTCAATGGTTATCTAGAAAATCAATCCAATCTCTCATCAGGAGATCTATCTATTTCCGCCCACCCACCCCACCCTTTAGTGAAAAGATACCCCTAGAAAGCAACTATAGACAGTATAGATGACAACCTAAATCATACATTTTTCCCCTGGATGTGACAGCTGCTAATGTGGATGAGAATCAAGCTAACCTGATCATAGCATCCTAAGTATTTCACAAAACAGAACAAAACAGGAAACAAATCTTACCGAAAATTTAGGCATTGAAGGGGTCATCGGAATCAACTGCCTGGATTGCTTAATTGCAAGTTCCTCAAGCCTTTGAGTTTCCGAAGGTACCTGAAGACATGTAACAAAATAACAGCATTCAGTGTGAGACTAAAAACAAGCAAAACAAAAATGCAAAAGTACGCATTTCATACAATCTTCACCTGTGAAGCAGGACGAGCTCGAAAGGGGGCCTGCGACAATGTCTCAGCCATATTCAAGCCAGTGGGCGTGGAAGGAGCTGGTGGGTGGGTGGAACCATTGTTCCCCCAATCACACCAGGCAAATTTGCCAAAGCAGAAGTCCAACCCTCTCCACCAATACCCATAGGAAGGTTAGCCGCCAAACGAGGAGAAGCAACCCGACTTATCTCCGAACCAACTTGCTTCTCATCAGCTCCCAAAGACGGGAAGTCCCTCTCGGACAAACCCTTATGGACACCACCGCCTTTCAATCCATTACTGCCCGAATCAACAGCTCCCCGAGGCATCATTTCACCATTGCGAAGTCTACCCGAGAACACCATCGACTGCGAGCGCCCCAGGGTGTCCTTCTCACCCCGGAGAGTTGCAACATCGTAGTCCAAGACCTCAAGACGAGAGGGCCTCTCCCTGTCGCGACGGTCAAGGTCCCTATCTCGGTCACCGTCGCGATGGGCGCGACTCCTGCTAAAGCTGCTGTACGCCCGCGAGCCGTCCTTCTCCGAGGACGAACCATTGGCCCTCAACCCTCTACGAAGAGCAGACGACGAACCATTCTGATCGCGCCCGGAGTTCCGATACCTCGGAGTACTCAAAATCTCATCTACAACACATTGATAACATTAATATTGATATCATATGAACAGTTTTACGCACTCAAATCGAGAACCACATTAAGGGACCCGAGACGTACCGGAATGTGAGGACGACGGGAAGTGGTGGTTCGAGTTGGAGAGTCCGCCGCCGCCATTGCTGCTGTTGCTATTGCTGTTGTGCCCTTTCAACCATTCAGGGACCAAAGAGGGTTCACGTCTCTCCATTGTGATCGCCGACCATTATATATATCAATGATTCAAATCGGTTTCTCTCAGAACCCCAAACCAAATTGAATAGGGTAATCGAATGAACAGATTCTACGACTCCATCATCTTCAATGACTGGTGTTTCAAGAAACAACAGAGAAACCCTAACTCTTCCACACTGAGGGGATTTTCATCCGAAACCCTAAAAACCTCTCAAAAACCAAAAATAATCCAAAATAAAAAAAGAATCGCCGTTAACGAAAAATAAAACCTAACCGTCTGATTCCACCAACGCTTCGTATTTTTAATTGAGGTCTCTTATATATAAAGAGACGATTCAGTTTTGCTTTGGTCCCCTATTATATTTGTCCCCAGTTATCCTGGGTTTTGAATTCCGGATGAGAATAAAAACAGAATTATACGAAATGAAAAAATTGAAATTGATATGGGTATTCAAGTATAAATTTTTTGGGATTTGGAACCGAAAATTATGTTTTTGTTGGAATATAATAATATATAGAATCGGTGATACCTATCTACCTATATATGTCTCTCTCTCTCTTTCTCTTTCTCTATGGTTTTCTTTGTGTTGGCGCCTGCCTTGAAAGAGCGAGTGAATCTCGAAGTATCGGCGTGTCGCGAATCCCGAGACACATAGCTTCGGCGAGGGGTCTTTGCTTCGGAGAATACACATAATCATGTATATGTAACGTATACTATAAATACGATATTTATTCGGGTAATATTAAGTCACATGAAACCATATGTTACAGGTAATATGTTTATAGGAAAATTATAAAAAAAAAATTTATTTTATATATTTTAGGATAAGATGGTTTGTGAATAGATTAGTTATTTAGATACGGTTTGTTATGATTATATTATAGTAGTTGATGATTCTTTATACACTAAGGATTAATGATTTACTAAATAACTATCATTCATGATTTATTTTCAACTGATCACCTAATATTACATACTTATTATACATTAATAGTTATTGAATGAAAAATACCCTTTAATATTACGTATTTATGATATTATCTACTAGTGAAAATAAATATATGTTGATATTATGTTATTAAATATATAAAGAGTTAAAATAAAATAAACTTGTAAGTTTCAAGAATAATTTAAAATGAAATACTTAAGTGTAACAAGGACACAAAATTTTTTTTTTAAGAAACATTTATTTAGAAGGTGTGATAGTGAGAAAAGAGAAAACAGTTTTTTGAAACTTACGATTTGGGGAAAACAAAATTATCCCGTGGAAATATAAAGTATATATTTGTTAGTTGTTATGATTTTAAGGGGAAAAAAAGGCTTGAATGTTTCCCAGGATGTCACCCAAACAAACAAAAAAGAACCTTGAATGTTATGATATTGAGAAAACAAAATAATCCCCTGACAAGATTTTTCAGAAGAAAAAAAAATGTTTTAAATTTTTATATTATTCAAAATATAATATGAAAGTTGAGATTGACAAGGAGCCATAATAATGCCCTTATTTATCCCAATGAGAAAAAAAATTATGAAATTCTGAATACATAGCCCAAGTTATTTGGAATTGTAATTCCCACGAGAGAGGCTAATTTGACAATAGGATAGGAACGGACGGTCAGGATTTTATCTGGATGGACCCACCAGATTCGAGTAGTTACAACGGACGAAATTGGTTGTGATATACGTACGGTGTCATGTTCCAGATTAATTAACACTCGCTTTCCTCCGCTGCCTGTTCTTGGGCTCATTACACCCGGCCCGAATTGGACGATGGGCTGACGAGCCCGCCCTGAATTCGAGGGGTTGATAAAGGTGTATCATGAAACGCATGTATTTTAATGTTATCATCCTCCACAATCATATAATGACTTAGTGTTTTTATATTTAGTTATATTCTTAAATATTAATATGAGTAGAATATCCAAATTTTAAGATTTCAACATTGTTTGGATAGATACAGATTCAATTGTACAACGCCCCGAATTTTGGACCGTTTGATTTAAATACATAAAAATTGATGCATAAAAAAATAATTATATTTGATATATTATTTAATTAATGTCTTTAAACTAAATTTAGTATTTAATTTGATTACGATTTTTTTCATTTTAGAAACTTCTGTATTCTTCCCCCTTCTCTTCTCCTCCTCCGAGACCATTCTTTTTTCTCTTACACTTTTCATTATCTCCATTAACCTTCACGAATTTGTTCTAATGAATTTGATTTAATTTAAGAATTAACATTTTTTTTATATTTTGGTTTGATGAAAACATATTTGTTTCAATTTATGGGTTAAATAACAAGTTTAATTTTAAATTCTATTTGGCTCTAAGTAAGTAAGAATCTGAATCAAGCCAATAAATTATATTTTAATATTTCTACCTCCATTAACTTCTCACAACTCATACTGATTAATAGTAAAAACTAAAAAGAAATAAAAAAAATTCTCACCTATCAAAACAATATCAACGCAATGCAAGCCTATTATTAAAAATAAAAATTCACATGTGGAGTACAATCAAGTCACAAATAGGTAAAAAATCACTTCCATAAAAACTATCCAGACATAACATCTTCGATTACATGTGGGTTGGGGGGAGGAGAGAAGGTGTGTGGCAATTGATATGAGTTGTAAGGAATGAAGGTGGTGAAAAGTCTAAGAGGAGGAGAAGGGGTAGGGGAGATGAATAGAGAAGTTTCATAAATGAGAAAAATTATAATCTAATTAAATGCTAAATTTGATTTAAAGAATAATTACATAATTTCAAATTTATTTTTTAATGTCATTTTATGTATTTAGATCAAACGATTCAAAACGTTGGACAATTGTCCAACGAGTGTTGGACCTAACCCGGTCCTGTTTAGATAAAACGTAAAGATATTTATCAAATTTATTTCTGTTTAAATTCTATCATAAAAATAACTGAAAAGATTTCTATTTTAAATTTTAATTTAGAAAAATATATATATTTAAATGTTATACCAGGAAACATATATAATTTTTATATTTTTATGTAAATCATGGGATATGTGTGTTGGAGTTAATTAATCCACACATTAAAATAAAAAACCCAAACTATTATTGTTACCCTTTCAAACCATGGCAACACAGCTCATCATTAATCCTACCCGACCTATGGATATATTGTTTGGTCACATACATGAAAATGAAATATTGATAATGTTGATAATCTGCATATTTCAAAATTGAAATTGTAAGCAATGAAAAATTTATATATTAAAAATATTTCATCTCCTTTATTTGATGGTTTATTTTTATTAATGTAAGTTATTCATTTTTAAAAGAAAAATTATTTTTTTTTATAAATATATGATAAGAATAAATTTTTTTAAAATTTTATAAAATTTATTATTTTAAATAATTCCATCTATAAAAATTCTAGGAGCCACACTGGTCCCATTTTTATACATTGTTGTAAGCTGAAATTCAAACATGTTATTTATCATCTAGTTAGCACCATAAAATAGTATAAACTTCCCCATAGACTAAAGTAGTTAATATTATTTTATGAAAATACTTATGAATTTAATCAGAAATGCAAAGATCAAGAATGAGCCAAATCAATTTATAATAGAACTCAAAAGTTTCCGTAAATCATTTCCTGGAAATCAAAGAAATTCATTAACTCATAGAGGGAAGATCAATTGAACAGTCATAATGGGATTCCAGAAGCTTTTTAATTAGAATTTTAAAGGACTAAAAATTAATAACATCAGATTAATGAAGAATTTGGAAGGACAAATTACATTTATTTGAAACAAATTCCAACATACTATGATGATAGTGATATTTTTATGAGATCTCAGTTTGCCATGCTGTTATTCAAGTTATTGGCCCCTGGCACCATTGCCAAAAATAATAAGCAATGGAAGCACAAATGAATAGCTTTCAAAGATCTGCCCATGTTATATCCTTCATAAGGAAGAGATCTAAATCTAAAAACCATAAAACCCTTTTCGCCTTATTTTGTAAGGCTCGAGGTTTGGACCTGTAGCTCAATGGTTAACAAGATTGTTAATTATCATCTTAGATTGAGTTTATGTGGAATATCCTCTTTGAACCCTTTACAGAATACAGAATCTTTTTCTTCATTGGAATCACAAGCCTCTCAATAAACTTTTTCGTCAATAAAGATAAGACTACCAGAGACTTATCTGTTATCCACCCTTCAAATTTAAAGGCCCAGAGATGGTGGCCTTTAGAGAGATTGAAAATTTTCAAGATTCAAAAAGGGAGAGTCTATTCTGTAATCTTCTTTTGGGAGAGATGCGAAGAAGATTTAAAATCTCTACAGGTTACTGTTGTACGAGACTCTCTGCGGTTACTATAACTGACAAGATGTGGTGGTTTTGTAACCACTTCATCTCACTCGTTTCTCTCCTCTTTTTTTCAATGTGGACGGGATATTAATCGAGTCAATCTGATCCAACATCCAACAAAGACAGGATATCCCAGTATTTAGTATTTACTTACCCAAAAAAACAAAAGATGTAATGCATGTAATACTTCATATTTGATACTCCTGAAATGAGAATAAAAGCAAATGACAATTTTCAAACCATTGTTTCAATGGTTGATGGGTGAGGACACAGTCATTCCTGTAGTCCCTTTTGCAGGATCACTGCCACATCAAATAAGTTACCATCAATTGATTGTTATACGGAACTAAATAATGTTAACAACGTGATTCATAGACATATATGCGAAGATGGGGAAAAAAAACAATATAAAGTCTATCAAAGAATATTAGACTGTGATGAGAGCAGCTGTCATGGAGTCATATGAATACAGTGAGCTCAGATTGAAAAAACAAAACCTGTATAGAAGATTTTATCACTTCTTCCATGTGTTCCTTGTGTAAATCATGACTCTCTCAAATTACAAGACCTTCACTGGACTTGTGAATAAATAATGAGAACTTGATTCGTGTAAATAATGATGTTCCACTGGTGAAAAATCGGGGTCCTAGTTACTCTTCTTCCCATGGAAGAAATCAAAATATACACTTTATCCACCTGGTGAACTGTACAAACCGAAAAATCGTGTGCTCCTCATGCTGCTTGAAGGATGGGACGTTTGCCTTCATCTGACAGCGTCTCGGGGAGAGCTTTCAGAGCTTTCACTCTAAACACAGCCTGAGAAGCAGTTCAATTTCATTAGTTTACAAGCATAGCTACAAAATTCGTGTACGACAAATATTCAGCAAGGGATTCATTTGGTAAGAACATGTGCACACGTAGGTTATACGGGATAAGTACGATAAAAGCATGGAGATGATTAAATTATTTTATAGATGTATTATGTCATCAAAATGAGAATACATGTAAAAGGTATGAATAAATATTAACTTTTTAAATCATGAAGAATGAGTTAAATTATTCAAACTAAATATATATATGGATCTTGAAAGCACAAAAAGTGTAGTTCGATGAATACAAGTATGTTTGGTCGATAGGAGTTACCTAATCAGAGTGCTTTTCTGAACATCAAGTATAAATGTAGAGTACTTATGGCTATTTTTACAAGATATCATTAACATAATCTTATGCAGGTATACGAGTTGTTCAATGCACCGAGATTACCTTCCTATCAGAACCGAACTCAACGATATCAGACGGGCGGATCCTGATGGGAAAATTTGGAGGTACTCGATAGCGCCTGCCTTCATTGCTGCAGGAGTAACACATGCAATTGGCTTTTTTTCATATAGTAGTGGAAGTATATACATGGAAGTGAAATAGATACACTTCAGGAGACGTACTCGCTAACCCAGGTTCCGTGTTCACTGTGCATGTCAATCAGGTAAAAGGCATTGTCTTTGCAGTAAATACGCGCATGCGCTTTGGCAACCTGAAGAGAAGGATTTACAAAGGCGCATCAGCCAACAACTCAATGACCTACTATTTAATTAAAAATAACTATGAAACTATACATAAACAGGGAAACAAACATTTCTCCCAAATTCTTGCAGTGATCTTCTTTAATGACACAAAATAACAAAAACAGACCATCTCCAGCTAACCAACCTGTGGCAGAGGTAAGGCTATCGAAACTCCTGAAAAATCATCACTGGGTCCATTCCTGCGGTGTGAGCAGCATGAATCACAATAAAGATTGCTAGTGGAGAAACAAAATAAGAGGATAGTTAACCCATGCAGGGTTAGCCCTCTGGTTAGAACCATGGGTTGGTTTGCCCCCACATAAGTCTCGAGTTCAAATCCCCCCAGACTTACCTGTGCGGTCCAGATGCACAGGATTTATGGGTTGTTCTGTGCATCCTGGGGTTTCTCAACCAAATACAGGATTATTTGTCACCCAAAAATAAAAATAAATAAATAACAAGATGATAGTTTGGTTTCAAAAGTATACCCTATGATGGAAGGCTTATTCTCATCCCTACTTAGATGAATAGGTTGCAACACTCCACTAATTTCGCTTCTTACTGGGAAAAGATACCACCTACGAAAAGGCAAAATAATGATGATGATGATGAAAGGATTTTTAAGTACAACATGATGGATAGACTCGTAGAAGAAAGATATTAATTAGTTGAATAGGGCGGATGGAGGATCGTACTCTGCATTAAGAGCACGCTCCAAAGCATCATCATCTTCAAACCACCTTCGCAACTGATCATTTGCCTTCAACAATGAAAAACAAAAACCAATTAATACCGATTTATACCCAATTTGTACGATTTTGTAGCAATTGGTACGCATGATTTTAAAAAATTGGTACAAGTGACTGAAGTGATTTTTTGGTTAAAATTGCTTTAATTTCACTTAAAAACTGAGGCAACTTACTTTATCAGAGAGCCGGCAGCACAATGGCCTCCCTTCAAGTTTGGAACTGCAAATGTCGATTCCATTTAAATGATATATAAATGAACTACCATGGACTATAATACAATCAGAAAATTCTCGCTTCCAACAATCATATAAAATAGAGAGCCCCCACTGTTTATCATATGACATGTTCATTGGAAAATGAAGAAAATTTCACATTGATAAGCTTGAATAATTGAAAAGTAAGAAATTGGGACATAGAGAAAATTATCATCAACGTTTACATTGTATCAAAAACCAGAAGTAAATATTTTCCTCAAAAGCAAATGTTCTTGGCATCATTGAGGTCTCACCTGTTCCCACCTAACACCCAGCTAAGCATTACCGGCATTCCAAACTTGATGAAAAATCTCCCACCGACCCTCCCAGGATGTGGTATACGTAGTTTGGTCAAAAACTGAACCACCAAAAATAGTACATCATGAAATAAAAAATAAGATTTACTGCATCATTTCGTTTTTATATGAAAGAATTTGTTATCTTACCGATAATGGTCCAAGTCCTACACCCAAATATGGCCTGTAAGTGGAGGCCATTATCGCGGCCATTCTTGCCATCCCATATATAATCGCAACACGTAGCCATCTTTCTTGCTCATAACTGAAACACACAATATATCTCAAAGTGATAAAAACAAAAAAGTTTATCTTCTCATAAATTGAAATAGGTTTCGCTTTGGAGAACATTTTAACATCATTAGTCTTCCAGAATCAACAATACAATGTCATAGATTGGATGTTTCAATGCAGAAAAAATAACAAAAAGTGGGGAAGTACCGCTTTAGAGAAGAGGTGATATCTATAGGTTTTCCAGAATCAACACTTTGTTTCCAAGCCTTCTCAAGTTCCAAAGCAAGTTGATAGCTATCCTACAAGAACATGAAAACATGAGACAAATGCTTAAATAACACGCAACATATGGTTAAACATCCGTTAATTGACACTGTCACCTGATTACACCACAAAATATATCTTTTGCGACAGAGAGACCACATAGGTTATCATCATGTACTATATACGCAAAACAACACCTACGAAAATTTGAGAATACCTCAATTGCCATGCAGCCCCCCTGGCCCATGTTTGGCTGCATAGCATGAACAGAGTCTCCCAGCAAGGTTACACGACCCTCGCCCCACTTAAGAATTGGTACACGATCATATATGTCACGGCGCAGAATTTCTTCCTCGTCTGTTGCGTGAATCAGGTCGATGACATTATCACACCAACCATCAAATATTTTGAGCAATCTTTCTTTTTTACCTGCCAAAATATTCCACATAAGAGCATTGTAAATATGATAAGAGAGGTAATTAAAGACAGAAGGTGATCTAATTTGGTGATGCATAGCTCTTCAGAAGGAACAAACAACGAATTGAACAATGTGAAGCTTGTATTTGGCATATTGATCTTGCTATTTCATTTAGTCCTCCCAACCATAAGAATAATTTGATTTTATCTATATTGGTTGCATGATGCATTACGATGTATTCATATTATTAATGTTTTCTGTACAAGTAAAATTTTCAATATTTCCCTGCCTTTGGCATTCTTACCATGTTATATTATGGAATACAATAGTAAACTTGAGAGTATATTGATAAAAACATACTGGCTTACTAAAGGAATGGTGTAAACACTAAAAACTGGCAAATGAAGAATTCCAAGAACTGGCAAATGAAGGATATCTATCTATAAAAAAAATATGAAAGAAAATTATGAACAAAAAAAGAACTCCACATTCAAAAATAAAAATGTATCATGTACCATTTGGTGCATCAACACCACCAGGTGGTTCTTTGTGAAATGCATACCACTGCATCTTTCCAGCACCGACATCCGATGAAACAAAGTATTGTTTGTGACCCAGAAATACCCGGTAACTTCATAAAGGAGAAAATCAAGATAAGAAAAGGTTCAGTCCTTCGCTTTTTGTGAAAATAAAAATTAACATTTTACATTCTGCGTCGACTTACCCAACTGTTTCGATATCTGGAGGCACAAAATCTGCAATACCAGTATAGCAGGTATAATCAGAATAAGAGGCTTCAGAATGCCCAAACAAGGTCTTCCGCACCTGTTCAACAAAAATTGTCATTCTCGACCAAAAGAAATATAGTCAATTTTTTTTCAAATTCCGGAAGTCATACCTTAGACCATATACCATCAGCACCAACCAGAAGATCACCCTCATAACATTGCCCATTCTCAAGGATCACAGAAACCTTGATTTCAAAAAAAAAAAAGAATATATTTTCAACGTCAAAGTCATAAGTTAACCCCAAAATAGATATAATGACATAATG
Organism: Acorus calamus; assembly: GCA_030737845.1. Lineage (NCBI taxonomy): Eukaryota > Viridiplantae > Streptophyta > Magnoliopsida > Acorales > Acoraceae > Acorus > Acorus calamus. The sequence continues at coordinate 31,486,040 of CM060869.1, read as the reverse complement.
TTCAAAAAAAAATGTACCTTCTTTCCATCATCAACAAAATCAACAACCTCGCACCCATTCATTATGACATCCTCACCAACAGCTCGAGCCAATATCTGTTGCAGAGTCATACGGCTGATAACCCTTGTGACTGGCAGACCACGTTCTGCTGCAGGCGTGAAAGTATCGAATTTGATGTACCTGAGACGCGCTAGAAACTACATGATGATGTGTTTTTTGGTGAACGAGAAGCAAATTCTTGTTCAAGAATGAAGGTGGCGCCAACTCATGGTGGAACTCTTGTTTAAAATTGTTGCTATGAAATCATGTGCTAGTTGAGAGCAGGCATTCATATATTCATTGTGAAAACAGAAAACATAAGAACACTTGAAGACCAATTACTCAAAAAATATGAGCAACCATGAGACACTTTTAAAATCACTGATTGAGTTGTACTAAAAAATGGTTTTGTACAGAGGAGAATCATATTAAAAACTTAGTACCAATTTTTGGAACCAATTTGCAAAATCAATTTTCAAATAATCAGTTCCAAGGTCCAAGCTGACATTTTTAAACCTCAGCTTTTGGTTTTAGATTTTGATTTTCATATATATTAGAAGTAAACAAAATTAACTTTATGGAAAAGCTGGTTAAGCACCTTTTTCCATAATCGATTATTTTAATCAACTTGGGTGAATAGTTGTTTTTATCTCGATTTTGTCCGTTTATACCTAAGTAGATGAAACATAATTTAACCCCACTTTCTACCACATCCATTTCTAAAAGGGATTAAAAATCCAAACATTAAACAAAACAAACATCTAAATATACCCCAATAAACCAAAAAAAAAAACACAATTTCAACATAACCAAAACCATATGAGAATACCAAAAGAGCAAACAAAACCTCAAAACATCAAATGAAGGGCGTACCAGCTACCGGAGATCCCATCGACGAGTCCATTGATCCGGTCCCCGGTGATGCACCCCGCCTCCATGACCTCCTCCCCGACCGCCGGATCGATGGCCTCGAGCGCCGCAAGCGCGTTGCTCTGTATCTGTATCGGCCCCCGGTACTTCCCCTCCCCCCTTATCGCGCTCACATCCCTCTCAAACACCACCACATCAAATCCCTTCCTTTTCGCCGCCAAAGCCAACACCAACCCTCCAATCCCCCCTCCCGCGATCAGTACCCGCAATTTCTTCTTCTCCGGCGGGACAATGGGTTCCGCAGAAACAGCAGACGCGGCTGCAGAGACAACAGAACCAGAGTCTCTCCTCCACCTAACACAGCTTCTCCTACTAGCAGCACCACAAGAACCGCTAAAAGATTGCCTCTTGTGAAGTGAGGCACTGATTTCTTCAAAGAGGGGATCCTTCAACAGTGAAATCGGCAAGTGGGTCTTGGAGAAGACGGTCGCCAGAGCCATTGGAGGCCAAAAGAAGCGAAATTGAGAGATGGGTTTTGGTTTTCTTTTGCTTCAGATGGTGTTATATGTGTTGGGGATTGTTTGTGATGGTGATGGACTGAATGTGGGGCTGAAGAGTGTGTCATCCACTACAATGGATTTTTTTTTTTTACATCCCTCATTCGGTTCTGCGATTCAGAGCACTCTCACCACTGAAGGGGAGAGTGGACACGTGTCGGAAGGAGAAGGCATGGGTTGCTTGGAGGGAAATCTCTTCTTGGGAGGTGGTGGAGATTGATTGGGTGGGTTTATAAAATAAAAATCTGTGTGGATTTTGTCTGGTCGGAGATTGGAGAAGACTGACACGTGGTCGCCATTTGACTTGTCAACGGTATGTGTTGAGGATTGCTTGGATGGTTTTGTTATAGTGAGGGGCGGTGGTTTTTATTTTTATTTATTTATGGAAATATATATAGTTGGAGGCGGTTAGTCGGTTGCTCATACTTTTTTGCAATCTGATGATGATTGATCTTTGATAATGTGATTATATCACCTTTTTGTTGCTTTTTTTTTTCTCTTTTTTTGATCCATGATGATGGATCAGGCAACTATTAGGTTTAGGAGTCCACTTTCTTTAATGTAAAGGGACAATGTTTTTTGAATCTTTTTAGTTATTAAGGGTGCGTTTGGTTGCGCGATTACAAAACTGATTATGCAGGAATCTGCGATTGCAAACCTGATTCTGCAGGAAGCTCACTTTCTTAGTTTTTTAAAATCGCAGCTTTTGTGCACTATTTACCTGCAATCGCTGGGTTTAAAACTGCGATTACAAAACTGTTTGGTTGCGCGATTGCAAAACGCAGCTTCCTGTAATCGCAATCGCGCAACCAAACGCATCCTAAGTGTCTAATAAAATAATACAGTTTATTTTTTATAAGATTAAAGAGGTAGGGATACTTGTTGATTTAATTAAATCTCGATTCGCTACATATTGAATGATAAATATGTGTATTTTTATATTATATATACATTAGATTAATATTATAAAAATTCCTCATTCTTAAGAATCTAGTTCTTGTAGATTCCGTGAAAGCAAAAATTTAACTTAAAATGTCTATGAATGAACATATGAATAAAGATTTTTTTTTTTTTGAGTAAAATGTAGTCATCTTCTATTTCTTGAAAAGACCGAACATGACTGAGTTAGGTGAGAAGAAGAAAGGAATAACATAGCATGAAAGCTAAAACAAAGAGATAAAAACATAAAAAGACCACCTCTAATGCTCAATGAATTCAAGTGAGCACCCTCCATTGAGCGAGTAGAAAAGCTTTCTACCCGCATCTGCCAGAGGCGACGAGCTACACCGTTATATGGAACGCGTTTGCCTCGATTGGAATACTCGCCGCCCCGCACAAATACGTGCCACATTCCTTAATGAAATGGATCGTGGCTTCCCATAGATTCTCAAAGTAAAAGACTGTCCCCTTAAAAACTATCCTCATTTCTCACCCTCCAGATCGCCCAAGTACCCGCCGGGATCAATGAGAGCCACACCCTCCCCGCTATGCTCTTGTCCTTCTTTATCTGCATTCTCTGCGCCACCTCCCATAGCTCCTCGATAGGAGCGGCACCTCAGTGGCCTCTCCATGGTTGCCGCAAGCGCTGTCCAAAGCCGGTCCACCATCGGACATAGACAGAAAAGGTGCTCGATCGTCTCGTCATCACCGTGGCAAAGTTAGTATTGCGTGTCCTCAAAGGGTCTCCACCGCGCTCGAAAAACCTTGGTGACCGCACGGTTCTGAAGCAAAAACCAAATTAAAACATTTGACCTTAGAGTGGAATTTTGGCTTCCCAAAGCACCGAAGCACGCGCGATGAAGATCACCTTCCGTTATCTCCTCTCATGACCACCAATCGTAGCCCTGCCAAACCGAGTAGCACTGCCCCGCTTTCCCGACCCAAAATACCATGTCCTCCCTTCCATCTCCTCCCCTCTCATCCCGCGGCGCATGCGTGTGTCCCAACCGCCGTTCGTGTCCTCCTGAATCCAGAACTCGCACGCCCTCCCTAGGACGCGACTGAGTGTTTAAATGAATAAGGAATTTTAAATGCTGGTTTTTTCTTCTTCTGAGTGTTCCATCATAATAAAAAGTAAGTCATGAGCCATTATTTTTATTAAAAATGGGGGTGGGGGAAGGCTTAATCTAACATCGTCACCCAATGTTCATGTTCCTCAATCTACCCCATCCATCCACCTAACAAAAACGAATCAAACTCTAGGGAGGTCTTTGTTTAATTGTATAAACACATGCTTAAGAAAAAGTAATGTCTTTCTTTAATTCTAAAACACATGCTTAAGAAAAAGTAAGCAATACAAATGTTAAATAATCATAAATGTAGCACATCTGCACATGTAGTGTGGGTGTCCAGGTGCAGATAGACTCTTGTACCACATTTAATAGTTTTTATATATGTTAAGGATCTGTTGATTTACTGAACAACGATTCTTATAGTTTCACAATCTGATGAACAACTGTAAAAAAAATTATTTTAAAAAATATATATATTGAGGATAAGATTGAGCAGTATCAAAATACACAATCAGTTAATTCTGTGGTGAACACACCACCTTCTGGTTTCTGGACAACTGATTCTCAATCACACAAATTAAGTGCAGTCACCTCTTTTGACTTGAACAAGTGACAGAACAATATAACATTCATTCTAACACGAAGGGACGACCCAAATTTTTGTTGAGGTATATTTTTCCTTACTTTTACCCTATTTATTTAATATTTTTATAGTTAAGAGTAAAAAATATTATTATTATTATGCGAGAAACAACTGTTTATAGGATTTTCTTTGAGAGAATTAGCGGTGTTGAGAGAAATTCTGAAAGATTTTGTAATCTGATTACTCGACAATGGTGACTCGTAATCTGCTCTCTTCAGTGAGTGTAACAAATTTTACATAACCATATAAATCCATGTGTGTTCTCTTGTGTGGCTTTGTTCTCATTATTTTATAGGTGTTGAGATGTATGATCCTAAAATCGTCACTGTATCAACAAAATCTCATTAAAAAATAGTATCCAGTGTAAATCATTGGGTTCACCAAGAAAAAAGAAGAAAACATTGAGATCTCCAGCTTTTGCTGAAATCTCACATTGATGCAGGGATCAATGATACACCAGCCAAAATGACAATGGAGTTCTGAAGATAGAAACAAGGATACAGTAATATCAAAACAACTCTTTCATTTTGGGGGGTATATGTGCTATATTCATGAGAGGCTACAAGAAGGGATAGAATCATAAAACCAAGTTCCACTCATGTCACAACAAATGACCTATCCCAATTTATCCAAAATGTTGTCATGAAAGTCAACTCAAGGGCCAAAGCTTACAAAACAATGAAGTCCTTCAAACTCACCAGGCTAAATCTGATCAAATTGGCAAGCAATCTGTGGGAGTACTATTTCATAATCCAAAATGTTGTCATGACAGTCAACTCAAGGGCCAAAGCTTACAAAACAATGAAGTCCTTCAAACTCACCAGGCTAAATCTGATCAAATTGGCAAGCAATCTGTTGGAGTACTACTTCATAAAAGACAACCAGGCATCAAAATGCGACCATGATCAAAAGAATGGGATAATTAACCTACACAATAATAACTCTCTGGATCTCTCTAACCTCGTGAATTACAAACCAAGCATTGTTTCCCTTTTATGTACAGAACTGTCCAGTCACACTCAAGTTAAGATTGTATCACAGTCCAAACCACAATTTACCATGGCCCCGTTTGTGTCCTTCTCAAACATCTCTTTTTTGATGCATGTTGCTGATTGATCACCTCCAAAGCCTGTTGCATGATATAGGAAAGTTTTTAAGCATAGATGGTGGGTGACGTGCATGGGCATAAGAGCTGCAACAATGAGGCATATAATTACATAGTTCTAATCGTAAATGAGGAAAAGAAAAATAAACATGATCAAACAAAGTGTTGCTGTTTCCATATCCCTCTAGGCAAAAAAATTCAAAACAAGATGCGTTAAGAGTCGATTCTCAACTGGGATAGTATCCATTTCAAATCAGTCTCAGAATGCATAGACATCTCGAGAGTCCGACAGCTTTCTCCCAAACCCAAGGTAGAGCATTAAACACAAGGTCAGTTGTCGAAATTCCAAACTTATACAGTCTGTCAATACACTAACTCTAGATTCAGGTGGCATTTCACCCACTTTAAGAATAACGCAAACTGAAGTACTGAACCAATATGTAGTATAAACTATAAACACACTTGGCATGGAGATAACAATATATTGGTATCACTTCCCAGGTGAATTGGCATGAATACTGTGACATTTTTGGCAACAAACGAGTCCACCTAACATTTCTCTTAACAGATAAAATCAGAATAAAGATTAGCATCATATTTGTGAACCCCAAATGTCATTCTAAGGTTTCTCCACTTTTCTCACACTTCTCAATTTGAGGGGCTCAAACAGCTTTCCATGCAAGAATATTTTTCTTTCGCGCAATGGGGAAGCATTTATGGGGGAGAATTCACACCATGTTCATGGGTGGGACTCAAACACCCATTTTCCCATAAGATAGGTGTATCTGCCACTCTGCTATGCTCAGGAAGGTTAGGGACAAGATCCAAGGGCTACAGATGCAGATGATACTCAGGTTAATAAAATAGAATTTTCTTTGCGCATCTGAGGAGCTTTCCAATGTTATTATTCTTTTACTGCATGAAAAGAACAGTGGAAACTGAGATAAGGATTGGATGGAATGCAAAAGAACCTTCCAAAGTAGAATGTGGAATTGAAAAGTTCTTCAGTGCCACTCACTATTGCATGAGACGAAGATATGAGCATGTTGGAATTCTTTGCATGTCATGAAGACACACAAACTAAGTATCCTCACTGTTGCAATTGACTTTTTTACCTAGGCCAAAATCATGGCCCTGCAACATGAGGCTCCTGTGTCATCAAACAAAAAGTCATTTCTCCTGTGTAAGCAGGCAAGCAGCGTACCTAGCAAGACCTCCAGGTTAAAACTCTCAACTTCATTGAGATATCAGGTCTTTAGAATATTCATTTTATAATGTGAGCCTCATGAAATATATAGATAAAAGTGTTAGGATAAATGAATGCTAAGAATATGGCAAGCAACAAGAACTCTTTTAGAAGCAGTTTCCAGAATCTACCAGTAAAATTTCGTTAGCTCCATTTATCATCCTTTTTCTTTTTCCTTTTTTGTATAAACCAGGTATCACTCTTAACCACTTAAAATTTCTTTTTCCAACAGCTCTCAGCAGCTCAACTGAAAGTAACCATGTGTAGAAGCCAAACACATGGATCTTTGGATACTCGCACCACCAACAGTAACTGAGCCATAGATCATCTGATATTTACATCCAATTGCCTCAGGATTTGCTGGGATGGTCTGAGCCACTTAAAAGGGGAACCAGAAAGTCATAATTAAGGATTGGTGTTGGTTGTGGTGGTGATAGTAATTAATCTATAGCTATCACATACTAATAGCAAGTATAATAAAAGGGAAAGATAACTTGAAGAAAGACTAACCCGATTTTTCTGCATTTCCATCATCTCTGCCTGAAACAATCAATTTATATGTAAGGAGTCGCACTACAAAAAAATTGACAAATAACAATATGAACATGAATCCATCCGGATATTCTCCTTTCAAAATACAAGCCAAAGATCCAGAGGTATTTGAAAATACTACACACCTGCTTCTTCTTCAACCCTCGTTCTGCTCTTTAAGTTTTGCTATTTCTGCTTCCAGTTCCATTGTATATGCCTGACCAAATATTATGGAATACACATATCAGAAACTGTTCGAAAAAAGAATGATTATTATGAGAAACATACCTTCATTGAAAAAATCTAGAAACTTTAAACTGTTTCCATGTCAACTCGAGAATTATAAAACACGGGCTTTTTCTACAAATTGCTTTTAGGGCTTTCACAGAAAAAGAAGTATCTTCTGTAAAAATTACATGATTGGTAAACTTAAGAAAAAGCTCAAGTTAATAAACTGACAATCTCAAGGAACCAAGAAATGTGGCTACTAACTTATAACTTAAAACTCATGTGGGTGACACACTGTTTTCTAATAAAATAACACTGACACTTCCATTTTGTGTGTGTGTGTTTTGTTTAAGGTTCACTCTCTCCCTTGCTCATTTGCATATGTTTTTCTCCCATGTGACTGCTCAAGCGCATTCACATGTAAGTGCTGGTTTTTTTTTTTTTTTTGAAGAGAGGTCAATCACGTCGGCACCACTTTCACTTTCATTAATAGCAAAAGTGATATTACAAGTCTGAAATGAGGTGAGGAGAAACAGAGAGCAGAAAAATACACAAAACGAAACCAAGGTGGGGCACGGCACACACTGTAGATGGGGTAAGTGCTGGCTTGTTGTGTTCCTCTTTTTAACATGCACAAAAACCACATGTATAAAAACCTGTCTTTTCTTTTGCTAGACTAGAAATTGAACATGTCGGTATCCACACACATCTACCGAGTTAGGAATACAACAACATCAATCAAGCACAGTTTAAACGAGAAGACAAATCAAAAACACAAAAAAGTATAAGCAAACACATCAAATTATAAAACCAAGCAAGCAAAACAAAAGACTTGTCAAAAAGGATGCACCAAAATAGGAGTAAAAACAAAAAAAAACCCACCTGCTTCCGAGCGCGAGACCTCGCAGCAGACTCCCTGTTCTTGATCATCCTCCGGTGCCTCCTCTCAATCACCTTCTCTACCCCGGCCCCCCTACTCCCTCTCATCCCACCATAAAAAACATTCGGCGCAGGCGACAGAGAAGACAAATCCCCATTCGAAATATGATTAGCCGGCGACCCAACCGCCCCCGCCGCCACCGTCACCACCCCGCCTCCCAATCCCGTCATCCCCAGACCCACCCCTGCAACAGACCACCATTATTCGCCGCCTCACCAATCGGGTACGACATCGCCGACGCCGCCTGCTTTGGGAACAACTGCTGCTGCGGCTGAGACGGTTGATGAGCAGTCCTACCGGAGAACCCGAGAGCGAGACCAGTGTTGCTATTGCTGTTGTTGTTGTTGTTACTGCTGTTGTTAGCCTGTCCCGCAAGTTCACTGTAGAGCCTCTCATCAAATTGAGCGGCTTCGTTAGCATTCGCGTCTTCCCTAACAATACCCGCCTTCGATAGGAACTCTTCGAGCGTCATCTTCCCCAAAGTCTGCTGTCTCTGCTCCGCAAGACCACCCACCGCGGGAGCTCCAACCTCCGCCGCCGACATGCCCCGCCAAACCTCGTCGACAGTCTTCTGACTCAGCGTCCGCGGCAGCGTCAGCGAACCCTGCCTCTGCAACCCCCCTCCTCCTCCGCCGCCGCTGGTACCTTCGCCTCTTAAAGGGTCCATCGGAGCGACGACGGCGGAGCCCGCGGCGAGGGCCTGGGACTCCTCCGAAGTCAAGATGCTGCGGAGGAACTCGTCCATGTTCATCGACCCGAAGTCCTTCCCGACCCCGCCGAGCGTGTTCTGGAACTCGTCCAAGGTGAGAGTGTACACCGACGGCTGCCGCACAAGCCCCGCCGCCGCCGCCGCCGTCGGAGGCCCTTCCTTGACGTCTTCCCAATCCCCCAAATTCATCGTTCGTCGGCTTCAGTTGAAGAATTTGAACAAAAAACCTAATCGAATCCAAAAACCCTAAAAAAGAGGATCCCACACGAAACCCGAACAATGTCTGATTCAAATCAAACAGAGACAGAGACCCTTTTTTATGCTGTTTTTTTTTTTTTTAATGCGAAATTTTTTTAATGAAGGGAGGGACAGGTGGCGCCTTGAAAAGGGCTCTCACAGTGTGGGACCCACTTTTTAATTTTTTTATTATTTTTTAATAAAGAACTTGCTGGGGTTCTGAGACGTGTCGTTCGCTGAGAAAGGAATTGCTCAACGACTGACGCGTTGTCCAATGAAATATTGCAAAGTGGACGCATATCGACCGTTGATTTTCGCCGATCGCGGATGGGTTTTAGAGTCCACTAACCCGGATTTTTTTTAATTAAAAAACAGTATATCTCAAATGAAATATATATATAATAAATTAAATTGAATGCACTAAAGAGGATTGTGTGTAACGAGTAACAATGCTCTTTTTTTTTACTATTAAAATATATAATTTTGTGAATGAAGTACATCATTTTATAATAAAAAATTTAAACTAAATATTATAATAGAGTATATACAGGATATATATTGTATTAAAGTAAATGAGTTATCAATGTTTATTCTTTTCTTAATTTAAGGGGTATAATATTCTACTAGTGATTGAACAAGTTTGTGTGAGTTTAATATCTTATTATGCGACTATAAATGGAGTTTGTGCCCATTTTCCTTTTTAGTTAGAGTCCCTAATGGATTACATTAAACACTACAGACCAAAGCACACATGGTCCACCAGACAATGCTTCAAATACCAGCAAGGCATCAATAGTATATGCCAGCAGGATTTGAATGCAGATCTTTTGGATGGAAAAAATATCTTTCTCTTCTCAAGACAACAGATGTGTACTATGATTCTTAATCTCTAGATATTTGAAGTTCCACTAAAATATTATAAATTAATCAATGGTTTTGGTGTTGTTTTATTTTAGGACAGATTTGGAAAGAAATCATTGATATTTGATTTCAAATCGATCAAAATAAATTTTTATTAGATTTTATTTAGGAATTTAGGATTTTTAAGATCTTATATTTTATTTTGTTAGATTTTAATAATTATCATTGTAGTGTCTTTAATTTTTAGATTTTCACATTATGAATATTTATTTTATGTTTGTGGTCATATAATGAGTGCCACCATATTTTGTAATGGAATAACTTTTAATCAATAATATTTTGTTTTCTCCATTTTGTTTTTTCCTTGTGGATTCAAGGATTCCTTGTGGACTGATTGGCTAGTGGTTGGATCTTTCTATCGTTTTCACGGGTTATTTATTTTAAGAGATCTCGATCACCAAGAATGATTTGACACGTAACCGTTTGTTTTTATGGGTTGATTGGCTAATCCGTGGGTTCGGCCGATCATAATCACAGTGAAGAAACAGGGTGAATGCTGAAAAATAGTTTTATTCCCTGTTTGTTTTTTCAGATAAACTTTAATGATTATGTATGGATAAGTTAAGATAAAGTTTGACAACAATTATAAGAAAATGATGTGATTGTTTATCGTGGTTTATTTATATCAATGGATAAAAATAATATTTTATGTTATTTAAAAAAAACTTCTCGTCTTACAGTCTCACACACATATTTTAAAAATTGTCACATATATCAAATCAATTAAACGTCTCACACACTTATTCAATTATATAGTTGTCATTTTAAAAAGTCATAAATTTTTATAAATACCTTATTCACTATTTATCTGGAGTAAATCAAACAACAAAAAGATTATTTTTTTATTTTTCAATAAAAATAGCAAAAAAGACAACCAGACAAAAAAAAAATTATTTGATGCGAATTGTTATCTATCTGGGGCGAATAAGCCTGTGTGAATAGGCCCGTGTCACATCCTATACGAGCCTTAATAAGAGTAATACACTATTTTTTATTTGATGAATGAAACATATAGATTAATAAAATAATAATATGATTTTTTTTTAATTTAGACAATTATGATAACAAGGGGATGCAATTCCGAATTCGCTGTGCGTGTGCAGCGGGAGGAGTATGAAATGTGATTTGTCCTTTTTTGTTTTGGATAATGGTTAGTGTTTTGTCTTTTGTTTTTTAAGTGGGTTGATTATGTGGATATTAATTAAAAACTTTAGTCCTATCATTAAAAGCCTAGCATTCTTGTCTGATTGAAGACAATTAATGTTTGGATACGTGTTTGATCATAAATTTACTTTTTAGAAAATAAAAATATAAGCATGCTTTCAAACGCCTCTATAAAAACAAATTTAATTAAAAAGTTTGTTATAATTTTTCTACAAAAACAAATGAGTTTATTTAAGTCAAGAGAAAGTGAAAACTCCCCCTTCCCCCTTTATTTTATACAATGGTATGTTATATATATACACTTTATTATATAGGTTATCTAGACGGTCGGGTGCGATTCACGTCGACCGTTGGATGCGATGGACCCGCGATCGAACGGCCCACGTCGTAAACCGCACCGACCGCATACCGCACGTAATCGCGACCATAATTATATATTACATGTAACTGGTTATTTCATCAGCTACCACTATCCTGATGTCACCGTTGGTCTTTGTTATGGTCGTATGGAAAAGTGTGTTGACATTAGTTAAGAAACCTAAAAAAATACATAGTAATACCATGACTAGAAAATTATAGAAAAAATTAATTCAAAATATATTTTTTAACTTCTTATTCTTCCCCCGTTTGGATAGCGGAATTGAGTTATTCTGGATAGATAATTATGTCAGTATGGATAACAAATCTACAAGAATAAGATATTTTATGTTTGATTGTGTTTTTTTTTTATTCTCATTGGCAAACGTAAGAATAAATGTTGAGTTGTTTGATTGATAAAGAATAATATATAAATAAAGTGTAAAAAAATTAATTTGACATGTGAGCCATTTGATATATAAAAGGTGTTGATAGGTGATTTGATATAATAAGGTGTAAAACAATAATGATTTTTGGGCCCCAATTGGTAGACCCCATTCTAAACCCCATGAGGTGGCAAGACTGAATTCTCCAAAATACCATTTTATGTTATATTCACCTTTTTTTATCTCATATATCATAACCAATCCCCATATCGTAACCGTCCCCTTAATTAGTGGAGGTAAAACCATAATTTCATTTTTTATGGAAACAATTAATTTAATTGAAAGCAATTGTGTATATTGAATACATTAATTGGTTTAGATTGATTAGAGGAACAGAAGAAGAAAAAAAAGTCGATTCTCTGTTTTGGGGGATTCCATTTGTTTTTATTTTTGTTTTAGTTCAATCAATGAAGAAGATAAGAGTTTTGATTCATTTAGTTTTTTTTGTAACCAATTTTTGGTGCAAACAATGACGATCCATTCAGGCTAGTTCTTTTTCGATCTAAATATATTATTTTGATTTTGGTTTTGATTTTTCGTCATTCATTTGAATCATCGTATACATGTTTTGAATATGAATTTCATTTTAAATTCAGATACATGACATGTATCTTGATTTACATGTATTGTTGTGTACCAAGTTTGATATGTACAATCATTTATGATTGTGTGTTTGTGAATAATTATGCATAATGTGTCATTTATCATATTTTTTAGCTTTGTATCAGCATTATTCGACTTATTCAGATTCAAGAGTTTCAAATACAATGCACATTCACTTGTATGGAATGTGTATTTGTTATTTCAAATTTCAGATACACCTATATCTGAATTTGAATTCTAGTCCTTTTTTTAAGATGGTTTGTCAATTCAAATTCAGATACACCTGTATCTGAATTTGAATTGCAACTCATTTTTTGAAAGTTGTTATTTTTATTTTTATGGATTTGTTTAATGTATAGTTGATTAATATTTAATTGCTTATTGTTGGCATTTTGAAAACTTTTTTGTGAATTTTCTGTGTAGTTTCATGCAAACCGTATTTGTTTATTTGGATTTTCAGATACATTATTGTATCTTAATTGATAATATGTTATTAATGTTTTTTTTTCACTAGACGTGTTTCAAATTTTTTTCAAAATATGTTATGTCTGGTGCCACCTTTTGTGGGATTTAGTTACAAAGTTTAATGAGAATATTAGTTAGTTAGAACTAATTTTTAAAATTATAAAAAAGGCAGTCTTGTCATTGTCATTTTGGTGGTTAGAAAAAGTCAAATAGGGAATCAATAGGAGAGTGTCACATATTGGGGCTCACAAATGGGCTTAATTTATGGGGCCCAGGTAGCAGCTCCCGGTGTAAAAAATTGATTTGACATATGGGCCCATGAGAATGGATAAAGTGAGCATGACTTATCCTAGGGGTGTTGATAGGTGATTTGATGTAATAAAGTGTAAAAAATTGATTTGACATATGGACTCATGAGAATGAATAAAGTGAGTATGACTTATCATAGGAGTTACTTAGAATTGTTATAATCTTTTATACTTGTTTAAGCTGGTTTAGTAATACTAAGTATACCCTGCAAACAAACAACTATTTTCTCTATTTATTCTTATAGCACCTTTATATTATCTTTGTACTTTTCTATTCCGTTTACCAAACGGGGTAAGGACCATGAGATTTTTTCAGCATATGAAAGCACTATTAAATAATATATTTTTTTGAAAGTACGTTTTTTTGAAATATGTTTTTATATTTTTTTTATATGTTTTATATGTTTTTATGTTTTTATGAAATATTTTATGCACAATTATGAAATATTAATTCACACCATGTTATCTATTGTGTCAGCCCTGCTCATGGTCATGCATCCTCGTACGCTATTAACTATTTATTTTTTGTACACATTAATTATGTGGGGGTGTTTTAATATGCTAAAATGATAAAATATTGACATTCCTATGAAAATAACAAATCAATAAAAATACTTGGAATCAATTTCCGAAAAAAATAAAAACGTACAAGCTTCATGGAATTAATTCCACCCCCGCCCCCCCAAATTTTTTTTTTTTTATAGATTCACAAGTTACGTCTTTATAAATTTCGTTGGAGCCTTTCTCGTGAATTCTTTGATGACGTGTGGGCTCATCGTAAATTTTATAATTCTATTTCGGGTTAAAAGATACATTCACGTCCTTATAAACATGAGTAATCCCACGTATGTATTTTGACAAAGTTAAGACGATAAGCCTGTCAACGTTGGGTCCAGACCTGACCTGGATCTGATAACATGTGTAATATACTAGTCATGATTTGGATCAGACCCGGTGAACTCGAACATATAAAAGTGTCGGGTCCGGATCCACCTCGACTCGATTCTATATACCTGAGACCTGGCTGTTTAATATATAATCTTATATGTTATTAGGTTATTTGTATTAGTTGATCCATAATTTTGTATCTCATTTATCAATTTCTAAATTTCTAACTCTTTAGTTTTTGTATCCATAACATTTTGGCCCAGCCCATTTATCCAATAGGATTATATAATCAGTTTTTACTGTTAAATGTTAAATGTTTTGAATGCTTAGAATGTTAAATGTTAAATCTGACTCTACACTCTTGATGCTTTGAATGTTAAATATCTACTGTTTTGAATGTTACGTGCACAATCAAGGTTAACATGTTAGTGTTTACTATTTTGAATGCTATATATTGCTGTTTAAGGTAATATGTTATGAAAGTTATATGTTAAATGTTCTTATTTTAGTAACTAGTCTCGAGTCTGTCACGGGTCAGGTCCGAGTTCACCTAACCCGTTAACAAGCCTGTGTACAAGTCTCAAAAAAACCTATAAAAACTCAATCATCATCATTAGATTATATTTTCATTCAAATTTACAATGTGATTGTATAGACATCACAATTTTTATAAACAATTATTAAAAAGATTAAATTTTTCGTACATGACTTATATTTCTTCGTTTAGTCATTTTATAGGGTTAAGTAGATTGGGTGAGAGTTATATTATACGAGTTTTTGTTTTTAAAACCCGTTCGTAGGTCAAATTTTGACTGAGACGTAAATGTCTTTTAACCCTTCCATTTACAGGAAACATAAGATCGAAGGACTGCCAAGGCCATCAATTATAATTTTCGCGAGCGAGTGCCCTAATTTTTCCCTCCACTTTCAGCCCCCCCTTCTCTGTCTCTCTCTCTCTCCCTCTACATCCTCATGGGAACCACAACAGAAGCACCTGCGATCGAATCCATGGATCCTCTTTTCAAGATCACCGAAGTCCACCTCTGGTGAGAAATCTCTCTCTGTTTTAGCTAAGTTGGTAATCTGTGAAGTATTATCGATTTGAATTTGGTTCCGTGACAGATGATGTTCTGATTGAATGACCTGTCTTAGTGTATTCTTGCTTTACAGTTTACACACACACATATTTATCGATCCTAATCGCTGGCTTTGTTTTCTACAATTCGAAAATGAAATACATCTTCACATATGTTATGTTTTAGGGTAGATTATCCATGTTTTGACAGTAACCCTACTTTTCCAGAATAATAGTGAATATGTTTTTTTAAAATGTTCTATCTCATCAGAGAAACGTGTGTGAGATTCATTTTTTAATTGGATTTGCTTGATTGATGTCTTACAACATACAATCATACTTGATCATCTCTATGTGTGTGTGCGTGCCCGCGTGCAAGACAACATCCAGGAGACGGTATTTGAGTACTAATATACATGCATGTTTGCTGAATTTTAGACTCTCCATGTCCTAATCTTTCTCTCTTATTTTTTTTTGTTTTCTGACAGGGATGATGATTTAGTCCAAATATCTGACGTTTCAATCAATGGTGATAAATCAGTCAAAGAACCAAATGTGAGTTGTGTTTCCAGAATGGACCTCTTTTAGATTACAGTCTGCATATTCATTGTTATTCACCTATGTATTGTTTATCGACATTGTTGGTATTGAATTGTTTATTTTAAATCTTACCAGACATTACACACAGGAAAATATTTATTTTCCCAGCATTCTAAACTTTAGACTGAATATTGAGCCTAAAATGTGATTGATAAAGAATTTATAAGACCTTGTCCTATCAGAATGAGTAGGCCAGGATGCACATCTCAAAGAAATTGATAAAAAATGGTTGTAATGCTGCCTCCTGTTAGCCTCACTTAAGCCATCTACAGTTGGTGCTGAATCCTTGGGATAGTAGTCTTGTCGAAGAGCAGTTAGTGGGTTAGGCAATCTGCACCATTGGCTATGCATTATAAGTTCATCCAACCAGTGAAAGTGAGCAGATCTGGGGCTGATGCTTCTTAATTTCCATTGTTGATTCTATGACATGTTGGGCAAATAATATTTCATAAGCATTAAAACATTACATACAAATGGAGGAGCACGAGTGAGATCAAGTAGAAGAGTCTGTTATCACCTCAGAAAATGAAGGGGGTTTAAATAGCTGATTCTTTTATGTCTTTCTCATTTGCATTATATATTTTGCTTTCCCTTTTGGTGACAAATGGTCAGAAAAATGATATAAGCTCTTGCTACAGGGATCGATCAGCCCTCAAGATAGTCAAGATCATTAGAGTTGTAGATATTGTTGCAGAGTTTGATTTGACAAAAAAGAATGTGTTTGATGGGTTGTCTGGATTATCTTACTCATCATGCTACCCTTATCCAAACCCTTTGTTTCTCAGCTTGGACCCACAGGTGATCTATTAAAACCTGACTGGGCACCTGGTCTTTTTTGGTTTCCTAGAATTGTGAATCTGTTTGTGGCTCCACACTATGAAAATTTCATTATGGAAGTTGCTCACAAATTTGATTTGGACAACAAGAAAAATAGAGCATGAAATTACGTACATGGATTTAACTGGCTCGTCAAGTTTAAGTCTTGTATAATCTCTGACGTTTTATCTGAAACCTGTAACTTTATGCGGCTATTTTCTTTAGTGTTCAGAAACCCATGCTGAATTATTTGAACTGTTGAAATATTATGTAATGGTCCTTGAACCTATTCATATCAGAAATTATGAGCAACTTGACAACTTTTTTCTTTCATCATAATTTCATTTTCTTCTTCAGGATTTTCATAGCTCTATGAAAGCTAGGTCAAACATTGATCTTGCAACTAATGGTGAGTCATGCATAACATGTTTTTGTTTTCTTTGTATATGTCCTGTAAATTGTAGTACCATGCCAGCATTTTCTTTCATGGAAGTCACAGAAATATCGTGTTGTTTTTGTGTTACAAACTAAAGATTAATCGAATATTACATTTTTTTTCCTTGGTTGACTTACATTGTTTATTCCATGTGTTATCCATATTGTTGTTCACCTTCCATCCAATACTTCCATTGGTTTCCAAAGTAAAGGTTTATAAATATAACGCAATTCAGAAGGACTGAAGAATAAAAAACATGAACTTTCCATCTTAAGCCCTGCTTGGTACACATTTTGGGAACTGCCTTCCAATCTTCCATACAATAAACTTAAAAAAACTGAACTTGAATTCATGAGGCTTTTTCCAAAATTGATTTTGGTATTCTGATCTGACACATGGGAATCAGAAGCTAGTAGACTACACTTCTTTGTAATTTATTTGGCAGGGAATATCAATAAGAAGGATCTGAGGCGTACTAGGGATTCTTTTATTGCACGATGAATACACATGAAATATAAAGATATGGATTCATAGTTAGCTTGGACTCCACATCATGTAGGGATTTGTGGAGGGCTATCCCTTGGCTTCATTTTATGATAGCACAATAGTTTAATGATCAGTACCTACCCAGAGGTACTATAGTGGATTCCATTTACTGAGGGCTCAATCATCTAGAGTTGTTTTATTTACACCATTGTGATATGTGGAGTGGAAGCATGTGGAGATACTGTTTTTTCTGTAACTTTCATGCATCGGTCTTAGGTTACAATGGAACACTTCCCAACTCCCAAGAACAAGCTAATTTTCTAATTTTCTAAAGTGGACCCACTTTATGCTTAATTTGCTTGAATATACAATTTTCTCCACTACTTTGTATGTCCTTTCAAATAAATGGAGTGAGTGATCTTAAAGACGTGATGTCATAAAAGAATATCCTTTTTTATTACCATTTCGGTAGTCATTGAATTTGTTTAATTAAATCATAGGCATCTTTCTCAACCTCTCTCTCCACTGAGCTGGATTTTAAAGGTGAGCTGACACATTTTGGCTCTGTTGAGGGTTATTCATTTTGCAGCATGTACATTAAAATGAACATGCCTGGCTTGTATATGCATGAGGCTAGCTCTGTAGGAATCCTCATTAAGTTATTTGATTTATGGGTTGGCTCTGTAGTTAATCATCCTTATTTTAAGGGAAGTTTTCTCTCTTTGCTGGTGTGTAACTTGTTAAGCATCATATTTTTTAAATATTATATTGTTTATTTGAACTGCACAGTACATGTTTCAAGGGAGGAAGAGGAACTAGCTAGACAGATGGATGCTTTGGGTCTCCCCATTTCTTTCAACTCGAGCAAAGTGGTATTTTTGATATACGATGCTGATTGTACACTTAAGCTAACATAATTTGTTCCGCTGTTGCATTTCTAATTCTCATCCTCTACCACCATTGGTATACGTTGATGCAGAAGAGGAACACTGCAACCAATAGTAAAAAGAAGGGTTCACGTACAAAATCTGTATTCACGAATAAACATACTGACAATGGAGCTTATAAAGTTTCTTACTTGAACGAGGGACAAGATGGTGATTTATCAATGGTTCCTAGTGAAAATGCAAATGAATCCACATTCTGCAAGATGGCAAGCAGCCTTACTGAAATATTTCATCACAACGCCGAAGGGGAACATCACAGAGATCAAATGTTCTCTGATGGTCATTTGGTAAGTAATGATGCTATCCATGAGGAAAACATTGGTAAAGAAATAGGTTGCTTGGTGAATTTTGATGTAAATGATATGCGACAGCACTGCTGCACAGGTGAATACAAGAATGGTTCTTCTGATGTTCTCCCAAGTGGTTCAAATGCAGAAAGTTCTTCAAGGAATTCTTCCCTAGATGTTTGCAATGAACTTGATCAGGAGCATGTGGCCAATGAACTGTGTGTGAGCAGAGATGCTAATGGTTCTTGTATTTGTAATTGCAAAAAGGAGAGAGAGGCCATTCCAGTTGATATCCAAACTGAGCAGCCTTGTTCTTCTACCCCAGTTGAATACTCTCATCCTTCTGCGTTGACTGATCATGATGTCTCTCAAGCTGGATGCAGTTCTTCCGATTGCCAGTCTGATTTGCTTAATTGGACGGTGGTTTGGGATGCTTTCTATATGAGGAACTACTTTTATAATCTTCAAACATTGGAGTCAACATGGGACCCTCCCCTAGGATTAGAATATTTGGCATATGCTGGCCATACATCTGAAGATTATGTGAGTGATGGATTCTCCAATTCAATCCAAGATATCTGTAATGGCATTGATTTATGTGACTTGCCTCCCGAAAAGGATTTCCTGGAATTTGAGCAGATTATTGACAGTTCTATCACTGCTTTGGCCTCCGTTGCTGGAAATGGCTCCCCTGAGCATTTAGGTGATGGAGTGATCGATTCTTTTAAGACTGAACAGATATCTCATGAAGATACTCAACCAGATTCACTAAATTCTTCGGATATCAAGAATCACGTTGACAGGTCGAATGCTAACATTCATTTTCTTTACCTTTTTTTGAGTATTTTGCCGCTAAAACTCCTCTTTTTTTAATGAGTTTTGTAATAACACATTTACTTGTAAAACTTTGAAAACAGATTACACAATGGGTTAAGTGGTGAAGTAACTTGGAGTGGTGATCTACAATCATCTTCCAGGAGCTCAGAATTGGATGAAATGGAAGTGTGTGAAGATTTAAATAAATCAGAGCTGAATAACCTTCGCCAGGGAACCTGCAGTCCATATGATGCTTTTGCTTCACTTCATATTTCTATCACTAGTGGGTAAGATTAGGGGGATCTGAAATAAGTTTTTGCTTTTACAATGATCTTTCTTTCTTTTATTCTGATCTCTCTATTTTTCAAAATTTTATGTCAGTTTAAGCGGAAAAAATGGAGTAATTTCTGAGGTATATACAGGAAGTGAAACATTACACACTGTCCCTGAAACAGTTAAGCTGGATGATGCACAAGATTTTCTCACTTTTAAAACCAAAAGGAAAGCCAGAGCATGTTCAAGAAGGAAAATATCACTTACTGACCAAGAAGGTACATGAAGTGGTCGTTTTCTATATTTGGTAGCTGTTGTCTTGCCATTGTTTATTTCCTGTGCCCCTTAATGTGATGCCATATGGAGACACTAGTGGCCATGAACTATCCATTTACGCACTATTGCATGCAAGAAAACGTAAATCAACGATTATTATGCCTGAGACAAAATTCCATTTGCCAGCTTTGAGATAAATATTAAATCCCAATGCCTGTAGACATCCAAGGATTCCATCCCAAGTGTTTTCCATATATGCCCATGTATTTCAACATATAGCATATATAACAAAATTTCTAACTTATTGCTGATTTATCCATCTTTATGTTAAATTGTGAAATAATTTTCACATGTTCTGAATAGAGTCAAAGGACACCATCTTCCCAAAAAGGTGCTAATCTCTTCTATAAATTTGGCTGTAAATGTGCTTGACAAGCAGATGGTCCACATGTTCTCTCCATCTCAAATAACATATCATATCATCATCACACCCATTGATCTTCACCTTTGCGTGAATTTTCCCAAAAGAACCAACCACATGAAAATCTTCATACTAACTTGCTTTTGAATCAGCATTGGATTCTATCTTGCTCCAGTGAAAATGCTGCTTGGATTAAATTGCTTCCTAATGGTTTGAGAACTTTTGAATTTTAATTTTTCCCTAGAGGTTGCATTATGGGATATGGAGGGGGTAACTACAGGCACAATCAAATATTGGTGTCAGAGATACTCACTTTTTTCGAGATTTGATGATGGTGTGAAGATGGACGAAGAAGGCTGGTTTTCTGTAACTCCCGAGTCTATTGCGAGGCACCATGCATCCCGCTGTGGCAGTGGCACAGTAATTGACTGTTTTTCTGGAGTTGGTGGTAATGCTATTCAATTTGCGAAGAAGTATGATCATCAGTCTTTAATGTCTTTTACTTGTTAGCTACTGTTTACTTGTACTGCTCAAATGAAAAACTGATCCTTTGCTTGTGCCACTTGAATGTATAAGTGTTTAGACTTTGAACTAACCTATCTCCTTCTCACCTGTGAAATGTAAGTTCATCACCCTCATACATCCGGGTGTTAGGAGGCTAGAACACAATTCTAACTTTTGACAATTTTCAGTACCAAGTGGTTGCTCTCAGAACTCGAACTTAGGACTTTGTCTTGTGAGCCTGAGCACTTACCATTGCTCCAACAAATGACCACTTCTCACGTCTGAATGTATATTAACTTGTTTGTGCGGCCAAGTGAGCCTAGATGTCGCCATGAGCCTAATCGCCTAGGCGCACCTAAATGGTGCTTCATTGCACCTGTGATTTTTAAGCTGGTAATGTTATCAATTTTTTTTCTTTGATAAGTAACCTCTGTAATCTGAACTAAGACCTCATGGTTGCAAATTTTGTTGTCAATCATTGAGCTATTGCTCCAATCCCAATTTTATCAATCTTAATTATTTAATTATTTATGATTTTATAAACATGTGAATCTAAGATGAGATAGTTATATGTATTACAAATGAAAAAGCATAAGATTGGAATGCAACTTAGAAGTTGAGGGGGGTGGGGGTGGGAATGTTACTATCGGGCTTTCTACTTCTGATGTTACTTCCTTTATTTATTGTTGCTCGTTGGACACTAAAAAGATAAAGAAAAGAATCAATACTCCGATGGTCATGACTCATTGACTATTAAAAATCACAGGTGCCAATTGATTCTGGGACCTAAAAATATGCCTTAACTGGAGTGGAGCAGAGCAGCATTGGAATATATGTAATGGGAACTGGAGCAGAATTGGAGCAGTGTGTTTATGATTGAAGTAAGGTTTAAAGTTGCTTGACTTGGAACCAACTGTGTTTCATTTATTGTGATCCTTTGTGTAGGCAATAGATTCTCTCTAATAGAAATGATGATAACCAAAATCCTAGGTTTGGATTTGGACCACATTATTGACCTTTTAATATTATTCGTTGTATGTGATGTGGAAAATGGGTCAATTGTGTTAATTTTCTGTATAAATTTTACTTTGTTTCCATTTTGCTACCATCTTAACATCCATGAATACTTTACAAAACGCATGCCTAATGTATTACATGCTACTATAGGGCTGATCATGTAATTGCAATTGATATTGATCCAAACAAGATAGATTATGCGCGGCATAATTCAACTATATATGGTGTCAATGACAGAATAGACTTCATTAATGGAGATTTCTTCCGCTCAGCACCTTATTTGAAGGTTGTGTGCTCTTCTCGCGTTTTTATCATATTTCTTTGTCTACTACAAATATACAAGTTATATTTCTCACTGACATTATTGCTGGTTATGCTTGGAATTTGAGTCTGTTATCTCTTATATCTGAGAATTAGACTCTGGATGTTTGATTTGTCATGTTTTTATTGCTTGCCTCAAGTTCATCTACTCACAGATCCATAGAAAATAAAATTATAACTCACGGGTCCATTTGTTTATTTTCTGGAGTTCGCCATATATTAGGTAAATCATGATTCTCTGTTCACATATCTTGCAACAATAGAGCCTTCTTTGAACTCCATTAAGTAACAGTCCATAGAAAATAAAATTATAACTCACGGGTCCCTTCAGTTGCTTATTTTCTGGAGTTCGCCATATATTAGGTAAATCATGATTCTCTGTTCACATATCTTGCAACAATAGAGCCTTCTTTGAACTCCGTGAAGTAAAATGCAAAAAGAAAGTTACCGTGTTTGTTTGATCTTGATTGCAGATTTGATCTTCATCCTGTTCTCAACCTTTTGAATTCCATTCCTCCATCATGTTCTATTCGAGATCTTGTCCTCCTTGTGCCTTAGCCTGCAGATCCTTTATTCACTCCTTATTGACTTTCTTTTTCAGAACCCAACTGTGCGGTTGGCACAGTTTTGTAGTAGTTCCAGGTACTTTCAGATGGTTTAAGAATTTGTCTGTTCAAAACATTTCAAGGTTTACTCAAACTTATTTAGGTGCGGGAAATATTAGCTAGTCCATGTTTCTTAAAAGTGTAATGCATAACTGAATATGAGCTTTGTGTTTACATTTATTACACATGCACATTCAACTCACACTTCATGCTTTGATGACAGGGGGACACAGTTTTCTTGTCCCCGCCATGGGGTGGACCAGATTATCTCAAAGTGCAAACATATGATTTGAGAACCATGCTTCAGCCTCTAGATGGGTTTGGAATTTTTGAACGATAATTTCTCTGTCATCCAACTTTGTGTCCATGTTATTACAATATTGTTCATTTTGAGTTTCCTGGTTTTTGCAGGTATTCACTCTTCAATATTGCACGGGGCATTGCTCCAAGAGTAATCATGTTCCTTCCTCGGAATGTTGATATAAACCAATTGGCAGATCTATCCTCATCTGTTCATCCTCCATGGGCCTTAGAGGTAACTTATGCCTGTACTTGCACTTTTGAGGTGGTTTAATATAGAGGAATGGCTTGAAGTTTGAAGTTATTTCTTTTTTGAGGACATACTTTATTTAAAGTTATGCTAAGCAAGTAGTGTTATTATGAGAACAATATCTCTCGGGATACCTTATTGATTAATATTTATCTTTTTTGATGTTGGGGGAGAATTCTCACTACATTCCATGGGTTAGATATGAATCCTCCCTCCGGTAAGGGATGGGTGCCTCTTTCCACTGCACCAAGTGCTTAAAGGACACCAAACCGCCTCTCTTTTGACAGGTTGGTAGAGGTATCCCCACTTAATCGAGGTGTTGAAATCATACTCTCCTGATAAAAGAAGATTTAACCAGGGGAAAAAAACACTCATTTATAAGAAGTGCAGGAAGAACGATGAGTAGCATTTATTTGTTGGACCCAGGTACTTTATACATGCTATTGAACTTAATTATAGGAAAAGTGATCACATTTTGATGCCCATTATGACCTGATACAAGGATAAGTTTTTTCTGTTGTATCTCTATTTGTGGAATTTCATCTATCAAGAGAACTATGCTTCAGATTTTTTGGTGAGCCCATAAGGTTAATTAGTTGGTCAGTTTTACATTCCTATGCCTCAGTTTTTTTAATGGGTGAGGACATAAGATTAATTCGTTGGCCAGATATACAGCCTAATTGCTGAAGATTGCCTTTAAAATGGACACCTTATAAAAAGTTAGGTTGGTGGGGATACTTTCTAGATGGAGTTTCTCAATAAGCAGCCTCTGGTTGTAGAAACATGCTAGGACTGTTTAGATTTTTCAAATTAACCTCTGCAAGCATCACATTTATTGCTGGACTATGGACTTTTTTTTTTGTTGCATGTGTGGGATACGATATCAAATCCTGTTTTCCATCTGTTGAATTTTCCCTCATATCTTATGGAGTTTATAGATCCTCCATGTATATCATGTTGTCTGATTTTTTGTTTAGCATTGAAATATTGCTGGTGAATGATGGACTAACTTTTTTTGTCTATTACTTTTAAATATCTCTAATTCCCGATATTTTAAATGATTAGTATTAAAGAATCAGATTTATTTTTCCAGGTTGAGAAGAACTTTCTAAATGGAAAGTTGAAGGCCATTACTGCTTACTTCAGTGCATCTTCATTGTAGATAACAACACAAGCCATGTATTTGACTGTACATTTTCTCCAGTTAGATTTGTCTTATATTCCCCGAGCCTATGTGAGACATTGTTAGAATGTATTTCAGTAGTAAATACGTCATGTATCTACATATAGTATTAATCAATCTTCATAATTAAATTTTCATTATCCGCCTTTACAGACAGACAACCAGCACTTGGTAGAACAGTTATAATGAGATTGATTGTTATTGTCATTTGTTTGAAGCAATGTTTCCCACTTGTTTCTGTATTTTAGGGCAACCATGCACATGATGTGTTTTCGTCCTGCATCCCATCTGGGTGGACGTATATCATGCATGGATGGCGTGGATACTTCCACCCCGTTTTATCCTGTGACTCCCCACCCCATTATTTCCTCTAATCTCTAATCTCACCCCATGTATGTACGCCCTGTTTCACCCTCAAATCTCACCCCATATACACATCCTATTTCATCCGAAATAATGATATGGATAAAAAAGAAGCTTAATAAAAATAATAATTTTATAATTGTGTGGTCTATCATCTTCATTATATTTTTTATTTTTTGATTGTTTTTATAAAAAAAGGGTCCCACGTATCGGTCAAACAAATGTTCTTTTTAACACCGGATGTACTGAATCTACTGATAACTCGAATTATTTAATAGTAAAATCTGTAATTGTGATGGTCCAGATTATATATATACATTAATAAAGTAACGGGTCAACTCCCCATAACACAACAAACAAAGAGCCACCTCAATTTAGACCAAGAGCGCAGATACAGCCCGATACGCTGAGATAATGTAATATATGTTGTATTATATCATAGTGTATAATCTATTTTTATTTTTATTTTTTTGTTATGAAAAAAATATACTAATGTATCTCAGTATATACTTCATTTCATATAATAACATACACTTTTAAAAGGTGAGTGTATGATTTAAAAAAAAAAGAAAAATGAGATGGACTTTAATTGAGGCTGTAATGGGGGTTGTGTATCTTTTTCCTTAGAACAATCTCATCTCTAAGAGATCAAAATTTTTCTTTAATTTTTTTTTTGTGGTGGATAAATTTTTTTCCGTGGTCAAATTTTAATCTATCAGCAGGCGGCAAAATTCGAACTCAAATCCTTTTATTAAAGAAAGTGTACCTCTCCCATCCTATCAAAAGACACTCAATGATTTTCTTTTAATTGATTCGTACATTTTAATATATAATAAATAATAAAAACATACCCATTTTAACAACAGTCAATATTTGTCAAATAATTAAAGGAAAAAATCCATATAACCCTCGACTTTTTTTAAATCCATATAACCCCCTAAAAATACTAGTAAATTCAAATAACCCATTGAATAAAATTTACGTGTATAAATAATGAATATTTTATAAATATTATGTTTTGTTAACCCTGATAAAAACACAGTATACCAAAAAAATCCTACAATGTGTTAATAATACAAAAAATCTTTTATACATGAAGATTTTATCTATCTGGAAAGGTTTTATAATATATCCAGAATGGGTAAAATCGTCATTTTCATAGGATTTTTTGCATTTTTAACACATTGTAGTGATTTTTTTTAATATATTGTGTTTTCAGTTATGATTAATCAAATAAAATATTCATAATTATTAATAAAATTTTTATGCAAGGGGTTTTTAGATTTAGTAGATGTTTTTAAGGAATTATATAAATTTAAAAAAAGTTGTGAATTTCATTTAGATCTTTCGATAATTAAAAGGAAGACATGAATCTCACTTCATTTATGATGTCCCCGCTTAAAAAGTAACCCTATATTATATATAGATACATAAGAACAGCTGTCGAATCTCAGACAATACCATTTTTAAAATAAAAACCAACACAGCCGAACCACTGCACACAGACGTGTGTGTGAAGATCAAAAATGGATTTCAGGTCACATGTTATGTCGTGAGATTTCAATTTTCAATTTTAAAACAGTTGATGAGCGTTTGACAAATCATTCATGGCATATTTGCGCTTGTTCGACCAGACTAAAGAATCTTTTTACATATACCCTTAATAATAAAGTTCTGCACCGCAGTGGCTCCAATATGGGTAAATTATTGGGAGGATTGCTCACACGGATTGTGCGTTCTGATCGCTTCAGGGCTTGTGGGAGGCGGCTGCGCGCATGCAGAAGAGGAGGGATTGCAGCAAGCAATGGAAGGTGATGCTATCTTTGATTCCGGCCTGCACGGGCCATTTGGTTGTCGCGAAATGAGGTGGTGTTCAGAGAATCTACATGGAGAATATATGGGAAATGCTCGTCGATGCGTTTTGGAATGGGGCTCGGGGATCGTAAGAGCGGCCTGTGTTCAAATGGATGAGGGCACTGATCGGTGTTTGGGGAGGGGTCGAAGCTTTTCTACACATTCTCTCACGTTTGTGGGGTCCTTATTTTTTGTATAATGCTTTTGTTTTTGTTTTTTCTATTTACTTTTGATCTTTATTTTGTTCAGATATGTTTGTTTTGAAGTTTTTTTAAATAGAAAATGCCCAAAGTTCAATAAAAAATAATAATAAAGTCCTGAACCAAAAGACCCACGTCCAATTAACAGCAATCAATAGGGTGTTTAGAATTAATCGCCCACAGCAGATAATCAGAAAAAAAAATCACAAAAAGATTTAATCATTTGAATCAATTTAAAAATGATATCAATAATGACAAAAAATACCATATAAAAGGTGACACTAATGGTAATACGTTGACATGTTCTGTTATTGATTGTTAATTTTGTTTTTTGTTTTTTTTTTATAGACTCTTTCTCTACTTTTTTTTTTTGTTTTGGACATGTTTTTTTTGTTTTAAAATAAAATTAAAGTGTATGCTTACCATTTAGTTAACTTTTTTTTTATCATATTTAAGTCATTGAAATACACTCAAATAGATAATTGAAAAATATTATTTTACAAATGTTCTTATCATTGCCTTTAATTTTAGCCAATATTCTCAAACTTTAGATTTATCAATAAAAATCAAAGTAAACTTGTCTTGATCACATTTGATATTAACAGGACATTCCTAAAATTATTATATATCGATATCGATAGTTTAGTATTTTATGTGAAACAAGAATACTTGCTCTCTTTGTTCTTTGAAAGTAAATAAAAATAGTAATGGTAATGAAGTTCTCCAAATATACGGTATTTCTAGGGGGTTAGTTGCAAAAAAACCTCGAAACATTTGTTCCAGTGTCATCATATAGTGGCATCTTCGTAAATTAATTAAAATCTGAGGTCAGAAAAATCCACTCCTCTCTATCCTCTCTTCCCCGCCATTAGAGACTGTCGTTGAAACAGTTTTCGTTTTTTTCTTCTCCTTTTCCGATATTCAATTCAATCCAAACCATGAAAACCCAAAACCTCTCTCGATCTCGGATTCTCTCTCACATTGTCCCCTAAAAAACCCTCTCTCATAGAATGCGAAAAACAATGTTAGGGTCAGCGTTTCAGGTCCAGGCCACCGAGAAGAACCTGCACACGAAGAAGAACAAGAGGAGGAGGCCTTCATCGTCCCGATCTTCAACTCCCGACGACGAAAACCCCTCATCCTCCGCCTTCGACGTCCCCGACCACCACCTCCTCTTCAATCTCCACTACGTAATGCCCCCCCCCCCCTCCTCTCTTTTGACCTTGTACGATCAGTTTTTTTAGGTTTTGAAAAAGTGGGTCTGAAAAAGGAGTCACCTTTTGCTGTCGTTTTTTCGTCGGTTTCTGATCTGATTCAATGATGAACGCAGAGTTTGGCAGGGCGCGGTGAGCAAAGCAGGATCCGAGTGGGAAAACCACAATGTATGTCTTCTCTGTCTCTGTCTCTCCTTCAATTATTATTATAAACAGTGAAACCGAGCAACAGAAGCCCAGACCCCACCACATTTCAATCATTCGTGTTTTTTTGTTGCAGTGACTGGAAGAAAAGACGAATCTTTGGTGGGGGACGACCTAACCCTAGATCCAGTGAAGCAGTCCTTCTCTCTTGCTCTCAAAGGTCTCATCTTTAGCTTCAGAACCCCTATCTTTTCACAACCCAAGTTTTCAATCCCTCGCTTTTGCTTCCCTTTCAGAATGCCAGAGCCGACGGTCCAGATCTGAAGCGACGGGGGGGAGGAGACCGGCGTCGTTGGATCTGAGCGAACAAGCAGGACCAACCACCGGCGATGCTGCGGCGACAGATTCATCGGTCTCTCCTTCTCCGAGGCTTGTCGTCGCGGGGGTTCTCGCCATGAAGAGGTCATCGGTGCCGTCGCGTAGGTCTTCGGGGACCTTCCCCAGCCCCGGCACGCCGAACTACGGCTCGAACACGGTGGGGCTTCACAAGGGGTGGAGCTCGGAGCGGGTCCCGCTCCCGAGCAACAATGGCAGACGTTACGGTCACAACGGCGGGGGCGGCGGTGGGTCGTCGGTCTTGGGTGTCTTGCCTTTCAACAGTGGCCGTACGTTGCCGTCGAAATGGGAGGACGCGGAGAAGTGGATATTTAGCCCTGTATCTGGGGATAACGTCGGGAGGGCGGCGGCATTGTTGCCTCCGCAGCAGAGGCGGCCTAAATCGAAGAGCGGGCCTCTCGGTGGGGCCGGGCTGGGTGGGCAGGGGGGGATTGGGTTTTACTCAGCGTGTTCGCCATTGGTGCCGGGCTTTGAAGGACGGTCACCGTTCTCAGCAGGGGTTTTGATCCCGGATCGGGCTTGTGTGGGGAATGGAAGGGGCAGAGTTGTTGGTGGTGGTGATAGGGTTGAAGGAAGGTCTTCTTCGGCGGAGACGGAGCCTTGTATGGTACATTGTGCGAGCGTGAATGGGTGGTCGTCTTTGCCGAGCTCGCGAGGTGCGCAAATCCTGCTTTTCGATCTTTTTCTGCTGTTATTATTGTGTGGTTTGCGGCTTCTTTTTCTCCCCTGTTTTGAGTGTACTAGTTTATTTTCTTGCTTTCTCTAATCATTCTTAAACAATGGCAGGTGGGTATATACTAACCATCCATGTGGGAATAACTCACATGATTTTTTCCTCTAAATTAGGCAAATGCAAAAAAAAAAAATATCGGAAGGGTCCATCTATGGACATAAGCTTCACTGAATTTTAGAAGATTTATGATTGGAATTTTTTGACAAATCAAATTGTCTTATAAGTTTTGTTGACTGAGAGGCTAACATAACCAGACCCAATCTAGCCCATCTTGTTATAATCAATAAGTCATACCAATATTTGATTATTACGGCTCCTACAAATGCACATCATGCAAATCTCACCCATTCAACAATGGGGATCGATCCAGTTACCTTGTCATTCTACCCAATTGGTCAACAATGGGGATCGATCCAGTTACCTTGTCATTCTACCCAATTGGTCAATCCTCTTCATAGTTCTGTAATATTTTCCATTGATAGATAAGATTTCATTTGTGTTGAAATTAATAATCTCTCTTTCAAGATGATGGTTCACATGCTTAAATCCATGCAGATGAGAGAGTTGAGTGTATCAAAGATGCTTCCACCATGATCTCTCCGCCTATACTGAGGAAGGACGTGTCAACGCAGATGAGTCCAGAGGGTAGCTCCCAATCATCTCCCAAAGACAAACCTCATATCTCCTCACCTCCTCCCTCGACAGACCTTCAAATTGCAGACTTACAGAGTCATCTTTCCAAGGTAGAAGTTAGAGACGTGCAAGTTGATGATCGGGTAACTGTGACTAGGTGGACTAAGAAGCAGATAAACATCGATTGGAAGAGGAAAACATCGGAAGTCCGAGCTTCTGCATGGGAAGTTGCAGAAACAGCAAAATGCATATCCAAGTAAACATTTTCTACTCCTTTTTTGATATGTCATTTGTTTTCATTTACTGTGTAGAACACATGCATACAAAAAATTGATGGGATAACTTATATTCCACAGGTTGAAAAGAGAAGAAGCGAAGATCACAGCATGGGAAAACTTGCAGAAAGCAAAAGCTGAGGCAGCGATTCGGAAACTAGAGGTGCTTCTTCAAACATGATTCAACAAATTGAATCAAATTCACAAATTACATATATGATACAGATATCACAGTTTCTCATAATATATATTACACCATGATCTCCAACAGAATTTTTTGTAAATTGATTAGAGCATTAATATCCAAATTAATAATCTTTATTTGTATAGATGAAGCTAGAGAAAAAGAGATCTTCTTCAATGGACAAGATTCTGAACAAGTTGAGATCTGCCCAGAGAAAAGCCCAAGCGATGAGGAGTATAGTTTCTTCCAGTCAAGCCAATCAAGTTGTCAGGACCTCGACATTCCGCAGAACTGGCCAGATGAGTTCTCTAAGTGGTTGCTTCACCTGCCATGCTTTCTAAATCCCTAAGCTGCAGGTTGCTGAATCTTCTTCACCCAAAACAACTGGTAAGCTCTACCTCTCATAAGTTCAAATTATCATCGCAGGAGTTGCCATGGTGGCACTCATACATTTTGGAATCAGTATTAACTGGGTACATCAGTATAGCTCATATTTCATGTTACACGTCTGATATTGGACTTGTGTGTTTTCCAATACAGCTGGAATCATTCAGAAGGCACAGTTGTAATTTATTATTCTCTCTTCCATATCTTCTTAAAAAAGCAATCATTTTTCTGATGTATAAATTTTCCATCTGTGCGTGGCATGTTGGTTATCTTAAGATCATGTTCTGATGTAAACACAGTTGATCTTTGATCTTTTAGATGGTTTCATTACGTTTAACTCATCTCTAAAACAAAAGAAAGGCTTCCCTTTTGCAAGTTTAGTAGCATGGAATGAATCAGGCTTTCCATTCCATGGTTCTCATTTTCTTGTTGAAATTCATACTAATGCAAAGCAGTGAAAAACAGATAATTAAGAAACTGTTGTTCTGCATCGTTGGTATCGGTGCCACATAACTGAATACAGGTTTCTTGGATAAATTAGTTGATCTTCAATATCATCATTAAACTCTAGCTTGAAATATTCACCATGCTTTGCTTTGTGTTACCGTACATAGGAGGATGTAATCAAAACTAGGCGAGCAACATCAGACGTGGAGGGGTTTGCACAGGCCTTTCAGGTACATTTTGAAAGGTCTATTTTTTTTTGGTAGCTTCCTTGTGTAATGTAGTATACTTCATAGTTGATATTGACCCGTTCAGGGACTATATAGTACTCCATTTAAGCAAGAGTTTGAGATGTTGCAAGTCCTCATTTTACATGCTCACCCTTTTGAATCCAGAGTATGCGTTCGTTGAAAAGAAAAAAAATGGTCATTAAAGGAGCAGATACTCACTGTCCATTTTATTGTCCCCACCCCTAGCCACCTATACACCCATTTTCTTACTACTAACCCCACCACGCCAATTTGATCTCCCTCCCCTCCACCCTCCTTTGCCGCCACACCACGGCACCACCACAGCCTTCACATCACCTGTTCACAACTACAATGACCGCCACCACCTCCACAGCTCCCCCTCCCTCCCCTCAACGGCCATCTCTCTATTCTCTTTGTTCCATTCCCCCCTCCTGCTCGGCCTCCACCTCCACAAGCCAACCCCAACCTCCCCCCCGGGTTCCTTCCCCCCTTCCTTGTCATCATTGTCACATTGTATGCATTCACCGCCTCCGGAGAGAGTTGGGGTAGGGAGGATGAGGTGGTGGGGATAATGGTTTTCATAACATAAAAACACTGGACCTTGGTTGTCTTGGGATGGCGGGTTTAATAATATGGTTAGTGGGGATAACTGACCCTTAAATATAATGATGTGGGGATGGTATGGCCAATTGGAATTAAAGATGTTACTTATTAGATTGTAGATCCAATTTTCAGAAATTATCGTTCCAGGCAAGGGGTTTGTGTTGGCTCATGTGATTCAACAATAAAATCTATTTCTTTTCGACCAAAAAAAAAAAAAACTAATTCTACAGTGAACAACTGAGCATTGTCAACATTTTTTTTCTCCTGAATCAGTAAAACTTGATTTCATTGTTGCAGGCAGAATTCACTATTCATTGAAGATAATTGAAATCAGATGAATTTATATAAACGATAAATGAAATCATTTGAAGGACCCAATGACATTCCCTGTTTGTTTGGTGAATAACAGTGCGGATAAGGGAAGAATAGACTTAATTCAGAAAAAATATGTTTTTTTAACATTGATAAATTATAATATTTATGTCGAAGTTAGAATAAATCAGTTAACTACACTTGGGTAGGTATGTATTTATACCTATTTATCCAACCAAAATTATAATTATAGTTTAATAAGACAAACACAAAAGATAAAACTCTATCAAAATCGATAAAGTAATAACAATGAAATAGAAAATAATCTAATTTTTCTTCGTTTTCATGTAACTATTTTAATGATTACCTCAGTAAAATGTTATATGTAGCTCGACACTTGGTATTTCATATATACTATTAGTAAGAGCCTAACAAATTCAATGAAAATGTTACCCTTGATCATTCTTGCAATTACTTTTACAATACATTTTTATATTTTCTTTTAAAATATGTATTTGTTTAATAAAATACATGTTTAAAAATAATAATTAATACATACTTAAATAAAGTGAATTCATACATTTTTTTCATTTTTATATGATAGATTGTATGTATGTTTATGTAGAAAAATACAAGTGATTCAATGGGGGAAGTGCGGAAATGAGTCAACTATGCAGGGAAATCATTGTGTTTGTGATATCCAACAATTGAAAATTAAAATTATTACTAAAATAGTTTCTTTCTCATTTAACTATTTCATTTTCACCAGCCGATATGGTCAACATAGTATGTAAATGTAATCCATCAAGATTATAAATTTAAATTCAAATTAAAAATTTAAACGAACCAATTATTTAGCCATCACCCCTTTTAGTATACGCCGAAATCACATTAAACTTCTTTTTATTGATTTTTTTAATTATATATATTATCTTGTTATCCATATCATATGCATATGATTGATCGTACCTTTTTCATTTAAAAAAAAACTATTTAATCACGTATCACACTTAATTAGACTAAGGGTGTGTTTGGTTGCGCGATTGCGCTGCGATTGCGATTACAGGAAGCTGCGTTTGCAATCGCGCAACCAAACAGTTTTGTAATCGCAGTTTTAAACCCAGCGATAGCAGGCAAATAGTGCCCAAAAGCTGCGATTTCAAAAAGCTGAGAAAGTGAGCTTCCTGCAGAATCAGGTTTGCAATCGCAGATTCCTACAGAATCAGTTTTGCAATCGCGCAACCAAACGCACCCTAAAGCAGATTGAGCACATATAATTATTTCAGTACAGTGGAATAAAACATGTTATCCAATTGCACTTCTAATTATTTTATTTAGAAAAACATAATAATATAGTTTTTGTTGTTTGGTTTTGATCATGTATAAATTATTGATAAAAAAAAAAATAAGATGTGGATATATAAAAAAATTTATAAAAAAATTGACATGAAATTGTTTTCCATGAACTCAGGCGGATACAAGTATACGTTCATCTATGTAGTAAAAAAAAAAAAAACAAAAAGTCTTGTTAAAAAACAAAATCTCTCATACTTTTTTACTAGACATGCACATGAGTGCTTTTTCAATATATTCATTTTCATTGCAACACATGAAAATAAAATTATGCATTTTTATGATTATAAAAAAATACACTTGAAACTATAATTACATAAAATATAAAAAGGAGTCAAAATAAAATAAAAATATACATATTTTTCTTAATTTAACACAAATGCACTAAATGAAATCAAACTACACAAATCACACCCGCTCAAGGCGTGGATTTTTTTTTTGTTGGCCAAGTCATATTTTCACGTGCATCAAATAACACACCACAATAAGATAAAATCAAAAGAATCAATCATAATATAAAACAACAAACTAGGAAAGATAATAATAATAAATAAGGGTTAAAAGACATCCAAGTCCTTGTAAACATGGTTAATTATATATAAGTCATTATCAAAGTTGGAGCAAACGTACAGGTCTTGAAAACACAAAAACCCATGGTTTCAACAAAAAATAATTCTAACCCAACTTACTCTACTTCACTTTAACTTATAACCATGAAATAATTAAATTATCCTCAAATTTTTAACCATTTTCAATCAATACCTCAATGAAAATGAAGAAACATAAAAAAATCTTACAAAGATAATTTGATCTTTTTATGGACTATTTAGTTTTTATGATTATTTATGAAAGCTATAATGTCTACACAATTACATAATGATAAAAATATTCTGTTAAATTTGAATGATAATTAAGTTTTTGTGAGTTTTCATAGACTCATGTGTCTACCTCAATTTTCACAGAGACTTACATGGAATTACCTATGCTTGCAATGTCTTTAACCCAATAAATAAACAACAACAACAGATTAAGGAAACAAATTATAACTACCTAATCATAAATAGAAACAAAAAAAATCCTAACCGAAAACGACTCTCTTGATCCTCTGAAAGGTTAAGACAAAGACTAGGGTGCCCGTAGATTCAACATCCTGTTTCTATTTATTATTATGAATTATTATTATAAAAATCAAAACCGTATTTGATTACATAAAAATATAAAAAAATATCAAAAATAAATCCTATATCCTTTGTATTATTTGTCCCTTCACATTCACGTGCATGTTGCATATGAAATAATACACACACTCACTAACATAAAATCAATCCTAATCTAGCTACAAATTAGGGGCAAAAATAGTAACTACCATAAAAATAAATAGCAACAACAGATTAGGGAAAGAAATCATATCACTAACATATGATATACATTAACAACAAATTAGATTTGTAATTAATAAAACAGAACTTAGTTTCCGTTATGATTGGTAATTAATAAAACAGAATATACATTATTTACATGTTAGTATATTCGAGGATTTGAATTCAGGACATGTGGGATACAATCATACAAACCCATTATTCACAATGGACTTGTCTTATTAGATTTTATTCTTCATGATCAATTGTTTTGTTTATATACACAGGTCATCTATAAATCTAGGTTTTGGCACCTGATATAAACTTGTTTCTGACTTCTCCTTGCAATCTTTGAACGTAGGGTGATGGGCTCTTCAAGGCCACAAAAAAGAGCAAGAGTGGCTGATGATGAGTCTCAGAAGATAAGCGATGATGTCTTATATGAAATCATTTCACAGCTTCCACTAAAATCACTTTAGGGTGCGTTTGGTTGCGCGATTGCGCTGCGATTGTGACTACAGGAAGCTGCGTTTGCAATCGTGCAACCAAACAGTTTTGTAATCGCAGTTTTAAACCCAGCGATTGCAGGC
Source organism: Acorus calamus (assembly GCA_030737845.1). Taxonomy (NCBI): domain Eukaryota; kingdom Viridiplantae; phylum Streptophyta; class Magnoliopsida; order Acorales; family Acoraceae; genus Acorus; species Acorus calamus. Next base: position 31,449,864 of record CM060869.1, on the reverse strand, counting down.
AAATAGTGCCCAAAAGCTGCGATATCGAAAAGCTGAGAAAGTGAGCTTCCTGCAGAATCATGTTTGTAATCGCAGATTCCTGCAGAATCAGTTTTACAATCGCGCAACCAAACGCACCCAAAGTCGTTTCGCGTGTGTCCAACACATGGAGACACAACATTTCAGAGATCAGCCTCAATAAGCCTCCTGAACTCATGTCCAGCGGCCTCTTCTATGAATATGGAACCTTTGACATGTCAGTGACTGGCTATGCACAGTTACCTACATCCATTCATAGTGACGATGCGATACTGATGAACACAAACAGCATCTCTAACATGACGATCCATAGTTGCAGCCACGGCTTGATCCTATGCTCCAACTACAGCTCGCTAAATGAGTATCGCATCATCAACCCGTTGACGACTCAGATGACTTCATTGCCTCAATCTTCACACCCCAGCTTTTTGTTCGGAGCGACGCTCATTATAGATCCTGATTATCTTAGCTACAGTCATCCGGCTGATCACCAAAGCCAATTACGCACTCGTAGGGGTCGATGTCATCTCTTCTGAGACGGGCCGATGGGAGGAGTATGAGGTGACAATCGATGAGGGCCTCTTCTGCACAGACGAAGTAGCCTTCTTTTTGAAGGGGGCGTTGCATGTTTTGGCCAGGAAAAACGATCAGGGAGTGCTCTTCATCTATGACTTGAGAGAAAAGACTGCGCGGGTGATTGAGTTGCCATGTCAAGGCCTCTGGAATGAGAATCCCAATTGTTTGGGGGTCTCTCAAGGACGCCTACAGTTCGCTGCACATGATTTTGTTGGAGTGGATGAGTTCCTTCAGCCATTGATTTGGGTGCTCGAAGAAGGGGATCGGTGGGTCCTGAAACACCGGTTAGGGCCACTGGACTACCATTTGTTGGCTTTCCATCCAGACCTCAACGCGGTCTTCTTCTACTGTTACTGGATTGAAGAGGAGGAGCACAAAATACTTTTGTATGACTTGACGGACATGGAGATGAAGGATGTCTGCACGTTCTATAACGGCGATGAATTTGATATGATGTATGTGAATTGCTTCCCCATCTCCCCGTCCCTAGTGAATCCAGGAAAGCTAGGAGTTAGGTAATTTCTTAGGGGATCTTGTTTTTCCTTTTTTTGTTGAGGAGGATTTGAGTGCTTCAATGACCACATTCCCTATTTTATTGTTTTATGTATTATTTTTTCTTCCGTTGCTGCAAGTAGTTTATAAATGGATGAGATTGGGCAATGAGTGTGACTGTATCACATTGCATTGTCACCATTTTCTAAATTCTGTTTAAATGAAGTATTTGTAATTAATTAATTTTTGTAGACTACCAACGTTCAACAACTTTAACAATTAGCTACTATGGTGGTATAAGATGATGCTTAGGAATGGAGTTTATCCAAAAATAAAACAATTCTCATGGAATCCAATTGTCAAAGAAAACTAAGGTGTTTAAAAGAGTTGTTTAAGATATTTCAATCCCTGATTGGTTTGACACAACCATGACATTCAGCCCCTATTTTTCATTGTCATTCTTATTGCAGCACCTTCTCACTTTCGTTCCACAGATAACACAATCTATCAAACAAAATAAATTCCATCTTCAAACTCAAAAGAAAAGAGTTCCTTCGTTAAATCACTCCCACCTCATCTGGTGAAAAAGGTGCTGTTGCAATTTTATAGCATAATCAAACCTATCCTGAATCCTGATAACCCTATGGAGAATCAACTTGGCTTAACAGGTCAGGAACAACAGGAGAAACAATTCAGTCTCATCACTTGATTAACCAACAAATCCCATGCTTTTAGCATTTCAAAGTGTCTTAGAAACGTTAAAACTGGAATCCATAGCATCAAACAATGCCAAGAGGAAATGTATAGTTTCCAGACAATGATGCAATTAAATCATCGTAGTCATGTCTGCCATGGAAGCATGCACAGTTTTAGCAAAAACATTAGCTGTCTCTTTATCAACCCATAGTGCAACGACGCAATGGGGGCAGACATTTTCAGTATGGCCTGTACCTCCAATCCATTCTTGAAGGCCTGCTACTGCTGCTGGTGCTGCTATTTCCACCAGGTCCATAACCCCACTGCATAAGAGAAGCAGAGAGAGAGAGAGGTGTCAAAGTAGCAAAAAACAGTTTGCAACAATACTGCAAAATTTGTGCTGTTTGATAAAAAAAAACACCATGTAACTTGAGTTGCATCATGCAGTCATCTTAATGTAGGCAGAAAAACAAGTTTGAACACAACGTATCAAAATAAGGAGATCGCAGTTAAACATGGACATTGTTAAAGTTTAATCACTAAAACATGGACATCTTTACAATGAGACAAATTCACGTGGTAGTAACACATACTTTTTAATTCTTTCAATCTGGAAATTTAATTGTTCTGGTGAGTCAAATTTATATTTATGTAAAATTTTCTTTTCTAAGCTTCTGATGAAAAGGAGTTTCTGACCTTGTCATCACTTGGGAATTCTTCAAAACTTGGGAACAATTTGGCAAGGGCAAAATTTTACAATTCAGTAAAATTCAGGTAAAGTTTGGAAAATGAAGAAAATTACAATAGTAGGAAAAGACAATTTCAAAAAAGAAAAACCTCCTAAAAATAATCCAAGAATTTACACTCAATAAAATAACCTAACACTACACTGTTCAAAATAAATTAATTAATAAATAAAACCCAAAAGGTCATTTTTGTATACGAATCGGTAATCTAAGATCTTAATTTGAGCCTACATACACCAAACAAGATGGACCATCAAATCCAACATGTCATCAAGGTTTTTTTTACTGGGTTTAATATGTTGTATTTGCACGTGAATAAGACATTATGCGTTTTAATTTATTCATGTGGATTATTGATTAAATGATGAATTTATGAATAATTTCCGAAGATGATGAATTTATGAATAATTGATTACAGGATGATTTACATGGGAATTGAATATTTTTTTTAAAAAGGTAGCAATTAATACACAAATTAACAAAGAATGAGGGGTATTAGATAACAGGGATTTCTGATGCCATAAAGAAAACATCAATAACTGATATTAACCTAAATTATGAATATACTCACATCATCAAAGTCCAAGCTCCCGTAAAGTCGGCTATAGGTACTACGCATAGGACCTCCGTATCCACCATAAGATCCAAAAGTTTCCATGTAACCACCACTTGCTCCAGCATCATCAAGAGGTGTAGCTGAATCTATTGCAACCTGCATCAGACAGATAAGAGGGAAAAAAATGCTCCATCTCAGATTGACTCTGATCATTATAAGAAAAGGATAATATTACTCAGGTGTTAAGAGGATAAAGACTGCCTTGGTTATTGTAAATTGTACATATCCAGTGACAACATACTGTGCAAAGACTGGTGACAAATTTTAAAATTGATCTATTTCAAGGTTCTGAAGCACTCTCTCATTCATTTGGGTCTTCTAGGTAACAGATGGGAATATTTCCATAGGACCCGTTTGGTAACACTTAAATAAAGTGATTCTGCTTTTAATTAAACAGAAAGCTGTAAAGTGTTACCAAACGCATTCTATAAAGCAGACTTAATTAAAAAGTTACTTCGAGCTTAATAGTCTCCCATCCACTATAGGATTTATTGAACAAATTTTCATGATGGTCAACATGTCTGAATGGTTGTGGAAAACATGGATGGAAAAGGAAAAAGGTCAATTATCCAATTTACCTTTCCATCAAAAACAAATTTATCCAATTTACCTAATGAGTTCAATAAACATTTTTGCCAAAGATTATTTATGAACTCAATGACTGGGGTTGCTTTCGAACTACTTTTTGTATGCTAAAGTATTCCAGTATCACCATAAAGGTGACAAGTGGCAAAAAACTTCTATATCCTCATGTTATACTATATTTGAGTAAAGATAAGCAATATGTATTCTAGTATTGAAAAAATTATCCCTTATAATCATGTAATATATATTTGGCTAAATGTTTAGAATTTGAACACTGAACTTAATATTACAGATAGGATAAAATTACTTTGATAGCACTATTGAATTCTCTTCACAGCGCTACTCTTCAAAGCTGGAGTGATTGGGTTTAAAAACATAAAAAAGGTTTTACAAATGCTATTCTATGACAAGAAAAATAAGGCCTATGCCAATGCAAAAAAAAAAATTCAACTTCTAAATTATTCATGTACCTCTTGTCCAAGGATCTCATGTGTTCGTCGAGAGACACGATCGGCAACACCATCCTCAGCAAATGTTACAAAACCAAAGCCCCTGTGGCCTTGTCTCCTTGGATCCTGATTAAATGAATGAAAATGTAATATGATTACTGAATTTCTTCAAATTTTGCAAGTTAAAGCAACAGTAACTTATCTTTTTAAAAATTAACTGTAACTTACCTTAGGAACATACACATCCGTAATCCGGCCAAATCTGCCGAAGTACTGGCGTAAATCTTCAGCACTGGCCTCCTGAGGAAGCCTGCCAACAAATATCTTCTTTCCCATTCCACGGGTAGGTCCTGAGACCCCTACATCAAATGCAATTTGGAAAGTCCATATTATATGTCACTCCACCTAGCAACATTCAGGTAAACATCAAACTTGGAAGACTTACTTCCATAAGCTGAACCTGGATGGTCGTATAGTGTTGGTGCACCAAGTGCCGCATACCTAGTTGCTGCTGTAATATAATCATTGTATGCACCATATCCACCCTGCATCCCTCTGCGTGGTTGCCTTGTTTCCTCTTCCTGAACCCATTAACAGATGAAAATAATAGTTATACAAACAATCAGAATAAATCACCAATCACATCTGCAGCATGTAGCAGTTAGTCTCAAAAATTCTGCAGGTGAAAAAAATCATTCTACAAAAATAATAAATGAGAACTAGCACTAGCAAATGATTAGTGTGCTGAGTGTTGCCTTTGGGGTTGCTCGATCAACAACTACAGTAGAACCTTCCAATTCATGAGTTTCTGTCATCAAGGTATCAACAGAATCTGTTCAATCAACAAACACCCTCTCAGGAAGTTGGAGTAAGAGTTAATACTATTGTTTATAACAAATACTGCAAAAAGGTCAACCTGACAGAATTTAATTTGATAAGGATGAGTTGATTTCATTACAAATGGCAAAGGTTATGATTTGTCATTGCCAAGTAAAAATTTTAAAGGAAGCACGTACCACGCACAGAGAGAGAGGGAGGGGGGGGGGGGAGAGAGATGTATATAAGATTCATGGTAAGCAAATAATGCAGCATCCAACAAGAAGATGGGTTACCATAACCTGCTAAATGTATAATGCATCTTATTTAATTTCATAACATACACCTATAATTCTGCAGAAAATAATATGTTGAATGATGGTTTATTATAGTTTTTCAGAAAAATGCGTTTAGGTGGTGGTGGTGCCCAGATCAATTCATCTTTGGTGATAAAAATTCATCATGAATGAAAGCAGGTTTGTGGGTATAGAAGACTGACATGATTCAGTGCTATGTCTACGATCTACCTTCAAGCATATTATAATGTGCATAGGCCTTGATACTCTGAATATTACCGATTAATAAATTATAAACAAAATAAAGCTCCAAAGGAAGAGTAGATATCTCTTAGAAAAACATCTCAAGCATCTCTATCACATCAGGTTAACCAAAACTGGTGCTAATTTTAGATAAAACCAAGGCCAATCTCAACAATTACAGACCTTAAATGTCCCCCAACTGCAGGAATTTAACTCTCACTAATAAATTATTACTGGTGAGCTCCCCCCCACGTGTCAAAGAACACTGGTTCTAGTCATAAATTCCCTTCCTCAGTCATTTGTGCTCAAGGAATTCTTGCACAGCCCAAAATCTGATCCGTACAGCATAGTAAGTTTCTTTTCTATCTTGTAAAGGTTTCATTTAAGCCTCGAAGATATGCAACAATGACATAAAACCCCAATGGCTCTTCTACAATTCAACATCCTGTTTTAATTTTTCCTGAGATGTTCATCTATCTTGCCACATCATATATGGCAAAATCAAAGCTTAGTTTGAAACTTCTCTAAGCAATCCAATCTATCAGTATCCTCCACAAATCTATAATTTCCGTTACATTTAAATTCCATATACACTTTCCTAATCCAACAAATTTTCAACCCTCGTTTTTTATAGAATCTTTCTTCACAACTAAAACTTTAGCATTCAATGTAAATATTATCACGTGCAAACAAGGACACCAAGGCACCTTGTCTTGAATCAAGGACAATGGATCCAGAAGTGTGAAAAATTAATGGGCCTAATGAAGATCCTTAAATGGGTTCCTAATACAATCATCATACAATTTTGGTATGTTGTTCTTCCTTTCCAACAAATCAAGTCCAGAGTACCCTCTCACTTGCTGTTTCCGGATCATTGAAGAACATTGCATGCCATTCCACCTTTCTCTAAATTTCCACAAAAATGATCTAGGAAAGAAGATTGCCTCAATTATTGTTATTCCTGTTACAAAACTCTAATTTGATGAATAACAAATAAGTTACATTAGTCCCTCATCAAACATTCCATACCATATCAGAGAATAATGTGTAGCAAGAAAAAGAAAGCAATGGAAATACCTGGAAAAAAAACAAAAAATAGACATACCTGCACTATCAAAGGTTATGAACCCAATGCCACGATGACCTTTCGTACCTTGATCCTATAAACATTAATATTTGATGTAAGACAATCAACTTCAATAATCCAATTGAAAAGTTGGAGATAGGTGTTTAAAAAAATGCACTACTATATAGCAAAAACTAGTTGATAGCGTGCACACAAATACACACAGCCAAAAGGTAGAAAAAAGGGGTCAAAATTATAGAAGTGCCAAAATCACTGGCATCCACTCTGTGTGCCCATGCGCACACCATTTGTTCTTATTATCAGCTCCCCTTAGCTTCATAATTCCTCAACGAAATCACAGCAGAAGTAATAAGCAATTGAACAATACTCATTGTACCAAAGATAAATCTAGACTCTAGAGTTCTCCAATTCCCAGCTCCTCAAAACCCTATAACCATACTTGAGGATAACTTCAAGCACATCAAAATTATTTTGCATGTGATAAATACTAATAGCAGAAGTTCTTGCAAAATTACATCTAAGAGTCAATTTTTCCTCTTTTGCATAGGCTAAACATTGACTGCTATCTTGATGGTTTCTACTTTTTTTTCTTCTTTGCATGTAAAGCCTTGTTGGATATTACCAACTGTTTTTATTAAAAATTAAAGGTTTGAGCTTCTAACTTTTGCCAGTACACACACAGGAAGAGAGAAATGTAAACCTCTTTGGGCATGTTAGAAAATCAATCATGAGAAAAAACCAGAACATTTTGTTCTCTACAGGCAGTCTTCTTTTAGAAAGCAGAAGTCAAATTAAGCATAAGAGTGGCATCATCATACTACCAGAAAGAATCCATATGCAAACACAATTAATTATCAAATCAAACCATCTTCTCTGAAAAGATCAATTATATATTTCAATTAATTATCTCACACGTAAATCAGTTCTTCCACACTATCGCTATGAGGTGGCAATTTAATACTTCTGTTATCAATCCAAATACATCTTGAGTTTGTTGAGAGTGCTGCAGTGTAAGGTTCTCCCAATCTGTGTATTAAAATCCTACTTTTATGGTCAAATCTTATAATATTAAGAATAATTATCAACAAGCACAACCATGTTGCACAGAACATCACTGCCAATGATACCAGGAAATATATTCACATATACATTGCAAATGGTTCAACCAGCAGTCTTGTTTCCTTCAACATATACTATTTTAGCAAGTACAAGGCCAAGAGTGTGAGCAACAACAAAGAAAACAAAGATAATAGTCTTCATAATTTTTGTTCAAAATCATTCTAAAATAACAATGACAGTGATTAGGGCAGGAAAGAGTGTAACCAATCAATTGAGGTAGTTTGGACAACATAATCAAGGTCAGGGACAAAGATCAATAGTCCAATACAGAGAAACAGATAAGTACAAGAGATGACCTAAAATGACCAGGATGGAGATTTTAAAATATGAAAGCCTAAACACAATGGCAGATACATTTTCCTAGATAAAAACCAACATTGAAACAGGACAGATTAACCCATCCAACAATCCAGTTCAAGATATCTAGATTCTTTGAGCTATCAAGAATATTATATCTCACCTTTGGCATGTACAAATCTGTAATCTCGCCATAGGCCTCAAAATGACTGCAAATATTTTTCATCATGCTCAGTTACAGTTGAGAAACAAATTAGGTATTCGATTTCCATGTAAGGAAAACTTGCCTTCGAAACATTTCTTCTGTGACAGAGTGAGGAATTCTGGCTACAAATATCCGGGTTGCTTTCTTTGTGGAAGTTCTCATTTCTTCCTGTAGAATTGGGGGATTAAGCTAATCATATTTCCCTACAATATGAGATTAATCTGAAAGCACTGTGCTGGAGAACAAGTTCCACAAAAAAAATATATGATTTTCCAGGAACATATAAAATGCTTAACAGTTGTTATAATTTACCTTTGGTGTTGCGATTTTCACTTCAAGATTCTGCTGCCAAGCATATGCTCACTTGCAAGTGCAGTCTATAAAACCAAGAGTACTCAGGCTTGAGAAAACATTTTTATAAGAATCTAATATAGCTAAACTAGAAATCAATAAAGCCCTATTAGACAATTAGAAAAACTCATTTTGTATTTCACAAAAAAAGGAGTAAGCATGACATGATTACACCAGAATATCATCCAACATTCTACAAGCAGTTTTTCAAAAAAAATACTTTGTACAAGAATAAGTTTTATCAAAAAGCTTTGTATAAGAATAAGGGGCTAATAAAAAAACCTTTGCATCCTCAACCAATGCGAATGTTACATAACCAAATCCACGTGATCGGCCAGAGGTCCTCTCCTGAAATAGAAAAAAATCATCAAATAAAAGTCACTTCAGGTTTCAATGGAACAATACAAGACCAACAATCATGCACGAAAGATAATACAAAGGGTCCAAAACTACAAAAACTCTTATCAGCATCATCAGCAATACTGTAATTTTTTTTTTTGGTGGGTAAACTGGGAATCGAACTCCCCACCTCCCCTTAGGGGAGGGTGTGTCTCGACCACCCGGCTAAGGGGGTCTGCCACAGCAATACTGTAAGTTTCTGAACGATTCAAGGTTGTATTTATGAATTCAACTAGACAATGATTTCTTTCAGGAAAAATAAATAGTAATTATCTTTCAAGCTTGAATGTCAAAACCATTACGATGAAAAGGCGATACCTTCATGACAATGCAATCTTCCAATTCCCCAAACTTGCTCATGTACTGCCTCAAACCCTCCGTGTCGACGTCCCATGGAATTCCAAGTACCTTAACAAAAATAAACAGTATGTATAATCCAAAATGGGTTGCAGAAAATCAAAGAAAGACATGATTTTTGCGAAACGAATAATGCGAGTGATCAATAATACTCACCACGAGTTTGTTCTCCATGAAAACAAAAAGATTGACCTCAGCAAGAGAAACTCTCAATCTCTCTCTCGATCTCGATCTATCCCTCTCTTTCTCTCTGACTATAAACGTCTCTCCTTGCTCCTTCACCCTAAGCTCTCCCACAACTACCTCTCCCTCTCTTCTCTCCCTCTCACAACAATCGTGCCTGCACATGATCACACACACACACAATTTCCTCTTTCTCACATAGAAACCCTAAAATAATCTCTTCTTTTTTTATTGTTTTGATTTGTTTTTCTCCCTTTTGGGGGGGCTCTCGTGGAGCAAAAGAAGGGTGTGAAAGAGAAGACAAAGAGATATGGAAAAGAAAGAACGGATCGGAGAAGACATCGCTTCTCTCACTCACCTCTACCGAGATCGATCTCTCCCTCTCTTCCTCTCCTCTCCCTCTCTCTCTCTCGTCGATCCGCTTCGGCTGCGACTCTCTCTCTCTCTCTCTCTCTCTCGCTCTTCGCTGCGACGATTCACGTGACGGTTTCATTCACGTGGGGCGGGCTAGGGCAAAAGCATAAGCGTTGTTGGGATGGAGGCCCAGTCGGCAAGGCGTTTGTCATGGGCCCATTCGCAGTGCAATATATGTGTGTTTGTTTTATGGGGCCATTAAGCGGAAAAGAGAGCTGATACAATAAAATGCAGTCTTATATATCTTATTAAATAATCATTGAAACATATCTCGTTATTTTTTTTTTACAATTATGAAAAATGGGTTTATTGAACTCGAAATAGGGCGATATATTTTTTTTATCAGACCATGTACCTTATTAAATAGTGTTTACTATTTTATTTTTTTAAAAATAAAAACATGTGTGGTGTGAGTTTTGGATTGTAAAAATGATTGAGCTTAACATTTTCCATTGTATAATTATATTGCGTTATCGTTGTGTATATACTCTATTATAATGAATGGGACTGAAATTCTTTTCATTTTTTCAAATAAAAAATATACCAGTGTCTCTAAGTATACATTTTAATTTGTAAAATAATATATACTACAATACATGAGTATATATTTTTTTTAAAATTGTGGTGAGATGATTTTAACTATGCGTGATCTAAAACGTTTCTACCACGGATTCAAATAAAATTGGACATTTATGTCGCATTTCACATGTCAGGTTCACAGAAATCTGACACGTGAAAAATTGATAACATAATGCCTTTTAAACACCGAGGTTTGAGGGTGGATTTCCGAAAATCCCTCATTTGGATCACGACAAATGAAACATAAGAGGAACTAGTAAATTTAGATGGAAAAATGTCAGGGAAACCCTTTTACAACCCCTGCATCTTTTAAAATAGTTTTGAAGGTATAAACTTGTTCAAGATATAAATACATTTATAGAAAGTTATACATATCCTTAAATGAATTCAATTACATACTCATCCATTGGAATATATATTGTTATACGTAATGAAATATATGTTGAAAATAATAGTGTATTTGTTTCACTTTAAAAGTATTTTTTCTTTACTTCATATACCATGACATTGCAGCATACATTATGTTGTCATAGTGTATGAGACTGTACAATAGACTGTAAAACAGATTAAATGTATCAACGCTTAAGTTTCTGCCTATGTTAATGGGCCTATGATCTATCATCTATATGCCCGCACTATCCATACTAGTTTGCTTCATCTATTAAATATGTTAGAATTTATGACAAGGGTCATGCAAAAACCTACTATAGTCCCATAATTAAACCAATATGAAAGCACATCACATATGAAATATTATGCAAATAAACAGTAAATGATTAGAATTGCGTCTCAATTGATGGAAGCAAGCAAAAATGATATGTTATCGATGAATAAGACCCCCTCACGTATATGGTTAAATGACTCCTACCATTGAGAGATACGACAGCCATTCTGGACTTATGTTTTTCTCTGATGATGTATTAAAACAATCTAACCCATTTATATAGACATTCCAACAACGTTCGAAAACATATCAAAGAGAAATAGACCAAAGAATTGCGCACATTAAAAACTATACTGGACAAATTTATTGAATTGAAATTATTGTAATGACCCAAAGTGTCCGAGGAGAGGGATTTCAACCCCCCCCCCCCCCCTCCACGCGCATGCCCAATTCACTAGTTTTGCCGAAAATCCAAGCCCATGGTTCCATGGGCTAGGCCTTGCGTGCCTCGTCTCAATAATGAAATGGTTTGTATCTATATAGAAGGTGAATAACCTAAGTTGATATAATCCATGTGGGACTAAAATGATGGGAAGGAAAAAGAAAAGATGTAATTTTGGTAAACCGAAGAATGGGTAGGATTATATGTGCATAATACTAACAAAATAAGGATTTCATGATCCACTGGAAATAAACCAACAAGGTATTTACCAATTTTGGAATGAAAATGTTAGATTTAGTCTTTTTTACATTTTAAAACACATGCAATATTATTTTTAACTTTTAAATAGTAAACATCATTTGAAAATGTATATGATTTGATAAAAAGTATATATTGTTTCATTTTAAGTTAAATAAACATATTTTTAATAAATGTAAAATTTTTTAATGAGATATATATTTTGTCTAATAATACATATGAGATTACATTTTAAACTATAAAAAAACTGAGCATAATAGCACCCATTTTGAAATTAGAGACGCATAGGTAGAGCTTTCGCTTCATTTAAAATGATTTTAGAAGAGTGTTAGAAGAGTGTTGTTACATAAAAAGAAAAAAATTTAGACTCAATTTTAGTCCCACATGTGTTCATAAAAAATCATCAAATCAAAATATATACTAACATCAACAAAACATATATTTCAATATAAAATTTTTTTAAATATATCAATATTTTATTTTGAAATAGAAAAATAAACTGCAGTGAGTATTATCCATTTTGGAATGATTTCACCTTGGGATGCATGCAGTGTGAATCATGTCTCTGTAACCATATCATTCAAAATCTAAAACCAATCCCCCCACAATTCGTACGGCATCCAATCAATTGCAAAGAAGAGATCACAAGATGGTGGAATGAATGACCCACTTAAAAAAGCAAAAGCTCAATCTGTAAAGCAGCTTTGGTAATTATTGAAGAGATCTGGTACTGAAATTTTCTTTTTATCAATTTTAGCATGCAATATCCTCTCTCTCGCTCTCTCTTACACCCGCACGGTTGTATGTTTGGGATCATTTTTATTTTTTTTAAAAATTAAAAAGTTAAAATTGTGTAGTCAAATAAAACAGTTTTTTTTTTCAGAATTGAAAACTGAATTCTTTTTAATTTTTTATATTAAAATTTATGTTTTGAAAAGCTCAAAAACAACACTTTTAGCATCCATTTGGGAGCGGGGTTGGGGCCGCTGCATTGGGAAAATCGGGTGGATTTGGGGGAAGCGGGTTTTTAATGTGTTGAAGAATTCGATAAAAATACAAACAAAACGTAGCAATTGTTGGCAAACGCAAACGTTGTTAGGGAGTATTTGTTTGCGAGTTCGCGTAGGGAGTGTTTGCTGACGTAAACGCGGGGTGAACGCCCTACCAAACGGGGCCTTAGTCGAAATCTATTTTTTAAATTGAAAATCAGCTTTCTCTGTCAAGCATCAACTGCTTACAAATATTTATTCTTGAATTAAAAAAACATCTCAATAAAAGTCAAGGTCTAAAATTATTTTAAAAAACAACTTTATTTTAAAAGCTACTTTTCAATCTGTGTTTCCAAATAGACCCTTAAACATGAAAGAAAATTTAACAATGAGAGGATAATTAATTTTGGAGCATTGTCTAATACAACCATGTTCCTTACGTGGCTACTAAAGTATTTTTATTATAATTTTAATTTTCTAATCCAACCCTGTAATCATTTACAAATTTAGGTGTTAATGTTCATGTGGGTCACATATGATTTTTTTTTTCTTCGCCGGTTCAGTGGATCCAATTTGATTGATCCATTGAGCAAGAAAATAACTAACTTTATTAAAAAGGAAAATAATTAGCTATTTAACTAAAATGTTTTGAGAAAAATCAAATAACACCCAATAAACTGCTTGAAATACATATAACCCTCTGACTTATCTCCAAAATCTATATAACCCCCTGAAAACACCTATGTAAATCCAATAACCCTGGTAATCTATTAATATTTTGTTTGGTTAACGCTGAATTGAAAATATAATATATTAAAAAACTCTACAGAGTGCTAAAAATGCAGAAAATCATTTGTAAATGATGATTTTATTCTCTCCAGATAGGGTTTTATAATCTATGAAGAAGAGTAAAATCATCATTTATAATAGATTTTTCATATTGTATGAGTTTTTTCATATCCTGTGTTTTCAAATGGGTTAAACAAAAAGGAATATTCATAAAAAAAAATTCATCTATGAAAGTTTAACTTTGTGCGTTTGGTTGTGTGATTGCGCAGCGATTGCGATTACAGGAAGCTTGCGTTTGCAATCGTGCAACCAAACAGTTTTACTGTAGCAGTTTACTGCACACAGATTTCAGACAAATATTGTGATCAAATGCTGCGATTTCAAAAAGCTTGAGAAAGTGAGATTCCTGCAGAATCAGGTTTTACAATCGCGCAATCAAACGCACCCTAGAGTGTTTTGAAGGGGTTATATAGACTTTAGAAAAAGCCGGGAGGGGTTATTTGGATTTTTCCCAATAATTTTTTTTCCAATTCGACCTGGATCAATCTACCCTTTGGTTTTTGAACAAAGCTTTACATCATATAAATTTGAATCACTACTGTAATACACGTGACAAGTTGACCCTTTTATATGATTTTAGAGCCGAAGATCACATCACTTTTTGAAGTAACGGACGGCAGAGATTGGGTCAAACGTAACGCATCTTCCTTTACATGCTTCAATCTGTTGATCAATGTCAATCACCTTCTGCTTTCATATGGATGCTCCTATTTTGAAAAAGTAAAAAGAGGAGTTCAACTTTAGCTTACTATAATAAATTAAAATTGTCAAGGATGCCATAGACACTAGAATCTCTCCTTCCATTCTTTTGATGCAGTGATATATATATATATATATATATGGTCGCGATTACGTGCGGTGTGCGGTCGGTGCGGTTTACGACGTGGGCCGTTCGATCGCGGGTCCATCGCATCCAACGGTCGACGTGAATCGCACCCGACCGTCCGATGCGATGGACCCGTGATCGACGGCCCGTGATCGCGCACCGCACCGACCGTAAACCGCATGTAATCGGCTCCCTATATATATATATATATAAAGCTTTAATTTAACACCTTTGCTTTTTCCATGTTCATGTGAAACTGTTGTAGGTCAGAGGCCACCACCACCTCCTGTAGAGCATCTATATGTTATCCTTTTTGGGCACCAAAGATCACTTTGTGGATAGACCTTCCCATGAAAAATGATGATCTTAATTTGTTGGGTTTTGTAAGAGAATGATATGTAACAATTTGCTATCTATCACAAAATATAACATACTTTTCTTGTTTTAGACAAAATTCGTAATCTTTTCAACCAATATCAATTCTTTACATGCTCTGGTAGTTACAATATATATATATATTATGCTTCAGTCGTAGACAAAGCGAAGACATATCTTCTCTAGCTACTAGCTGCAGTAATATTTATCATTATATTCTTCTATAGCGTTAATATTTAACTATAAAAATAAAAACTTGAATTTCTTTTTTTCTCTCTCTATAAACAAACAATGCAAGTTATAATCATACAACAAGTTTCATGTTCCTTTAGAACTAACATACAAGGCTGATCTTTTATCATAGAGGTGTTTTTTCATCAGTGGTTTTCAGAATTTTCAAACTTAAGTTGCACATAGGATTTTTGAGGGTTTTTTTACAAGACTAAGATAAAGACTGAACAATTGAGATGTAAAAGACTGCAAATGGAGTCGTATTATGGATTGCATATAATAAAGGCTCTTACAAAAACAAAAAAATAAAATAAATCCAAAGCACGTGCATCCGAGAAGGATATTCTTTTCATTGGCCCATGTTAGGATGTTCCATTAAATATTAAAAGGGAAGGAAGAGCACACTATGCCAAAAAAGAAAAAAATGTCATGACTCACATTATTGTTTAATCCTCCCCTCATGTGAGTGAAACTACTAAAGCCTGCAGAGGTTGGCACACAGCAACACATTAACCTATACAAATGGTTGTCCCGTGACACATGAATTATTATTATATATTATTATTCGTGTGACAGTGATGAGGTTTGGTTTCAAAAGCATTATCTCTGTATTGAATAAAGACATGATGGAAAATGTGAGAACTGTGCGTGTGTTTCAACACAGTCATAGAAAAAGAGACAGAGAAGAGAAAGAGAAAACCTTTTGTTGTGTGGGGTTCCAAGAAGCATAAACTAATTAAACTAGTAAGCATAAGCGAAGATTCCTTTATAAGAAGATTTGCATGTTTTGGATTTGATTATAATTTTTAGACTGAGAGTAGGTTAAGTTATATTATGAATTAATCAGACAATCTCAGAAGTTTTGTCTCCAGTTATTAATATTTTTTTGAATTTTGGGTTGGCGGTGGTCATGTGAGATAGATATGTAGAGAGAGGGGTTATATTCGTTTCTAGAAATTAGGACAGAATCTTCTTCTTGGCTCAGACGATTTGTTTGTGTTGGTTTTGTTTTTTTTGTTTGGTTTTGTGTGAATGGCATCTTGAGCCTTAAAAAACAATAGGTAGGGTCAGTGGGAGGAGGGACACCTTGCCTGTCTTTGGTTTTTGTGAGAAATGATGAGTTGGGGGTGTGTGTCTGCATTGCATTGAGTACTGCCTATACTGAAAGAAGGTGATTCTTATAAATGTATTTCAAATTTAATTTTAAAAAAATTAATGTTAGATAAACCCCCGATTCAGTATACATATGTTCTAATTTTTTTTAAATAATAAATTTTATATAATAAAATATATATTTTAATAAAAAAATATATTTTATTCAATTTTGAATTGAATAGATTTTTTAACAAGTGTACAAAAAAATTAATAATGTATACACTTTACTTAATGAGATATATATCTTGTAGGATGATTATCAAAGTAGATGAGATTGCATTTTAGATTGTTAAAGAGACTGTGTGTGATAATGGAAGTTTGAAAAACCATAGCTTTTAAAAAAAAAATTAATTAAAAACTCTTATGTTGTTCATGTCGTTATGTATATCAATGAATACTAATGGTCCTTCTAGAAACAATTTTCTAGAAAAACTGAAAATTTTAAATTTGAACAACCAACCTCTGAATTTCTTTATAAAATCTATTTCATTAAATTTTAAATCATAAAAAATAAAATCTTCACTTAAAAACTGAATTTGAAAAATACCCATTTAATAAAATCTATTATCTAAAAAATTAATTTTACAAACGTAAAATAAATAAACATTTGGTCCCCAATCACATGCTTTGGGAAGTACATGATACTATAGGTAAAACTACATAATAAGAAAGAATAATATTGTGAAGGAATAGAAGAAAAAACAGATGCCACGTGAGGGGGATCACGAGGAGGACACAAAGAAAAAGAATTACACACACACCCAGATACTGTCAACCTCACTGTGAACTCACACTGGCTTAATTAGGAAGAAGAAGTGGTCACTCTGGTCACACAGAAGGTTCAGAAGCACTGTTAATTTGTATTCTCTCATCAGACTTGATCAGAAAGTAAAATAATAATGTAAGCAATATTATCCGATTTGGGTCACTCTCGATCAATTCATTCATGCATAAAAGCCAGTAGGAGTAGCACCTGAGAGGAGAAGGACAGTGTTGGGAAACCGAGCAACAGCTGTGAATTGTGATGGTGATATATGTGGAGGAATAATGATGTGGGGATGGGGAAGTTCAGTCCAAGAAGGGGTGGTGGGTCTGTGTGTGTGTGTGTGTGTGTGTGTGTGTGAGAGAGAGAGAGAGGGAGATATTTCAATCAATATATGTTGTGTGTGTCAGTGAACAGGCTTTAAATTGGGGTCACGGAGTTCAACGTAGAGAGAAAGAATGATGGGATCTGCGTTGGAGAGAGATGTTTTGTGGTCGAGACAGGGCTAGTCAGACGGAGAGAAACGAGAGATCAGGCTTTTGTACCGTTTGATTCATGCACTTCTATTAATGCTGTACAGTTTAATACTTGATATCTCTGATGGAAGCTAATCAATCCTACAGGATTCAGAACCAAAATATTATGAATAAACTTAAAATATTTATTTGTTTAGATATAACAAAAATATAATGAATAGAAAAAATTAGTTACACCGTATATTTTATTGATTTCAAATGATTCACACGTTAAATCAAATATCATCTCTTATTATTAAAAAGACTCACATGTTAAAATATATTTTTTTTATATTTATAAATTATGATAGGTACTGAAAAATATACAATTTATTTTTTACGTACTTAAATTTAATTAAAGTTTTTTTTTAATATAAAAATTTAGTTGCTTCAATTGGACAAATTAGAGATAGTCAAAGACATGACATTTATAGATAAGATTGAAGATTTGGCTACTGCTATTTTTAAAAGTCCCAATCAAGACATATTAGTGAATTTTATGAAGCTGTGATGAAATGTGAATGCTATGTAGAATCACAACTTCTTATTCCGATTGAAATTTTTTTTTTGTCATGACATTAGTTGCGTCAAAAATGGATAGACAACTCTTTTTTTTATAATCTCTAGTGTTTTAAATATTTTTAGTTAAATTGCTATATATGTATTTATCTTATTTTAGTATTTATGGTTATTTAGTACTTGAAATTTTTTATGTTGGACTTTTTCTATGAGTATGGTAAAACAGTGTAGGTATTTGATATTCTGATAAAATTTATAAATAATTTCAATTTGTTTTTTATTAATATATTTTTTATATTCATAATTTCATATTAATACATATAATATTTCTCAAATTTATACAACCAATTACTATAAAATAATTTTATGATAACATTATATTATAAAACAAATAACAGAAATTGTTTTATGTAAAATAATTTCATTACAACTAAATGCCAAATATGAATTTTCTTTTTCGGATAAACTTTTTTCACATAAACTACATAAAATCGAATGACTCGTTTGAATAGAGGCATTAAGTTATTTTAGGGTTTATACCTATTCCAGGAATTGTTGACTTTATCAATGGAATAAGAGATTTTGTGTTTGGTTGTGTTTTCAGTTATTCTCATTGAGAAACGTAATAATAAAAGTTGGAGTATTTGATTGATGAAGAATAAGATGAGAATAAAGTGTAAAAAGTTGATTTGCCTTGTGGCCCCCATTGATGTATAAAAGATGATGACAAGTGATTTGATGTGATGATATGTGATTTGATAGATGAGTCCCCTTATTCTAGTGGAGAAATAACACGTGAACTTAGATAACAAATATCAGTTTATTCTCTCCTTATTCTGCATAGTTATACCCCTTTATTCCGTCTACCCAAACACCCTTTTAACCTTATTCTCCTCAATTCCTCTCCTATTCCACCTCTATTCTGCTAGCCAAAACAGGGCAAAATGGTCGGACCCTTGGTGATGACCATGGTTCCAATGGTAATTGTAGTTGTTCAAATTTGAATCATTTTTGGTGAAACATTCGTACATCTTTTATTAATCTAATTATTCACCTGCTTGATAATTATATAGCTATGTGTGAACATGTCACACAATGCCACGTAGACCATCACACAAATATATACATTTTAAATACGAAGATGTGGCAGCTTCACATTACCCAAACATAAATAAAACACACAGATGGATATATAATAAATTCCATGCGGATTGATCACTATTTATTTCTTTTTCTCTTTTTATCGTTGATCAAAGAGTCACGGGTCTGCCTTGAAAAAACCCTTCCCACACCCAGACACACATGCTCTCCCTCTCTCTCTCTCTCTCAAAACCAAGTAAACCCAAACACCAACCATCACCACCACCACCACCTCCAAATGGCCGGTCTCAGCAACCATGAACAGCTGTCGGTGTCCGCGGAGAGCCAGAAATCGGTGCCGGCTCCCTTTCTAACGAAGACGTACCAACTCGTGGACGACCTTTCGACGGACCACATCGTCTCCTGGGGCGACGACCACATCACCTTCGTCGTCTGGCGTCCCCCCGAGTTCTCCCGCGACCTCCTCCCCAACTTCTTCAAACACAACAACTTCTCCAGCTTCGTCCGCCAACTCAACACATACGTAATAATAATCACACATTAATTCAACGCTGCTGCTTTATCTACAATTTAATTACCTAGGTTTTGGTTTTGGTTTTGATTGATTGGCCTACTACGTACACAGGGATTCAGAAAGATCGTCCCGGAGAGATGGGAGTTCGCGAACGAGTTCTTCAGAAAAGGCGAAAAGCACCTGTTGTGCGAGATACACCGACGGAAGACTCCATCCGCCGCTGTAGTCGGTCATCATCACTTCTTCCAACAACAACAACAACAGGTGCCTTTCTCTATCGACCCCAACCCCCACCAGCACCGCTCGCTGACTGAGGTGGCGGAGGAGAACGAGAGGCTGAGGAGGAGCAATGCATTGCTGGTGTCGGAGCTCGCTCACATGAGGAGGCTCTACAACGACATCATCTACTTCGTTCAGAACCACGTGAGCCCTGTCACGCCCAGCGAGTCTTACAACCCTCACAACCTCCTCGCCAAGAAGTGCTTCCATTACAGGTCGTCCGGGAGTGCGACTTCCAGTAGCTCTCTCACTAATATTGCTGATGATGAAGGAGGAGGAGGAGGACCCAACGATGACGGCGACGACGAAGATGGAAGTAGTTCTCGGCCGAGGTTGTTTGGGGTGCCTCTGCATTGCAAGAAGAGGTTGTTGTTGCAGGGGGAGTCGGCGGTGGCTCCGAAGCCGAAGGCGAGGTTTGGGTTCTCGAAGGAGGAGTTGGGTTTCTCTCTCATGCCTACCACTTCTCCTTGTTAGTTGTTCTAGCTGTGTATGAAAGCGTTGTTGTTATTTTTGAATCAGATGTCTTTTTTTCTTTTAGGGTTTCTTGCGCAAGAGTGAGATCCTTTTTGTTCATCTGAAGCATAATGATAAAGGAGTCCCATTACATTCGGTCATTTTTACTATGTAAATTATAATCTTATATATCTCGATCGTATAATATGTCAAAATTTATTGAATTATATATTTTACACTATATAAAAAAAAGTACATATAAATATAATTTTTATAAAAAAATAAAAACATACACACGCTATCTATGTTTTAGACTGTACAAAAAGATTTTTACGGGGTGATATTTCTACGTGGAGAATATTTGGGAAGACTCGCTGATGTTCATTTTGTCCTTGGGTCGCTCGAGCCGGTGCAAAGGACGTTCGCCTGAGAAGAGGAGAGTTTCGTATTGCCCTGGTTAGGAGGGTTGGTTCTACCCCTGTTTTTCTTATTTTAAAACTTTTTGTATTTCTATTTTTTTGAGCTTCTTTTAGCCCTGTTTAGAACGGGGATAAGTTTTATTATGCCCCCGTTTGGATACCGGATAAGTTCCGGATAACCTGATTTTTTTTATGTGTTTGGAAAACTTGGATAACCCCGGATAAAGTGTGCTAGAATAAACTGGTATAAAGTGGTATACGGATTCCAATCAACTAGAATAAAATTTATCCTAGGTTATTCCACCCAAAGGATAAGTTGGTCCACTGTCAAATCAACTGTCATCACCTCTTATAAATCACCTGTCAAATCAACTATCATTACTTTTTACCTTTTATAAATTCTTATATATACTTTATTCACATTTTACCCAAACAACAAAACATTTATTCTTACGATTCCCAACGAGAATAATTCAAAACACAACCAAACACAAAATCAATTTATCCTTATTTATACACACTTATGCTCGGATAAATATATACCTAAGAATAAATCCTATTCTACATTCAAACGGGGGCTAGGGTATAGATTTATCGAGCATAAATGAGTATAAATAGAGATAAAGTGATTTTGTGTTTGTTTGTATTTTGAATTATTCTTGTTGATAAACGTAAAAATAAATGTTTTGTTGTTTGGATAAAATGTGAATAAAGTATAGATAAAGATTTATAAAAAGTAACAAAGTAATGATAGTTGATTTGATATGTGATTTATAAGAAATGATGACAATTGATTTGACAGTAGACTCACATATTCTTTGAGTTGAATAACCTTGGATAACTTTAATTATAGGGGTTGATTGTAATACATATACCACTTTATATCAGCGTTTATTCTGGTATACTTTATCCGGGATTATCCAGGGTAAACAAACACACAATTTTTGTTATCCAGGTTTATCCGGACTCTTATACCGGATCCAAACAGGGCTTAGAGCTAAAGATGATGACACACATCTTGTGTGTTGTGCTCAACTCTTGTTCTTACCTCTTTGATTTTCTTCATTCTTTACTTGTTTTGATACTCAATATTTAGAATTTATAATTTTTTTCTAATGTTATATAGTCTATCACTTTTTATATATAAAAAAAATTTCGGAGGGGACTGTGTGTCATTAATGATCTATATGGAGTAAGATATCTTTGTTGTTTCTTGGAGTTTGAAAAACAAATGATGAATGTTTTTGAGGGGGACCAAAGTTCCCCCCCAAAGAGTGCAAATGTGCAATCTTTGGATTACGCCAAACAAATACTTCTTGCTTTGGCCCAGACATTGGGAATCTTCTGCAACCACAGTGACACATAAAATAAAAGTTAAGATATTGGGACACCCGACACAGAGATATTTTGATTTTGTAGAGTAGTTTATTTTATTCTTGCTTTTCATCTTTATTAGTAGCATGTGATGACTACTAAAAATAAACATTTTTGTTGTTGATGCTGATGACATGATAATAAAAAAAGTTCGGGTACGTGTCAGTGATATTTATATGCGAGTCACGTGATGATTTGGATTGTAGATTATTATAAGAGAAATATGTTCATCGTCGTTGCAGTCTTATTCGCAGGCCGTACTCATTTTTTTTTAAAAAAATCATCCACTTCCATCGTTAAAATACATCCTATTTTATAAAATGAAATATGCATTAAAAAATAATAATATAAATTTTTATTAATTTTAAAAAATAAACTTTCCTTTTATGTTCTATACCATGTTAGAATCCATATACCTTTTTTTTTTTTTGGTAAGTTGATTTCTGATAGTATAATATATACTATACTATTATATTGTATAAGATTATAGGCAGAGTTGAAAAATGAATTGAATGTCAATGCTCATTATTGTAAATACAAATTATGCTTTAATTGTAATGGTTTTGCCTTTTAAATTTTTTTTTGGCAGCAAAGACAGATTTACATGTATTTTACTGGTTTTAACTTTTTTAAATATCTTTAATTAGGAAACGAAAGGCATAAATGGGAGTTCTAATTCACTCAATGCGACTTTACAGTAGGACATATCACCTCAGTAAAATAAAATATAATAGAATAGAATAACAAACACCATAGCAGGCTGAGAACATGTAATGGAAAGTTAAAATTTGTTTTCTTTTAAATAAATCCGATATGCTGCAGCATGAACATGCAAGGGAAGGTTAACTTTTTTTAAAAATCAAATATGCTAAGTAAATTAATATTATCCATACTAGTTTATATGAGGAAACAAACAAAAGGATGAACTCTAAACACTATGAATAAATTATCAAAGCATGAATGACTGATCTAATGCAGTAGAAGCACCTTGATGTGATCTCTACAAATGTCATACAATTGAACAATGTCAGATTAAATGGGATTCCTCTACAAATAAAGCCTAACTTTGGCAAACCCAGGTAAAATTTAGTAGGTTAGTATGACAAAATTTCATGTGGTCTCTGTTTACTTTCAAGTTCAACATACTTTCCCCTCACCTCTGATTCTCCAGATGGGTAGGGAGAAGAGTACTTATGACTATATTCTATAGGTCTTATTGCCTGACATCTTTCTCTATGACACTTGAAAAATTGAATGAAATTGAATTTAATGCTTATTGATCAACTTCCACCTCAACCTGAGAGTTGTGAGGTCAAGCAAAAGCATAGAGATACATCTAGCCTCATATTTAACATTCATAGTGTGTGTGCACACCTTTATTTGAAAAGTGTACACACCCATAGCAGGACTAAAAATAAGACTGTAGCAAAGCTCAAGAAATAAAAGTTCCAACTCTCTCATAGATCTCCTTTGGGGGTCCCTTGACCCATTCCCTATGTCCATCTTTGGGTGTCTAATGTTCAACCACCAATTACAACAAAAGTTTGACTATGCATTTTTGGCTTTTGTTGGGGATGCAAGTTGTGTGCATAAGATCACACAAGAATAAAGCTATAAAGAGAAAGTTAAGAACTGGATCTGATACAGAGAAGCTTTTCAGAGAAAAGAGGGACACTTTGGAAGGGGAAATGATTAAAAAAACAAGTAGAACATGTCCACTACAAAATGAAAAAGAGTTTGTCTAAGGATACATAGATAAGGCATGGTATCCTCTAAAGACTTGAAAGTCTTCAATAAAATATCCATTGATGGGGTGGTCAATGTATATGGAATATCCGGATGTAAAATTGTACATGAGAGCATGCATGTGCACACGAGGGTAAGGGAATTAGAGTACTATAATTCAAGCTTAAAAACAACAAAATGTAGAAAAATAACAACAGTGAACTGTTGTGGCTTTCAAATTCAATATTCCAGACTTACCACCTACACCACTTTATTTGAAATATAGAAAAAGATGCACGCAGCCCCATTGCAGTCCATCCTTTTTTAAAAAAATAAAAATAAAATCATACACTCACCCTTTAAAGTGCATGTTGTTATATGACATGAAGACATGAAGTATATACTGAGATACATCAAGTGTTTTTTTTTCATGGTGAAAAAATGAAAAAAAATTTGGGTTATATACTATGATAGAACCCTATATACTATAATAGTGCAGTATATACTATGTTATCATAGCACATGAGACTGCAAAAAGGGCTGCAAAATGGATTGCGTGTATCAACAACGCTCATGATATACGGATGGATACATGTTATACATCTCTTGAAATAAAAAAAGAAAACTAAAAGTAAAACCGGTTCCAGTAACACCCAATCAAAATATATGATCCACATGGCACTGATATTTGATATGCTTAGTCAATCATCTTTACCGTTCTAATCTAGTATATAAAATCTCTAATAGAGTATATATTTAATTAGATGAGTATATATTGCATTAGAAAAAATGTAAGATGATACAAATTCAATCCAATCGAATACATATTCCATTTTTAAAAAAATGGTACTTCCAAGTATATTATATACATTTAAAAAATTCAAAACATGTTAGACATTGCAAAAGTGAATGCATGTAAATCCATATCATATATCACTTGCGAGATCTTAATTGATTTGGGCCAAGTTAAAATTTGAAATTAAAGCCAAACTCAAGCACTCCATTCAAAATGTGGATCTACAATGCATTATGAAGAATCCACCCTTGGATTCTTTTTTTTTTTGGAGGAAGAGTCCAGTGATCGAGTTGAACTCCGCATTATTTTTTTCTAAAGCTCGGTTTCATTATTTTTCCTATAAAAAAAATTTTGTACGAAGATCCCTCGCCTCCTTTCTTCTTCGGGGTATCTTTAAATAAGATTGCTCCTATCTTTCCTAAAAAAATGGACTCTAGTCTTTCAAGGCATATAAATACATTCATTCAGTGCAATGAATTCAACGACATTATATTGAATGAAAAGAAGTGATTTTCAAAAGAAAAACTGTGTTTGACTCAGTAAGTTTGCATACCTTCATGCAAAAAGCAAACAAGGCAGATAAGTAGAAAAAAATATGAACAAGTGCATACATACCAGAGCCAGTATGTGTATTTTGAACACCTATCTTCAAATCAAATGCCATGAAATCTACAACCAACCAGGACATTTTCCCAGTCTGATGTTCATCAGCCAATGTGCAATAGTTTTCACAGATATTTAAACCAAACATGACAGAGGTTGTTTAACCACCACAGCAAGAGCCACATGCAGGGAGTGAACCTGAATGTCAGAATGACAACAATTTGGTTAGGCTAAAGAGCGATTTCCAAATTACATAGATATAATATATGAAATAAAAAATAATAATAAGAGAGCTTACTGTGGTCGTTTGATCGAATACCCGACATCCCTCGAGGTCCACGGGGGCGTGGGGGCCCATCACCATATGGACCACCTCCAGGGCCTCCACCAGGACCACCATCCCATTTCTTGGATGATCCCGAACTTTTCTTGTAAGCATCCGATTTTTCCATCTACATGGCACATGATGGAATGTTTACAGTCAAGTTATTCTAAAAAGAATCCTTCAATTAAGCTGCATTTGGGGACCATGGTTACGAAATAGTAGATAACAAGATGATTACTAAGGGATGCATACCGAGAACATTGTTGTGAAGAACACGTTAATGAATTTATAATGGCCCAGAAGAAATCAGTAATTGTTCTCAATCGCCAAAATGACTTCTTGGATTTCAATTCACCTGAAAATTTATCAGAAGGGACACAAAAATGTCCTATTCGTGATTAGAGAGATCAAGCATGCAAATCAAAGATTAACAAAAATAAAGACAATTTACATGGAAATATGTTCATGTCTATAACGTCAAATTATAGGTTTTCATCAGATACGTGTAATAATTTGTTCACAAAGAAGCAAAACCTATAAGCTAAGTGCCTAAGTTTCAAAATATTTTTTCACCACAGAATCATCACCCTACCACAACTATGTGAAATTAATGTAAAACAATATCAGTTAAAAATGGCAGATAAACACAGAACAGATTCATCCCATAGACCATACAGACTCAGAGTGCGGGTGTATAGAAGAAACAAATACATTCCCAGATCCCGATCAATCATATAAAATCTTCCACCAAAAAAAACCCCGTAAAATCTCCTACCGGCCTTCTTCCACCAAAAAAAACCCCGTAAAATCTCCTACCGGCCTACAGTTCTTCTTGAGCATCAAAAACACTGCATCATGACAAGAGGTCTTATATGTCTTATTTCCTTTCTGCAGTATAACTATTAAATGTCAACAAAATGCACAAACAGATGGTAAGAAACATGAGGTTCACCTCATACTTCTCCACATGCAAAATCATATCTGATTCCCAGTCCAACAAACAGACTATGAACTAAGATAGTTGTACAGAAGTCTTTTGCCATAAATTCTATTCCCTCATAAAACAAGCCCACAAGCCCCACACACGTTATTCAAATAATCAACATCGCTCGATCAATTATTCATATATTGATTACTTCCATATAAAAATAAATTCATTTGATTGCTGCTAGAAGCCTAGAACATCAATTAAAAAATTACATATTATAACAGTGAAAGCCAATTTTTTACTAAACCTAATAACAACACATTTGACAGTTATCATGTAGTAATGTTAAATATGTTTCTTTTATCCACGAAGCAGAATCAAATTATAAGAAATTTGCATGTATGGTGTAAATCTTGAGAGAGACAGTGGAGTAGCGCCCATGATGGAAAGAACAGACAGTAAAGCATGTCCTATACAACGAAACTTTCACAGCCACATCACAAATCATGTTCCAAGTTGCTCACTAAGTGTTTCATACATCATGCTATAGAAGCAAATCAGCAATCCATATCATAGCTAATGCAAATTAAGGCCTCTTTTATGGATGAAATCAATAAGTTTAACCATCAAAGAGAAATGCAAAGCATGTTTAACAACATCAGGTAAAAAAATTCTAACATGCACCCTGTTCAGCTAATTGACCTTTCCCCTATGCTTTTTCTACAGAAATTGCCAGATATGACCTTACACAGTCCCAAGTTCACACCATGAGGAAAAGCTAACTAATAAGCCACTGCATTATTAAGTACATGTTTATTAAAACTTATAAGCTGCAGATTAAAGCATCTCCAACCCAATCCTTCAAATATGGAGAGTTGACCCTCTATATTTGGAGAAAATTCATTTTTGGAGGGTGTTACACTCCAACTATCACCCTCCATTTTTTCTTATCATTTTTAAAATTATATAATGTTATATAAAAACTCATTAATAAATATTATTATTATTAATCCATTTATATAAAAATTATACCATTGAAAAGATCTCATTAATGCCTTTAAAATGATTCTCATTAATACCTTTAAAATGAGTCTAATATTAAATGGTTTTAAGTTTATTTTTAAATTGATAATTTTTTAAGTAAATAAATAAAATAATTCTTGAATAATCAAACGTATGAGGATTTATTTAAAATCAATTTTAAAATAATTTAATATCAGTCTCATTTTGAAGACTATAGTACCTTTATTAAAAATGGATTAACGGATCTAAATATAAATTAGGTTGAATTAATTAGTGAATAAAGTAAAAAGTGAAAAAGGTGATTTGGAGGTGACCTCCAAATTTGGAGGGTCAAATCAAAAACTCTAAATTTGGAGGTGAATATGGAGTGTAGTTGGAGCATACCACCCTCCAAATTTGGGAGATATGGAGTGTTGTTGAAGATGTTCTTATAGCTTTTAGCTTAAAATAAGCAGTTGTTGCATGCTTGTTTAAATTTATTGGAACTTATTTAAGTTAAAAACAGCTTTAAAAAATCATAATCTCTAAACTGAGAAATGGATGCTTTTGAAATTATAGCTTATAAAATGCATTAAAAAAATTTCTTTTGAACACTTGTGCCCTTAATCCTTTTTACTAATAATATGTGTATCTTTTTTTTTTTTACTATTACACTAAAAATCACTAAACCACTTTTTATCTTCTCAAATATTTTACTATTACAAATACATTATCAATCTCTTTTTATAATTCCATTTGTCACTTAATTTATTAAAATTTTATAATATAATATTTGAAAAATATTGTAGTAATTTTGAATTATTATTTATGTTAATTTGATTTTCTTTTAAATATTTATTTATATGTAAAAATCAACTTATTTTATCAAACATAAATCATTTTTCTACTTCTACAGTTTAAGGACATTTTTGACAATTATATAATAAAAAGTTGTTTTACAACTTATTAAACAAACATTCATTACTACTTATTTACTCCTTTTAAACAGTTACAACAAACATGTCTACAACTTATCAAAAAAATTATAATCTATAATTTATAAGATAATCTATAATTTGTAAATTTAAGCTGCAACAAACATGGCCTAAGTCCATAAGTAAACATACTATCCAAGTTATAGCAGATGCTTCTAGCTTGTCATGTAGTGATTAATTTCCATTTCATGCATGTTTTTTGTTATCAAGAACTTTAAAAAAACCCAGCCTAAAACATTATGATATCTGAACGCTGAAAGAATATCTCATAATCAAACTTCACATGATCTAGAAACTCATAAACAGAATTCAGGTGGGATCTCTCGTGGCTTTAAAAACCCAATACCATCATTTTGTATGAACAATGTGTTTATGATTTCGACATCATGTGAAATTTGACTAGAAATAGCATCCAAAAATAATTTTGATTTCACTTACATAATGCGCATGGTAAAGGCTGTGAGCATCAAGCGATCTGACAAATGTTTAGATGCACAAAGCCTATATTTCTGAAATATAATATATAAACAACGCAGTGCAAAGTTGTAAATAAATTCTCCCTTCTCATTAACAAAGAAAATTCTACTTATATAAGTTCTCAGTTTCACAAAACCAACTGAGATGGACCTTCACATATAATCGATTATACAACTTGGCCAATCTGTTTTTTCCAGGCAATTCAAAAATGTTTATATTTTTCTCTATAATCATATATTGTAAGATGTCTTACATTATAGTTATATAAAAAAACCAATATCGCAATAGTGGTCCCAAATCGATATATGGACAGATATGACTAAAAAAAATATGAAAAAAGTCCAAAAGTTATAGAAAGGGGGAATAAGTAGAAATTAATTAAAGAATCACAAGAAAGCATGTCATTCTATCTCACATTGGTACAGGTGTTATCACTCATGTGATTGATCCGCGTTCTTTTGGGTCACCAAATTGGTCAAGGTTCAATCACTAAAATCCTGACATCACATATCATCAAGAATTTCAGTCCAATCAGTTCACAATGTCTGCGTCTCATCACATGAAAAAGGCCATACGTATCTAAATTTAAATAGAAGTAAAAGTCAACCAAAAATCTCTCCAACCATTTATCCATTCCCGTACCACATCAAGTTTTTACTCAAAAAAATTTCCCACATCAAGGGAGACTCAAACTTTTACCCGAATTTCCAATGGCTTTTTTTTTTCTTCAACTTCACATTTTCTAAACGATTTGAATAAAACACTAAGGCTCCGTTTGGTAACGCGTTTGGGCAGATTCCGCTTTTTGAAAAGCTGAAAATCTCTAAACGCGCAACCAAACGGGTCGGATTCCGGCGGAATCAAAAACTGGATTCCTTTTAATTTCTCTCTCGAAATCCGTATTTTTAAAATCTCAAAAAGAACGCTTTTTGGTCGGAATCGATTTTTTGAATTGAAAAGCAACTTTTTCTACCAAACATTAAACTCTTTCCAAATATTGATTCCTGAATTAAAAAAAAACATCCCAAAAAAGTCAAAGGTCTAAAATCATCTTAAAAAGCAGCTTTATTCTAAAATCTACTTTTCAATCTATGTTTCCAAACAGAGCCTAAGTAATTGTTGGAGAAAAACCACATCAAATAAAGCTTTTACTCAAATTTTTAGAGAAATTTGAGTATAGGTTTGAGTTAGGGTTGAAGATGGCCTTATTCCACTTCAAAATCAAACTGGAATCCTGTTCTGGATCTTATACACACAAACAAATACAGATCACATCATCAAAACTACCCGAAATTGAAAACTCAAACAGTTATCCAGACCGACCACAAACCCGATGAACTCCAAAACACACCATCACTGATGAAAGGAAACATTGAACACCGAGAGTCATCAAATTTCATTAAATAATCGAGAGTGCATAAAATTATCAGATCCAGAACAAAACCCAAGGTTCTTCCCCAAACAAAAAAAAGGAAATAAATGAAAGAGAAGGTGAATGGAATTCGAGGCGTCGATACCTTTTTCGATGTACGCCATTGCAGGCCTGCTCGTCGTCTCGAGGAGGAGAGGACCGTCGAATTGGGAGGGGAGACCTTCAACTTTCTTGTTCATGATACTGATGGGGCTATCGCCAAGTTTCCTCTCTCGAAAAGCCGCGTTGATCTTTAGGCCCCCGTGACGGATTAACTTGTGGGATAAGTCATTTTATTTTAGGAAACAATTCAAATAACCCCTGCAAATCTATATCAGCCCCTGACTTTTCTTAAATTTCACATAACTTTCTGAAAATACTTATATAAATAAAAATAAACTCCTGAGTTAAACTTCTATTTACATATAAGTAGTATTCCTTTTTGTTGACATGATTGAAAGTACATTATATAAAAAAAAACCTTAGAATTTATTAAAAATGCCAAAAAACTTATGTACATGACTATTCACCTCTCCGGATAAATTATAAAATCATATCCAAAATGGTAAAGCCTACATTTGGGGTTGGGGAGGTGCATGGTGTGGAGCTATGAAGCACGGACTTGAAACACATTGACATGGACACGGCGACACGATAATTTTTTAAGAAATAGGATACGGATACAGCTAGGACACGACAACAAATAAATTAATATAATAAATAAATATCACTATTTTTTATAAACAAACACATTTCATATAAATCATTATTTATAAATAATTATATAAACTAATAAAAATCAATGTTTTTATAAATCATTGTTTTAATCTAATAAACCATTATTTTTATAAATCACTGTTTTTTTAACCTTCATAAATATATTTTGTTTAAATGGATTGTTGTAGGCTGTTTTAATAGGTTGAATACTTGTGAATTATGCTTGAGCTCTCCTTTCTTTTTTCTTTTTTTTCTTTACTTTGGGCTAAAACTGGCTGGGTCGTGTCTCAACCGTGTCTAGACAAAAATGCAAGTAGACACGATTGGAGGTGTGTCCAACACGGGTATGAGGTCTCCAAGGTCGTGTCCGTGCTTTGTAGGTGCAAAGGAACCTCAATGATGGTGAGGTGGAGGTGTATTTAGCTCTTTTGGAAGAGCTCCATGCGGTGCAGCCTAATGCTTCAAGAGTGGATTAGGTTGTGTGGAAGCCTAAGCCTTTGGATGACTTTCCGGTGAAGAGTTGCTACTCTTGGGTGAGGTGGCATTCCTTCTTTGGGCAACAAGGAAGTGTGGGGATGCAAAGTTTTATTGAAGGTCAAGACTTTTCTATGGATCTTGTACTTTCACAAAGTCTTAACTCAGTGTCATTTTGCTCAATGGGCACCAGATTTGGATAAATCTTGCGTGTGTGTGTTTTTTTTTATATCGGAGGGACCCTCATGGCTGACCTTACGGTTGAGCTGGGAAGACTATCTCCACTTGTTTGTCTCGGTCTCACGAAAAATTCTTTTGAATAATCGTCAACAAACAGGTGGGTAAGTCAACACCAAGACTCGAACTCAAGACTTATCGATAACACCGCTAAACTCTGAACTGTTGTGCTATGACCACTAAAGATCAAATCTTGCGTGTTGCATAGGTTGGAGGAGTCAGTTGAGCATATCTTCATTCATTGCCCTTTCGCGAAGGACACTTGGGGTTGGTTGGAGGCCTCCATGGGGATTGATGTCTCCTTTTCATCTTCGGAGGAGCTTTGGCTAGCGGGGAAAAAGATGAAGACCCTTTTGTTTCCTTGGCCCTGGGGCGGCAAATTGTCCAAATGTAGTTATGTGTGGTTTTCGTTGATGCTCCGAGATTATAATCCTCTTCCTTTTTGGGGAATCAAACATTTTTTTTTTGCTTTTGTTTTCTGTACATTTTTTGGGGTTTTTCTCTCTCAGTAATTCGAGGGCATAAGTCTACCTATTCTTTCCAAAAAAAAATTACATTTGGGGCTGGAGAGTTAACATTTTCTAGATCATGTGATGATACACTCAAGTCCCATTTATAACCTTCTCTACTTGATAAAAATAATTTTTCAGTGCAGAATATACTTAATTAATTACAATTTTTATTTTTTAAAAAATAAAAATATTTATTGGTTTGTGTATGTAAATTTTTCATTTTTTATAATATCATGTACTTTAGTAGAGGAGACAAATTTTTTTTACTAACACTTCATAAAAATATCTCTTATTATTATGTTTTTTATTTCCTTTTTTAATAATTACAACAAAGTGGCAAATTATTACTATTTATCAAAAATATAAAATCCATAATTTAAAAATTATAATCTATAACTTATAAATTTAAACTACAACAACACGATCTGTTCCTGCAAGGAGCTATCAGTCCTGCAATATATTGATTGTAGATACAATCAGCATACTCTGTTTTATTATATACTCTTTTTTATTATGCAAAAAATGCGAGTGCATATGCAACCTCAACACAGTTACAATGGACACGTGTAACAACTCCGTCTCCTGCAATCGATGGATCCATCCAATTGTCTCCCACACAAAGCACTGAATGTGCTATGTAACGTAAGATGACAGGTAATGCATTATTATATATAAAATAAATGAACAGCTCATGCATGGAAGTATGGAACTTGGAAGAACAACTGCACTTTTTTTAATGGGTCACCCATGTGAGCATCAGTTGGCAGTTACTGATTCATCGTCACAATTAATAACGTCTACAACTGCAACTGCAAGCAAGAAAACCAACAATAATAATGTGAGCATGTGTAATCAGAAGCATTTGTGTGTTATTCAAGACATCAAAACCATATTCAAACACCACTATTAATAATTCAGAAAGTTCTGCACATCAAAACAATCTGCCTGTAATTATACACACATTATAATGATCATTTACAACAGAGAACAAAAATAGCCGAAACAAACGCAGAACCTCCCCCAGAACACTCAATACACAAGCAAGTAAAAAATTGAAACCCAACCCATGTCCGGTGTGCGCGCGCGCGCGCACGAGCGATCGCTATCTCGGACCGGAGACCTGCTGCGAAGAGAGGTAAGACAGAGACGGGCTCCCCTCGCTTGATGTCGGTGTCGTACTCAAGCACCCGTTGTTATTCGCATTCATCGCCGGATTCCTCCCTCCGAGCACCTCCGCAATCGTCCGGGGGGCCTCCTGCACGAACCGCCTCCCGTAAAACCTCAAGAAGTTCAACAACTCCACCCTCGGCTCCCGCACCTCCATCGTTCCCTCCAGCATCCCCACCACGCACGCCATGCTCGGCCTCGCCGTCGGCTCCTCCTGCACGCAACACAGCGCCACCTTCACGAACTTCTCCACCTCCTTCGCCTTCACCCTCCCCTCCAGCCTTGGGTCCACCAGCTCCATGTACCTCCCCTGCTCATGCAAGTCCAATGCGAGCATCGGGAAGTAAATAAAACCCGACTCATTCGACGAGCCCGACACGCTCTCTCCCTCGCTCGATCCCTTCACGCAGTTCTTCCTCCCGCGCACGATCTCCAGCAAGACCATACCGTAACTGTAGACGTCGGTCCGGTCGGAGATCGCCGAATTGGTGAGCCACTCGGGCGCGAGGTACCCTCTCGTTCCCCGCATCGTCGTGAAGAGATTCGACTGTTCGGGGCTGAGCAGCTTCGACAATCCGAAGTCGGAGATCTTCACCTGCGACGGCCCGTGGAGGAGTATGTTCTCTGGCTTGACGTCGCAGTGGAGGATCTTGTGGTCGCACCCCGTGTGGAGGTACGCGAGTCCGCGCGCAGCCCCGAGCGCGATGTCCGCGCGTTCCTGCCACTCAAGCACCGGATGTCCCGCGGCCCCGAAGAGGGAGCGGTCGAGCGAGCCCCGGTCCATGTACTCGTACACCAGCAACCTCTGCGCGCGCTGCGCGCAGTACCCCTTCAGCTTCACGAGGTTGATGTGGTGGATGTTCCCGATGACCGCGATCTCCGTGCAGAACTCCCTCTTGCAGTGCACGCCGACCCCGCCGATCTTCTTCACTGCGATCGGCGTCTTGTCCGGGAGCACGCCTTTATAGACCACGCCGAACCCTCCCGTGCCGATGCAGGTCTTGAACCCCTCTGTCGCCTCCTCCATCTCCGCCAACGTGAACCGCGCGGGAAGGCCCGGGATCGCGATGGAGTCCTCGTCGTCTTCCTTGTCATCATCCACCGTTGATGGTGACGCGTTGTGTCCGTAAAAATTTTTCCTGCCCTTGAAGTGCTTCGCGTGGTGATACCGCCTCCACCAGAGGAACCCGAGAGCGAAGACAATTATCAATGCGGAGGCGGCCAAGCAAGGCAGGATGATCTGCGCGATCAACGGGAGACCTCCTTTTCTTCCCTTGTCCGGCGTCTGATTCGAAGGCGAACCCCCCTGGACGATCTTGATGTACCCCGCGACCGTGCTCGCGCGCGAGGCGGAGCTTTGGAAAACAGAGCCCGGTCGGTCCCGAAGCAAGAAGCATGACTTGGAGGAGCTCCTGTAGAAGAAGCCAGAGCACGAGCAGTTCTTGGAGCAGAGCACCTGACACTCCGAGAGGCCTCGTCCGGTCGTCGTGGCGACCGAGAACATGTTCGCGAAGTAGTCAATCCCTCCTCCGAGACTGGTGTAGGTGTCCGAGCACGACGAATTCGACGCGAGCGAGACCGACTTGTCGGACGGCACACACCCGTTCGACGGGGAAGTGACGAACCCGGACGGGCACCCACACGAGGTCCCGTTGGACCCCCCGTCCAGGCAAAGCCCGAGCGACTCGCACGACAGGGGAGATCGCACCGGTCGACGGGCGCGGTGAACTCGACGACAAAGTCAGCCCCGCCCGAGGAGCTGATCACGCTGAACTGCCCGCGGTGGTTAAGCGTGGCGATGCGGAGGCTCGAAGAACTCCGCGGGAGGTCCACCTCCACACCACGACGCGCGCGTCCTCGCCGAGGAGGTAGAGGCCGGTTTCGTTTATCGCGAGGTACGTCCGCGTCCGCCCCCGAATTCCGAAACGCGCGCTGGTCCGTCGAGAGGCTCCAGTACCTCTGCCCCCGCCACGACAACCCCGCATCGGCGACGGAGACGGAGAACCTGTAATCCCCAGTCGCAAAATCCGTCTCCGACGCGGAGTTCGCGAGGTCCGCCCCCACGCGGAGGGACTGGCCTGAGACGATGGTGTCGGTCGGGTGATCAAAGCTCTGCCAGAGGGAGGTGTTCGCGGAGTCGAGGAGGACGAGGTTCCCTGTTTCGAGGAGGCGCATGGAGGCAACGGGGCGGGGGAGACGAGGGGTCGACCAGACGAGGGTGGCGTTGGCGGAGGAGATGGAGAGGCCGGAGGGAGAGAGGTGGAGGGCGGCGGTGTCGGAGACAGCGGAGTCGCGGTTGGCGGACCAGATGACGCGGTTGGAGGCGGAGTGGAGGACGCAGAAGTAGAAGTTGGACTGCTGAGAGAGTGGGTTGTGCATGGAAGCTTTGAAGGTGCCGTTGTCGGAGGAGAGGAAGGCGCCGTCGCTGTCGACGAAGCGGATGTTGGAGGCGGTGAAGTTGGAGGTGGCGGGGATTGGGCCCGTGAAAACGGGGCCAGCGGAGGCGGCGGAGAGGAGGAGGGAGAGGGAGATGAGAGAGGCGATGGAGGAAGATAAGGTGAGGGGAGCCATGGAAATGTTTTATTTAAAAAACGATATTTTTTTATTAGGGGTGTTTTTTATAAAGTTGAAGAGATGGAGAGAGTATGAACAGAGGCGTTGACTGGGTTTTGTAAGGCTACGGTTTGGGAGATGGGGGCATTTATTTTGTTTTGAATTTTATGTTCTTAAAAAAAGGGGGCATATATAAATGATTTATATTAAAAGATTTTTGTTACGTGTTGTTTAAATATGGCGGGTTTGGGGTTCGGTCAACGGCTAGCTTTCGAGGCAAGCCAGTTGTTTATGGGGGTCGGTGGGTGGGGGTGGGGAGGCCGGGTTTAATCATTTTTTGAAAATCATGGAAATGTTATTAATAAATAAAAAAGAAACATGAGAAAGAATTAGATGGAGACATAAAATATAAAAATATAATGTTTTTCAGAAACTTTTTTTCTATTATATTATATTATTGTTGTTTTAGAATTTGAGTAATGGAAAGTGAAGTTTGGAAGCATTCTCTAAAGACCAAAGTTTTGGATTTTATGAGGCGGTACCCTTTTCAATTATATACGCCGGAGGTTGGGGTCCGGTTCACATTTCAATTTTATTAGCGAAGTTAAAAGCGGGATCGAGTACGTCTATTTTCATATCTACATTTGAATCGAAAATCTAAAGAATATTTGTATCTAATTCGACCTGTCCACTCTGAAAATTGATATTTAAATTACAATAATTATCTAAAAATATATTAAAAATTTAAATAGATATAAATATAATTTAAATATCCAAAAGTCAAATATTTGAGTAAGTTTTGACACATTTGAGTCATAAAATTCAATTAAACTTTTTTAAGTTATATATATATATGTGTATATTTTTTTTTTCCATGTAAATCAAGTGATTATGAGGACTAGATATAACAATTTTTTTTGTAGTATTAAAGTGGTTTAATTTTTTAAATATATATTTATTTAATAAATACATATTTTTTTAAATATAAAATGAAATGATATTTTTCTATATTTTTATTATTCAAAAACAAATTATGTAATTAGGATTCTCGAGGAACCGCTTGATGAAAGTGGGGACAGTGAAGGAAAAGTTTAGGATAGGATGTATTTGTTATTTTGGGATTGGAAAGTAATGAAAAGTGAAGTTTTGGATGCATTAACTAAAAGCGAAAGTTTTTTTTGGTTGATTGAGGCACTGTTTGGATCCGCGTTCCACCTGCGTTGGTGGTGACAGACGCCAACGCCCAACCAAATGAAAAAGTGAATTTTTACGTTCGATTCTTTCATTAAGCGTTTCAAGCTAATTTTTCCTCGTCTCTCCGATGCCTCAAAAAAACGATTCTCGCGTTAGAGCCCGTTTTTATCGACGCAGCGGCCCCGGACATGGATCCAAACGGAGTCTGAAGCGGTAGCCTTTTCAATTATGAATGCGGCAGTCGTTTTGTGTATCTGTGGTTGCACAAAAAAAAAATTAAGTTTTTAACTTTTTTCTAAGCTAAATCTAAAAATTGTTATTAAATAAGTCAACTTAAATATATCATATTCATTAGATTTTGTTAAGGATCGTGTTTGAAATATGCGTTTCATAAAACAGTTATCATCAGTACACCTTTAAAAGGTGTACATAAAACATATAAAAATTAAAAACTGTTTTTTAAACAGTGTTTCTAAACGCACCCAAACTTTGGCTTTATCCTTTTATGTTCATGTGTTAGAATCGGTGCGAAATAATATAAACATTGATTAAGACATTACATTGAAAAACATTAATTTCTTATTCAAAATTGAGATGATTTATAGTGATGTAACTATTTAGATAAGAGAGTACATGAAAGGATAAGATGATAATAATAATTAAAAAGTTATTTTATT
Organism: Acorus calamus; assembly: GCA_030737845.1. Lineage (NCBI taxonomy): Eukaryota > Viridiplantae > Streptophyta > Magnoliopsida > Acorales > Acoraceae > Acorus > Acorus calamus. The sequence goes on along the minus strand of CM060869.1, from coordinate 31,411,821 downwards.
TGTTAATAGAGAATACGGGTATCCATTTTGAATTTAAAAAAAAGAAGAGATTTTTTAAAAGTTTTGAATCAATAGGCTTTTTATCTTTTAAATTAGAAAAATTTATTCTCAAAATTTTATTTCATCACCCAATTAGACCTTCGCAATTATTAGGTCATTTATTCCTTTATCAAACTAAAACTTTTTAGTTATAGTTTTCCGTTAATAAATAAATGATTTTTACTTTCTTTTTTGATAAATAAGCGTTGGGATTTGAACACGTGATCTTTTATTTACAAATTCTTTTGTGAACCATTAATTTACATGTTTAAAGTTCTACTTCACTTTCTATTTAAAATCACATTATAATACAATTACAGTTACCATAATGAAACGAGTGATGTATTTCACACTGATTAACAAACTTCAATAAAAATCAAATTTAACCAAAATAAAGATGACAGGACTCATTTAATATAGTCTCATAATAAAAGTAATAATTAATACGATACATCAAAGTATGGTCAGCCGCCCACATGTGCATATTGTCATGCTGACGATTCGTTATTGATTCGTCTACTAGGTCCCACAATCCGTGGAATGCTCATCACCACTGATTAATTAATCTCAACTTGCATCAATATAATTTAACAATACATCATTATATTCAATTAAAGGGAAAAAATATATAAGGAATTCTCAGCCCAAATATTTTGTCGCTGGCATGGTAACGTATGTCAAGTACTATTGCGCTCAAAAAGTCCCAGGTCATGTGCTGAAATATAATTATCATTCATAGTGAAACAATTGTGCAAGCTTTTCTTCATGTTACAGGTGAATTTTCATATGATCAGAGTTAATTAAGAGTAAGAGACCAACAAGTCATGATTGAAAGTGCATGATTGAAAATCAGCTGACGAAGGTGTAACACAAGAAAAAAAAATCATGTTTTTTTTCTTCTTTTCGGATTTTTTTTTCTGCAATAGAAAATGTGAGGTAGAATCTCATTTATAACCTCATCAAAATCTACATCCATTTTGATTTTTTTAAAGATATATATATATTTATAAAGAAATAATAAAATATATGTTTTAACAAATTGTATAATTTTTTTAAAATGTGATTTTTTAATGAGATATATATCTTAGTAAAAGAGATATGTACATAGTTAAAAAACCAATACATATGAGATTATGGATGAGGTTGTCTTGAGGACTGTATGTAACAAAAGCTTTTATAAAACGCAATGTATAAAATAAGAGAAGTAAAAAAATTTATATTATTTTTTTAATCAAGGGTATTAATACACTCTATGTTTAATATGTAGTCACGTTGCGAGTCATATCATTAATGCAGTATATGAAAATCACCTAATGCAATACATACTCCATTATGTCACTATATACTCTATTTATGAAAGTGTAAAAATACATGCATTCAATGCATATATTATGTATTTCATTTTTTTATATAATAAACTATACTTCATTAGTCAAATATGTACTTATAAAAAAATTAAGATGTTTGAAATAGCAATGGGGCTGTGAAAAGGACGAGTGCAGTGCAACATTTTCCTTTTCACTTATTCAATAGATTTTGCATGTAAAAATAGTGACTAGCGCTCTCTTTTTATAAGCTCTAAATGGTATAAACTGACCTCTAATGACGAGATTACAAAATTTGAAAAAATAATACAACAGTATAGTTGTATGTCTTTAAAAAACCAAATTTCAGCCGTCGATCACGGGTCCATCGCGGGTCCATCGCATCAGACGGTCGGGTGCGATTCACATCGACCGTTGGATGCGATGGACCCGCGATCGGACAACGCACGTCGGATCCGCATGACCGCACCGACCACACGCTATCACTCGGGTATATATATATATATATATATATATAATATCAAGCAATTTCAATATATACACGACTGATTGTATGTTTAGTCATTTAATGAGCCCTTCTGACCCGTTCTTCTTCTAATCCACAACCCATGCATGCTGTATAAAGAGCTTATTTTAATCTCATTTAGGAATGGCTGAAATTCAACCCTTATCTCTATTTCGGTCCTCATGAGAAAGCCACTTGCAGTCATTTATGGCTGAATTTCTGTGTTCATCAAAGTTGCCATCGCTCTCTTGAAGTTACTAGCATGCAATGAATCTGACTGATTGTAAATATATATGGTCTCATTCACATTATGCCATTTAATTTGTTGTACGGCATGGTGAGAAAATGAACTTTGCTAATTAGAAAGTCCAAAACCTATAAAATGTTGGAAGATGAGAAAATGATTTGGAAAGAAGAGTTGGCTTTTCAAGAAGGGGTGATGAATAAGGAGGTGGGTAGGGCCGGATCTGAGATTCATCAAACTGGAATGGGCCGTAAACGATTTATGAAATAGAACCCCAAAATATATATGAAAAAAATATAATGACTAACAACATAATTAATCTTCAAAATAAATGAATAAATAAATAAAAACAAAACAAAAATCACACTACGAATAAGAAAAACAATTATTTAAGTTTTCATTTTTAAGGAACAATTCCTTGTAAATTAAAAAAAAAAAAAATTCCTATATAATTGAACATTTTAAATAAGTTATGAAAATCTTAAAAAAAAGATAAAAAGAAAGGAATGGATGATTTTAAAAAATTTTGAAAAATTCAAATATAAAAATAATTAAATTAATTTACAATTAAAAAATCAAAGATATAAATTAGAATTATATATGAAAACACAATAAAATTTAAAAATACATATTAAAAGGATAATATCCTATTGAGAAAAGAATAAATTTTTAAATTTTAATTATAGAAACACTCAAATAATTGTAATACAACCATATTTTTAAAGATTTAAGCGCTGTAATTTTAATACAATCATATTTCAAGAGATTTGGGGCTTTAGATAGGGGTCCTAAACAAATTGTCTTGGTTGCCTACCTTTAGGGTCGGCTTTGAAGGTGGGTACGCAATGAAACTCATCGTAAAAGGCAATCACCAACCTCCAGTTTTGTGATATCAGTCAAACAGTGTTGAATTCTCTAGCTTCTTCATTACAATATTTTTTTAAATATATCATGGATGATAATATATAATTATGCAAGGCAGGTCATCAGACGAGAATTATGAATTTTGGGATGATTAGGTAGGGTTGGAATTCATAGACATGGATGTGTGAACATTTTTTTTAGGTATACATATAGCGTTTGGGTAGGGATCAATGATGAATCATACATTTTTGGTTTTTAAATAATAGATTTTTATATATTTTTTAAAAAAGGTTCTGAAATGATATTTATATCGGTCAAACGTTTTGAAAACACTTAAAAAGTGTGACGCTTTTAATTAAAAAAAAATTAAAAAATGTTGTCAAACACATTCTAAAAAACTGGTTTAATTAAAAAGTTACATTCAGTTTTTAGTGTAAAAATGTTGATTTTCAAAAAACGAAAAAAATCTATTTTTTAGAAATAAAGTATATTTAAACCATTTTATTCAAAATCTTATTTTTTCATAGTGAGTAACTTTTTAAGTATTACTGCTTGACAACTTTTTGAGGATTTTTTATTTTTGTAAAAATGAAATCATAATTTTTTATATACTAGAGGCAATCTCGTGAACAATCACAAATTTTTTTAAATTTTTTTTAAAAACAATAAATCTTGATATAAATGTTCTGATGAAAAGAGAATATGAATATATTTGTATTCGCATTGTGCCGCAAATTGAAGACCAATTGAAATATTAAAATATTAAACTTTAGTCATGTTTTTTTTTTTTTTATATCGGAGGGACTCTCCGTGACTGACCTTACGATCGAGTTAGGAAAACTATCTCCGCCTATTTACCCCGGTCCTATAAAAAATTCTTTCAAATAATTACCAACAAACAGGTGGATATAAATGTTATGATGAAAAGAGAATATGAATATATTTGTATTCGCATTGTGCCGCAGATTGAAGACCAATTGGAATATTAAAATATTAAAATTTAGTCATGTTTAGTTATAGATCGTATATGTTTTAAATTTTTGAAAAAAATAAAAATCATCTAACTACTGCTTTGATATATGTTCCATTTCGAATGAACTTATTCTAAAAAATGTAATTTTTTTTTTTAACACGGCTTATGTTTCACAGGATTTCAAATATCAGAATGTATTTTGGATTGGAGAGAGAGGGAGGTGGCGAGCGCTAAAATGAACGCCTTGATCGGGTGGTGCGAACCGTTAATCGACCTCTCAAGCGCGGCCTCCCACGTCGGCGACTATGTCCGACTCCTCGTCTTCGTCCGCCAGTCCCGACTCGTTCAGGTCCCCCTTCTGTGTTTAACGAAACCTTGCAATTGATCTCATCTTCAACACCGAAAAGTTGTTTAATTTCACCACCGATCGGTGATTGACCATGTCAAACCGTTCGATTCGAGATTTGTCATTCAATCGAACGTAAATCTTCTAAGGTTGCATATCGAATTTGATTTCTAGGGTTTTTTTCCCCTCTATGTTGATTTTTCAGATTCAAACTCAGTTATTCGAATAAATTAACTTGTTGAAAGAGAAGTTTTTTATTTGTTGCTCTCTTTCATATCAAAACATAAAAAGCTTGGGGAATTACTGGGCAGAATGTGTGTTTCAAATGTATACCTGCAATCGGAGTCATTCAGAGATGATTTGATCTAGTAACATCTCTTGGTTGGAAAAATCAAGGTCACCTTTTTTTTTTATTGGTAAAATCAAGGTCACCTTGTTGGTTGAAGTATAATGTTTTGGAAATCTTGTCTTATATGTGATTAATGGGTGGAAATTTGAAGTTTTTTTGATAGGGGAGATGTTAGATTTGAACCATGGCCTCATAATTTCAAATTTTGTTGTCAACCATTGAGTTATAGGCCTTTTCTAATGATTTTTTTCTTGGTAGGTAAGAGTTTTTCTTTTATTATTTTTACTCGTCAAAATCTTATCCTATCAACATAAATAAGACCTCCACCGACTTGATAAGAGGTGGTTTAATGAGATTGTGACTACCAAAGAGGGATGTTCATTGAATTTAGTTTCTACTTGTGTTGGGTCATTTGTCATCTAAAGTCTTTAAATTTGTTCTTCAGCAGGACCTTGCTTTGATTGTGTCTAAATCTAGTTTTTTTTTTTTTGAAGTTTTTTTTTCTTACTATCTTTCCTAGTAGGATTGAGTCCTGGTCATCCAGCTGACTCTTTTGACAGAGATTTAAATCTTCAAATAATGGTGCATTACCGAAGATCGTCGTCCAGATAGGTGATGACACTCGGGCATTTTTCTCCGTATCCGTATGGCATAAGCATGTATCATCCGCAATAGTGACTGGCGATATAGTGCTATTACAAAGTGAGAATCTTTTTGGACCTATATTTCCATGCCATTGATGTAATGATATTGACTGATATAACAAGTTTACTATGCTGATTGAGATGGCTGCTTTTTTTATACTTTCAGATTTCTGAAATTTGTCACAATGTAACTGGTTTTGTGCTTGAACATGTATTTTTTAAAATTGATAGTCATGTTTGTAATCAACTCTTTTTAGTATTTTGGGATGATTCCTGTTCAATCTTTCTTGCTTTAGATGTCCAGATTGTAAAATTTAGAGATATCGTTGAGGCTACAACTGTCCAGTTGTCATCATTAGTAACCTTGGTTAGTTCAAATGAAGTCATCCTCCACAAGTAACTCCCTTTTCCCACATTTCTTTTTGGCTTCAGCCATGGCATTCATTTGAGTCTCATTTTTATCTTCCTGAAGTCCTCATCATTTTCTGCAATTAGTTTCTTTCAACAAAATTAACTATTTTTTAGTCATCTCATATTATGATGATTATAGTTGGTTGTCATACTACTGTATTGCAGGCAGAGCAAATTATTTAACATGCTGTGACACATAATGATATTGACTGATACCAGCCAAAACTTTATAATATATAACCATTTTATAGTCCCCAAGATACTCGAGATCTGTTTACTAGTTGGTAAATCTATGATAGTGTAACATATCACATAAATTCAATGAATGAAACACTTCAAACCTTGCCCGACATTGCATGGAAGCGAGCATCTATATTAAAATTGTCTTTTTCTTTTCCTTTTTATTTTATAAAAGGGGTTCATCCTTCTAAATTTCGAGATGTGTCTGGTTCCATCGTCTTGAATCTAGCCAATGCTTTGCCATTGAAGGAAGCACACCAAATAGAGCAAGCAGATTAATAACTTTGAGATTGAAATGTGGAATCAACCATTTTCATGTAAAGATTACACATGCTTTCTATACAAAATTCTCTACTCTTAATAGGTCTCGTTTTTGTACATCTCTCTGATTGGTCATCAAAGAAAGCACGTTAAACTGACACCTTCATGCAAATATTACATATAATTTTTATTAAAAAGGTTCTTTAATACCAAGGGTTCTGATTACAGTTCTTTCTTCACCTTGACTAGACATGTGAACATTTTGGGTGGCGTGGGTTGACATCTTGAGTCTTGACCAGAGTTGGGATAATTAGTTTGGGAGGCATGGATATGAACTCCACCATATTTCATTTTTAATAAAATGATACATCACTAGTTCCAGGTGCAACATATAGATGGTTCATGGGAGGCAGTAGATATTATAAAATGCCAAATTTCAAGTGGGATTTTGTTTATCAAGTTAAATAAAATTAATTATCTGCAAGTGCTAACAAAATACCTGCCAGTGCTAATGGTAATAATTCAAAATTCCTTTTAGAAGGTGAGAATTGAATAAGTGAATTCTTTCCCAATTACTGTTTTACATCCTTTGTTAGTATCATGCTCCTGATATATGTAGTCAGTGATAAGTTGATAGCTCATTCTCGATTTGGGAGTTCAACAGGAGAAAGCTAAAAAAGGTGATGGAATGGGTGCAACAAACTGAATCTCTGCATCATGGTGTCCAACCCATTCTAAGCAATGAGGTATATTTATCATCCTCTTGGTTCGCTTATCATCGGCCAACATAGAATGAATGGTTGCACAAGGCTATATATTTTCAAATATAATAAGATATAAAAAATATCCTTTCCTGGTCTATTGGTACATCTTATTCAATGTCTCCCCCCTTATATGAAATATGAGTTTCTATCATGTGCTTGAATTGCTTGAAGTTTAGTATTTGATAATGTGAGATATAAGCTTCTCATGTAATGAAGCAAAATAATATCATACTTTCATCATTTCTTTTTGAAGGATACCTTAAATTTTGCTCGTCATGGTCCATCTAGATGGGATTGTTTTGCATATTGATAGTTTTATGTACTATACTTGATTCTGATTTTAATCAATGCACCCTACCCTAGTACATGAAATAGGTGTCAATCTCAAACCCATTCAGTCAGAACCCTTCCCACACTCCATATAAAAAAACCAGCATAGGGGGACAGTGTATAACAAGTGATTTATGTGAAAAGGTAGTCCACACATAATCCTAGCTATGTACATATGAGTCTCTCCACAAAGCATACACAGTCTATTTCAAAGAAGTACTATTGCTTGATCACTCACATATTTATTCTGCATTTCTACTTACACAATTATATGGTTGGTTATGTCATTCAGCAAATAATTTATAAATTTGTATTGGGAACTGGATTCCATGTTTGCTAATTGTTTTGTCTCATGCATGTATTCATCTTCATGACACAGAGGGAATTTACAAATGGCAATGTTTTTAAACAGAAAAGGCAAACATGTAAAAATTGGAAGGTTCCCGAGAAAAGAAAACTGCGAACCTCCATCTCGATTTCAGAAGTGTCCCAACTGATTGAATCCAGTAATGTGGAAATTTATGCATACAGTGGCGAAATCATTCTCCCATTTGTCTGGAGATTGAATGAAGAATCTGTGGAGAAAAAACTGTTTGTTCGTAAAATGTTGTCCGGTGGAAAGGATAATGTTACATCCAGCTCCATTTTCAGCCTTAATTCCAGTCTACATATGTTTTGAATTTTTTAAAAATAGTATATCTCATCTAATGAGGCATATGCTTATATAAAAAATGAAGCATATACTCCAATGAATTACATGGATGCATTTATAGAAAATGTATAAAAATTCTTTCAAAGCATATGTTTTATTAATGTGAGCATATGCGTCGATATACATCGATATCTGGGCGCAACAATGGAAAACATAAAATAGTAGAAGAGTTTATCTACACTGGTTGCAGGCTACGAGGTTTTCCATTGAATTCTGGGTATGTGGAATGTAAATACTCTTTAATTGAAGAATTTCAGATTAGATATATTTCTGTTCTTTGACAATCCATTATGTTCTTTCATCAGGTTTTTGCATCAACATAACTGAATTCCACTATACTGTCTGAAAAGCTCTAGCTACCAGCTTGACATTTGTTCAATATTAATTCCTCATTTTACCTTTTTCAAAGTGAACTTCTTGCAGTTACAATTGATAAATAGTAAGCACAAATGTTAGGCATAATCTCTACTGAGATGGTGCCGAGAAACAGTTTTGTTGTTCGCATGGATGTAAATTAACATCATATAATATCATAAAATCACATTGTATAAAAGAAGAAAGAAGTCAAAATTGTTACATTATTTTTTATTAAGGGTACTAAGACACTATACGTTTAATTTGTATTCATTTGATATATGTATGAAGTTTTTAGTAAATTATACTATATACTTGTTAAAAAAATCAAGATGTTTGAGAATTGTAATCAGATTGTAAAAATTTTGCATGAAAAAATAGTGCCGCTCTTTTTATAAGCTATAAATGGCATAAGCTGACCTCTGATGAAGATATTACAATTCTTTTTTTAAAAAATAATAAAACATACTTGTGCGGCTTTAAAAGACCAAATTTGACAAATATGACCCTAAACAAATTTTTTATTTATTATTAAGAATACAAGATTAACAAGTTCTATTAACAAATATTTAGAAATTAAAGAGATTTTTTTTAAGACTTGAGTGGATTTCATTGCTCATTGTTTTTGATAAAGAGGAAAAATCCATACAACCCCCTTAAATATGATTGAAATCCATATAACTCTCTAACTTTTCTTAAAATCCATATAACCCCTTGAAAACATCTAGTAAATCCAAATAACCCTATGAATATAAATTTTTGTTAATAAATGATAAATTTTTGCACATATTTCGTTTAGTTAACTCTGATTGAAAACACGATATACTAAAAAACCACTACAATAAGTTAAGAAAGCAAAAAAGTCATATGAAAATGATGATTTTACACTTTCTGGATATATTATAAAAATCTATCCGGAGAGGTAAAATCATCATTTATAGAAGATTTTTTGTATTTTTGACACATTGTAGGTTTTTTTAGTATACTGTGTTTTCTTTCAGAGTTAACCAAACATAATATTCATAGAATATTGATAATTTGTAAACGTAAACTTTTTTTCAGGGGCTTATTTGGATTTACTAGGTGTTTTCTGGGGGTTACATGGATTTCAATCAAGTTACATGAGGTTATATGGATTTTTCCCTTTGATGTATAATAATAGCATACCATTTCAATATACACGTGACTGCCCTTTTGACCCATTCTTCTTCTAATCCACAACAAATAGCTTATTTACTTAAAATTGCCGGGTTATTCTGTATTTTCATTGGGCGTTACATTTCTTTAAAATAAAATTAAAACAATAGTCTACCATATTATGTCAAAGAAAAAAAACAAATAGCTTATTTTAATTTCATTTAGGAATGGCTGAAATTCAACCCTTATCCCTATTTCGGTCCTCATGAGAAAGCCACTTGCAGTCATTCATGGCTGAATTTCTGTGTTCATCAATGCAATGAATCTGAAAGATGGTCTTATTCACATTATTATGCCATTTTGTTGTACGGCATGGTGAGAAAATAAACTTTGCTCATTAGAAAGTCCAAAACCTATAAAATTTTGGAAGCTGAAGGTTCAAAACTTGGACTATACATAAAACGATTTGTTTGACTAGGGGAAGAAGAGTTGGCTTTTCAAGAAGGGTTGATGAATAAGAAAGTGGGAATGCAATGGAAATAAATCATCATAAAACTGAAATCTGTCAAATACTGTTGAATTCTATGGTTTCATTATAATAAAATTTTAAGTATATTATATTATAACTATATATATAAGGCAGGTCGGCAGACGAGAATTATGAATCTGGGATTCTGATTAGGTAGGGTTGCAATTCATAGACACGGAGCGAGTGAACATTTTTTAATATACGTAGCGTTTAGAAATGTGGATCTAATCATACATTTTTAGTTTTTGAATAATGGATTCTCAAAATATATATATATTTTTGTTTTTTTTTAAAATTCACTTTGAAATGATATTTATATTGAAAAACTACGATCAACTTTTTGAGAATTTTTTACTCTTATAAAAATAAAATCATCAAAATCCAAACACGAATTTTTAGGTACTAGTAAAAATCATTCTAGAAAATAATACTAGGTATAGTCTTACAGACAATAGTTGATTATTTTAATTTTTTAAAAAATAGTAAATCTTAACATGTATGTTTTGATGAAAAGAGTACATGACTTCATAATGAAATGAATTAACAATATGTTTGTACTTGTACTACGGGATTGTTTTATGTCCAACCTTTTTTTTTATATGACACGGTAGGTCGACGCCCTCATTTGTATCAAAATGGAGAGAAAGCCCGAACATGATACAAATAAAGGTACAAAATAGATAGAAGAAGAGAACTCAACCGAGGGGACATATCCCATAACAGTTGGGTTGGGAAGAGTGGCTTATGGAATTACTCTACAATAACCAATCTTTCTTGAACAATCCCAACAGCAGTCGTGCCTACACAGAATTTGCCCCAGTCCATGATAGAAGAAGAGTGTTATGTCCAACATTAGTTAGACAATTTGATTGTCATAACCGTTAGATTTTATCATTTCGAGATAACATATTAAAAATCATTATGTGTGATTATCATTTTTAAAAATTTAAAAATTAAATATCTTAATCATAAGATCTGACATTAATGAATGTGTTGCACAATTTCAAAATAACATATTAAAAGTAAAGTGTGACTAACATTTTAAAAAAATTAAATAATAAAAAATCTAAATCACAACAACAATTGATACGGTGCGGAGTGCGGACCCCCTCGAATGAGAGAGAGAGAGAGAGAGAGAGCGAGCGCTAAATGGACCGCTTGATCGGGTGGTGCGGACCGCTAATCGACCTCTCGAGCGCGGCCTCCCACGTCGGAGACTACGTCCAGCTCCTCGTCGTCGTCCGCCAGTCCCGACTCGTTCAGGTCCCCCTTCTGTGTTTAAGAATACATTGTAACCCATCTGATCTTCAACACTGAATAAGTTGCTTATTCTCACCACCGAACGGTGATTGACCATGCCAAACCGTCGAGTTCGATTCGAGATTTCCTGTCATTCAATCGAACGATCTTCTAGGGTTGCATATCGAATTTGATGGATGGATGTTCTTTTTTGTTCTAGGGTTTTTTTTTCCTTCTCCTCTATGTTGATTTTTCATATTCAAACTAAGTTTCATATCAGAATATAAAAACCTTGGTGAATTACTGGGCAGAATGTGTGTTTCAAATGTATACCTGCAATCAGAAATGGTGTTCTAATAACATCTCTTGGTTGGAAAAATGAAGGCCACCTTGTTGGTTGAAGTATGATGTTTTGGAAATCTTTGCTTATATATGTGATTAATGGGTGGAAATTTGAAGTTTTTGTTTTGATAGGTGAGATGTGAGATTTGAACCCATGACCTCATAATTGCAAATTTTGTTATCAATAATTGAGTTATGGGTCTTTTCTAATGATCTTTTTCTTGGTAGGTAAGAGTTTTTTTTTTTTACTCGTTAAATCTTCTCCAATCAACAGAAATAAGACTACCTCTTCCCATTTGATATGAGGTGGTTTAATGATATTGTGACTACTGAAGAGGGATGTTCAATAGATTTAATTTGTACTTGTGTTGGGTCATGTGTCATCTAAAGTCTTTAAATATGTTCTTCAGCAGGAAAATGCCTAACTTTGACTGTGTCTACATCTAGTTTTTTCTTTCTTTCTTACTACTGAGTCCTGATCATCCAGCTCACTCTTTTGACAGAGACATAAATCTTCAAATAAAGGTGCATTACCGAAGACCGTCGTCCAGATAGGTGATGACACTCGGGCATTTTTATCCGTATCCGTATGGCATAAGCACGTATCATCCGCAATAGCGACTGGCGATATAGTTCTATTACAAAGTGAGAATCTTTTTGAACCTATATTTCCATGCCATTGATGTAATGATAAAGACTGATATATCAAGTTTACTGTACTGATTGAAATGGGATGCTTCTGTTACACTTTCAGATTTCTGCAATTTTTACAATATACCTAGTTTTGTGCTTGAACATGGATTTTTTTAAATTGATAGTTATGTTCTGAAACCAACTCTTCTTAGTATTTTATGGTGATTCCTGACTGTTCTTTCTTGCTTTAGATGTTCAGATTGTAAAATTTAGAGATATCCTTGAGGCTGCAACTGTCCAGCTGTCATCATTAGTAATCTTGATTCGTTCAAATGAAGTCACGTCCTCCAAAAGTAACTCCCTTTTCCACATTTCTTTTTGGTTTCAGCCATAGCATTCATTTGAGTCTCATTTTTTTTCTTCCTGAAGTACTCATCATTAAGATTAACTATTTTTTAGTCAACTCAAATTATGATGATTATAGGTGGTTGTAATACTACTGTATTGTAGGCAGAGCAAATTATTTAACATGTGATGATACATAATGATATTGACTGATACCAGCCAAAACATCATAATATATAACCATTTTATAGTCCCCAAGATACTTGAGATCTGTTTACTAGTGTTGATAAAACTATGATAGTGAAACATATCACATAAATTCAACAAATGCAACACTTCAAACCTTGCCCGATATTACATGGAGGCGAGCATCTATATTAAATTTTTCTTTTTTCTTATCCTTTTTTTTTTATTTATAAAAGGAGATCATCATTTTAACAAATTGAGATGTGTCTGGTTCCATCATCTTGAACCTAGCCAATGCTTTGCCATCGAAGGAAGCACACCAAATAGAGAAAGCAGATTAATAACTTTGAGATTGGTATGTTGAATCAACCATTTTCATGTAAAGATTACATATTCTTTCTGTGCAAAATTCTTTACTCTTAATGGGTCTCATTTCTGTACATCTTTCTGATTGGTCATCAAAAAAGCACGTTAAACTGACCAAGCAGATCACTAATTTTGAAATTGGTGTGTTGAATTCTCTACAACCATCATGCAAATATTACATTTCTTTTTATTAAAAAGGTTCTTTAATCCCAACGGTTCTGATTGCAGTTCATTTTCTCCTCGACTAGCCATGTGAACATTTTGGGTGGCCTGGGTTGACATCTTGACCAGAGTTGGGATAAGTAGCTTTGGTGGCATGGATATGAACTCTACCATATTTCATTTTTAATAAAGTGATAGATCACTAGTTCCAGATGCAATGTATAAATGGTTCATGGGTGGCGGTAGATATTATTAAATGCTAGATTTCAAGTGGGATTTTGTTTGTCAAGTTAAATAAAATTATTTATCTGCAAGTGCTGACAAATTACCTGCTATGGTGCAAATGGTAATAATTCAAAATTCCTATTAGAATGTGAGAATTGAAGAAATGAATTCTTTCCCAGTTACTGTTTTACATCATTTGTAGTATCATGCTCTTCATATATGTAGTCAGTGATAAGTTGATAGCTCATTCTCGATTTGGGAGTTCAACAAGAGAAAAGCTAAAAAAGGTGATGGAATGGGTGCAACAAACTGAATCTGTGCGTCATGGTATCCAATCCATTCCAAATAATGAGGTATGCTTTATCACCCTCTTGGTTAGCTTATTATCAGGCATCATGGAATGGATGGTTGCACAAGGCTATATATTTTCAAATATAATGATAAAAATTAAAACAGTCCTTTTTGAGAATCCTGGTGTACTGGCACATCTTATTCAATGTCTTCACCCCTATATGAAACCTGAATTTTTGTCATGTGCTTGAAGTGCTTGAATTTAGTATTTGATAATGTGAATATCTTACTTTCATAATTTCTTTTTGAAAAGATATGCTCATATTTACTTTTGTATATTAAGTTACCTTAAATTTTGCTAGTCATGGTCCATCTAGATGGGATTGTTTGACACTTATATGTACTGTACTACTATACTTGATCCTGGTTCAAATCAATGCACCCTAGTACAAGAAATAGGTGTGTCAATCTATCAAACCCATGCAGACAGAACCATTTCCACACTTCATGTAAAAAAAACTGCATAGGGGAACAATGTATAACAAGTGATTTATGTGAAAAGGTAGTCTACACTCAATCCTGACTCTATACTAATGTAGGTCTTCTGGCCCTGCACATGAGTCTCTCCACAAAGAATGCACAATCCATTTCAAAGAAGTACTATTGCTTGATCACTCACATATTTGTTCTACATTTTTACTCACACAATTATATGGTTGGTTGTGTCATTCAGCGAATAATCTATAAATTTGTATTGGGAACTGGGTTTTATGTCTGCTAACTGTTTAGAGTCTTATGCATGTATTCATCTTCACTTTTAAAACATACAGAGAGGGAATTTACAAATGGCAATATCTTAAACAGAAAAGGCTAGCATGTAAAAATTGGAAGGTTCCTGAGAAAAGCAAACTGCGAACCTGCATCTCGATTTCAGAAGCGTCCCAACTGACTGAATCCTGTAATGTGGAAATTTATGCATGTAGTGGTGAAATCATTCTCCCATTCGCCTCGAGAATGAATGAAGAATTTGTGGAGAAAAAATTGTTTGTTCGTAAAATATTGTCCGGTGAAAAACAGAAAATAGTAAAAGAGCTCATCTGCACTGGTTGCAAGCTATGTGGGTTTCCACTGAATTCTGGGTACGTGGAATGTAAACACTCTTCGATTCAAAGATTTTTCAGATTAGATATGTTGTTCACTGACAATCCATCATGTTCTTTCATCAGGTTTTTGCAACAACATAACCCAATTCCACTATACTGTCTGAAAAGCTCCAACTATCAGCATGACATTTGTTTAATATATAGACCATTTCTGGTGAGGAACTTTTCTATATTGTATCTCGTTTACTTTAGACATGAATGAGACTTATTTTCTACTAACAATAATAGTTCCTAATTTTACCTTTTCCACTATTTAGATGAAAGTGAACTTCTTGTCACCCAACCCTTAGCAGTTACAACTGGTAAATAGTAAGCACAGACGTTTGGCATAATCTACACCGAGATGGTGCAGAGAAATAGTTTTGTTGTTCCCATGAATGTAAACTAACATCATATAACATGTTTGTGTGGGCTTCTTTTTGCACTTGTTTTTCCAAGTAACTGGACTGCTATCTTGGTGAGTTCAAATTGTCTAGTTTGGATGGTTTGACCTTGACAACCTCAGTTTTGGCAGTCCCCACCATACAACATTGTGAATTAAACTCTGCTCATGTTGTCCTGAAATGCTAATACTAGCCCATTGATAAAAGATTGGATCAATGAATATTTTTTTGTTATTTTAAAATATGGATTATTTTGTGTTGTAATTTTTGGCATCTGATTGCTTTGTACATCATGCGGCTCATGTTTGTCAATTATTACTTTTTTTCGATTCTACTTTTAAATTTTCAGTTTTTTCAGGCTGAAGTGTTGCTTTGTTGTAACTTACTAACTTGGCATGCACTCTGTTCTCCAGCTATATGTTTGGGATGAGTCTGCACAAATCCCACTACTCGTTAAGAATAAGTCCGCAGAAGCATTGTTTGGAAATATCACTGCTGATAATGTCTATAACAGCTTTCTTCAAAGAAATAATGGTCAGGTCCCTGATTCAACAAACGATCACAAGGCGGACGGTTCACACCTCAAATATGCTGGAATATCTAGAGCTCCACATGTTCGACTTCTAGATGAAGATGGAAACCATCAACAACATGACTCCCTCATAGCAGATGATGTCAAGTACGTTCGACAGCCTGACTTTTACATCATTTGGTTCATATTACTTAAGTTGTTGCTTGAGCAAGGGAAGAATAGTCCGTATAGTTTTGAAATTACTGTTAATTGTGAGAATGATCTAGGAAATGGCCGGTTTGAACTGGTCTCATTTGCATTGCCATGTTATGAATCAGACAAATTATAGATAGCATCCCTGTATTTAGGTGAAAATAGATATGATGCGTACAAAATTGAAGATTTAGAGCTCATTTTAGTGATATTCATTCCCCTGGGTGTTGTTTATATGTATCATTCACCAGATGCTTATGTAGCCTGCATTATCATTTGAGTTTATGTTAAGTTGAAATTTTTAGAGAAATGAAAGAAGGCTGCAGTGTACATGATAATGCATGTTTGAAAAGCTCGATAGAACTATTTCCTCCCATCACAAATTCAGTTCTAATATGGTATTCCTTTGTTTAACAAGAAATGTAGATTCACTCCATGTTACTTGCTATATATTAGTAGGCCAAATTGTCTGGTGTATGATTACTGAAGGGATAATGTTACGTCCAGCCCTATTTCCAACCTTAATTCCAGTTTATATGTGTTTTAAATTTTTTAAAATAGTATACCTCATCTGATGAGGTGCATGATTTTATAAAAAAATAAGTATATATTTTAATGAATTGTATGCATTTATAGAAAATGTAAAAAAATTCATTTGAAACATATGCTTATTAACGTGAGCATATGCGTTAATCTTTTATCGATGTATATAGGGATGAAATTAGGGTTGGAAATGGATCTCGGTGTAACAGTGCCCTTATTGAAGATCCAGTTTAAATCAAGTAATATTACTATTTATTGTATTGACTCAATCTTCCCAAGCACTTGATGAACAAGATAATTAATTTCAAGTTCTTGATTTAAACAGAATTTAGAAAACGACAATACCAATATAATACAGTTACAGCCACAAAACATCGGGAAAAAAATACAGTAAAATAATTGCTCAACAAAAAAATGTGGTCATTGAAAAGTCCAAATCATTCTAAACAAAAAGGGAAAAAAAAAATCCACTGAGAAACTACAAAACCACTAGCTTTCGATCTTTTTTTCCCTTTTTGTTGAGAATGATTTGGTTTCTTCAATGACCACATTTTTTTAAACAGGAAAAAAATTTAATGACCCTATACATGCCCCATTTTTTCTAATTTTTGGGAAAGAGATGGAAGCGGAGTACAAAATAATTTAATAGCAAATTCATTTTAAGATGGGATTTGGAAAGAAGACCTCTATGAATTTAAACCATAACTATGTCTAGCTACATGTCTAGAGAAACAACGGGCTCAAGAGTTGATGGGTTGGACTGGGTCCATGGGCCTTTTTCATCACGGATAATATGGGCTGGATCAAGGAGGGTATTACGATCTCTTAATAGAATGGGCTGGATTGTCATTCATAAATTATTTATAAATCCAACATGTCAGTTTATACTCCACCAGTGAAAATAGGGTGCATATTTTATATGTAAATCATTAAACAAATATACTTGCTAAAAAAATTAAATGTTTGGAGATTAAAAAAATGATTGTCACTGATATTTTTTTCATATCCCAGTGACAGAGACAGCCCTAAGGGTAGGCGACTCCCTTACCCCAAAGTGGCTTCAAATATCTAACAATAAGACTGTACTAAACTATTTGAATATTTTTAAGATTAAAATTTAATTTTTATTTTTTTTCTCAAACGGATTCTATCCTTTCACTATGTATTTTTAAATTTCCTTTTGCTTTCATACATAATTCTAATGTATATCTTCAACTTTTATTTAATTGAAATTGATTTAATTATTTTTATATTTGAATTTTTTATTTTTTTAAAAAAATCATCCATTTATTTAGTTTTTGATAACTTCTTTAAATTTTTTTCATTTTATAGGGATTTAGATTTGCATTTAAATTTACAATAAATGTAATCTTTTCACAACATATCCCACAATTCAAAGAGTTTGATTTTGCTTATTTGATTTTTCGTTAAAAAGAAAAACTTATTTTTTTAATATATATTCTTAGGTGACCCATTTAGTCTAGGGTCCATTTCAATTGGATGAATTCTAAGGTGGGCCCTGCCTAGTGATTCTTATTGACGTCCAGTCGTCTATGTATAATTATGTTCCATTAAAACACTTGTCATATGAATCAAGGGAATCAATATCTCGATCAGTAGCATCCAATAATATAAAGATTGAAATAAATATTAATCTCAGGGAACTTACATAAATCCATCTATAAAAATTAAATGAACAAAGGTATAATATCAAAAAACAAATGCTTGGTCCCCCAGACCATTATTGATGCATACATATATTATAATTGGTTTAACTATATAATCTTCCAAAAAAATCAACTTAATATTGAACTTTTCGGGGACGAAAAAACTGAATCATCCGATCATGTATAGCCTGAACAGGCCTCGCATTCTTCTCTGTATCCTGCAAAATCCACAACAAACACTCTTGTCTTTTATTTGGTGCTATAAAACATACAAACTTCAATGAATTTCTCTTCAAAGTGTCAAAAAGTAAACGAAGTTTGCCACTCACATCATGCACAGCTTCTTGCAACAGCTTCACCTGCTCCCTTGAAACTGTCCTAACCTGAGAAACACATGACCAATGTATCATATCAATAGAGACCCACTTATAGATTTCATTGAAAATCAATTTTTTTTTTAATTTTTTTAATTTATAACAATGATTGGTTCAACATTTTTTTTTACCTTCCCCATGATTGTCCAAACCACACCTTCAGTGCAAGGAGGGGTGGTGAGAGATCCATGTATCTGTAATATGTCCTGCTCCCCCTCCTGATCTCCCTCGGATCAACAATCCCTACGTCTTCTCTACCGTCGACTATATCCGTGATCTTGCGTATGTAATTCGCCATCTATGAATTGAATTGATTTAAATTGAATTAAACTTTATGTTGCATCAGCTAATACATTGAGTTTGCACATTGATGTGAGAAGGGGAGTTCTACTATACCTTATGGAGAAAATTATCTGCCTGACCTATCTTGTACAAGATTCCCACAACGGCTACCTTATTGTCAGCACTCTCATGGACCATGTGCAATTCCATAGTGAACCTGTGATGATGCAAAACATAGGTTGTTTTGATTGATCAACATAGAAGAAGCTCACTGTAGCATAGATTCATTGTTGATGTATGATTAATATTAGTCAAGAACATAAGAAAGTAAGGAGATAATTAAAATATTTTATAAATGTATTAAGTAATATGAGATATAACAACAAAAACCTATACATTTAATTAGTATGAATGCTGCCCAACAATTGTGCTAGTTTTTTTCAATTATGATTAATATGAAAAATCATGCATCTAAATTAAATGTTGAATTTTTCTAAACATTAAAAAAACATTAATATATAGTACTCTGTGACTGTCAAGGGAGCGTTTAAAAAAAGCTGGTTAGGTAAAAAACCAAACAACTGATCCAAAGAAAAAGGTACACATATCATAAACAAAAGAAGCTGAGACTAACCTCCGACCATTGATGGTGTGCTCTGATGGCCAATGCCAATGCAATTGTTTGAGAGTGTACTCTGTCTCGTTCACCCAAATAGACCCCGCTCCATCTTCCCATTTAAGCTGCCCACCATAACATATAACATATAACTAGTGATGATATTTTCTATGTAAAATATTTAAAGATGTGTTACATAGATGATACAAAATTGTTTAATTACCATGATATCATGACCGCGATTTATCATGATCGCATGCGATGGTCTGTAGCTCCTCTTGAGCTGGCCAAGGTGGCTAACCACCTCGACTCGCCGGTTCGATAGATCGATCGGGGACTGCAACTCGCCTTTGTTACAGATCTCCCAGTCCTTCTGGATCTCCCCCCAGTGGGCCGGACCCGTCTCGCTGTCCTCTTCATAAGTGAATTCATGCTCATTCTCTGCACCATTTTTTTGTTGTTGTTGATTAGAGAAGAATCAAATGAAACCATAATAAATAGATAGTTTGATAGATATATATATATAGAGAGAGAGAGAGAGAGTTAAATTTGGTGATATTTGTTACTCACCTACTTCTTGAGATGTGGCAGGTGTGAAATTGGTGAGAATCAGAGATAGACATAATGAGAAGATGATGAGGTTTTTGAAAGCCATGCTTGATGAAGAGATCTTCAAATGGGTGTTGTTGGTTGTTGTGGAGATGGGATTGAAGAATGTATAAATAGATGTATGAATTGGAAGGGCTTGATATTAAATTGTATTGAGGACCCTTTCTTGAGAAGAAAGAGACGACCTTTACCAACACACGACATATGAAAGTATGAATCACCCAATACGTAATTATTATAAGACCTACTAAGATATGCTCGTACAAGGAATCAAATAAGATCACTTTTTATAACTTTTTTTTCTTCATGTGTTGGTGACTCTCGTGGAAAGAGCCAGCCAAGTTTGTTTCCTCATTGCCCTCTCTAGAAAGAATAGATTTTAACACGTTGAATTGTTTTTAAATTTATTTTTATATTTATGTAAGACATGTTGTCAAGAAATTGTTGGACGGATGTGAATTTTAGATTTTTAGGATCTGAATTATATATTTTTTATTATAGTAGATTTGGATAATTATTGTTAGGAGTGTGTTTTTACTTTTCTTTTTGAAAAGATTGCATTTAATATTCATGATCTATAATAATGACATTATGATTTGTTTTTATTTATTTGTGTTCTGTAAAAAGAGTGTCACTACTTTATATATATGAGTTTTCCTGAAATCGTTTAAAATTTCTTATTAATAGAAAAATAACCTAATACATCCTAAAATTTTAAAATTTATTCATCATAATAAAAGATGACTATTATAATTATAATGATAAAATTACCTAAAAATAATAAATGACTAAATATGAAAAAAATTTTAAAAAATTTGAAGGCAAAATTGAAATAATTATCTAAAATTAATTTTATTATTTAAGAGATCATGTCTCCACCAAGATCTCATAATTTCTTGAATCCACAAGGAAAATAATAAAAGATAATACTTTTTTATTGATTGAAAATGTTCTCTTATAAAAATATATAAGCCGCCACAAACATTATTCAAAATGTCAATTATAACTTTATTAAAAATAATGAGGCACAATTATAATGAAAATTATTAAAATTTAATAAAATAAAACATAAGATCTTAAAAATCTTAAATTCATAATTCACCAATAAAAGGTGATTATCGTGACTTTAAATAATGAGATTAGTTTATAGATGACAAAATCTCATAAAACTTTATTTTATGGACTGATTTAAAATCAAATATTCTATAATGATATTTTCAAATCTATCCTACAAAAAAAATATTATTTTTCATGATTGGTAAAAATAAACAATATTATTTTGCAGTCCAGGGAAATATTATTTTAAACCCAAAATCTCTTAGAAGATAGTAAATGTATTTCCTAGAAGATTTAACCACAGAAGTGACACTTCAATAAAAATTTTGATCGCTGAAGAAGTCTTAATTATTGTCTTGATTATGTTTAAAACTAAAGCAAGGAATCAAAACAGGACTACTTTTTCGAGGACGCTTTAATTTTAATAATAAAGTAAAATAAAACACATATGTGTACCCTTATCATGGATTCCATACCATGTTCACAAGTTATGCAAGATTTTTTTTAACTAAAGCAAGGAATACTATATTCATTAATGTTGTGCACCAAAGCTTGAGAAAGATGCAGGAACCACTAATCTTTCATATCAAATTTTACATATTTATATATAATGTTAATTCCACCTGCAGCCCGAAGTGGACAAAAATTCTTTGAAGTGATGTTGCTAAGAACATGTCAAAAAAAGACAAACTGTTATTCTCAGCTTTGGGCATTTGCTACTTATAAAAGTTAAGACCAATGTCTACATTTTCATATAAAAAAAAGAAAAAAAAAAAACAAACTGATTGAATATTGTGTAAAACCAAAATAATTGTCACACATTCACATTTATGCATATTAACACGGTCAGCACATAACATAACAAGCATGTACATAATGACATAGAAGCCTTCTTTTTCCCTTTTTTTAACACAGAGATTAAGTGATGCGTGTATACAAAACTGAGATCAACATGTTTAGATACATATAAATGTATAATGTCCTTAACTCCTCATCACTGTAACCTGAGTTTTTTTTATATATTTTTTTTCATGATAAGTTTGAATGAGATAATAGTATAATACATATACATATACATATACAATGAATTGACTTTGTATTAATGAACATGAGTTAGACATTTGAATTGGCTCATTAGTTTTACTGGGTATGGTCTCTAAGAACAACACATATGACATACCATAAGTATACGTAATTGACGTAGGAAAGATTTGAAAAGAAAATTAATCAACGTATAATATTTGATTTCAAATTAATCCTCAAAATAATATAAAGTTATATTAGATTTTGTCACACACAGACAAATCCCATTATTTAAAATTATAATAATCACTTTTATTGGTGAATTATGAATTATGATGAATTTTTTGGATCTTATATTTTATTTTTATTAGATTTTAAATTGTTATTGTAAATGTGTCTTTACTACTTTTAGTAGAGTCATAATTGATATTATGAGTGTGAATTTATGTTTGTGGCTAACAAAAAGAGTGTCCCAACTTTTGTATGAGACAATTTTTTCAATTAATAAAAATTATTCTGATTCAAGGAGATCATTGTAGATTCAAGGTGTTCATAAGATCTTGACGTAGATTGGATCTTTTTATCATTTCTTCTACTGTGTTAGATTACCTCACATCAGTCTAGATAAATAAATTGATCGATCTTTTTTTTTGTTATTAGATCATTTTTCATTTCTGTAATATATTAGAGAATATTGCCTAAAATAATATTTTACAAGGATATTATATTTTTTGTTATTCCAACATTTATCGATTGTTATTTAATATGTAATCATCTTATTTATAATTGTTCATATAAAGGATATATACCTAACTTGCATATGTATACATAAATTTCTATTAACATGAATTATGGATCTTTTTTACGGTTGTGTTTGGATGTGATATTAAAACGCTAAGATTTATGTGTTTCAAATTTAGCTTTTGAAAAGCGCTTGTCACAAGACTTTTTGACCTAAAAATGAAAGAATAGTGGTTTGAAAAGTTAAACTCTGAAAATGTGTTTAAATATGAGATTAAAATTTTTTGGTTTTTCAACTACCTAAATTCAAATCCAAATGGCCTAGACATAATAATGTATGTAAAATAAAATTATATATGTGCATACACCATAAAATTTTGCCTTTTGTAAATAAGAGGATATATATATATATATCGCATCATAAAATGTGCATACACCATAAAATGTGTCGCACGACCGCACCCCATCGCCTCTGTGTGTGTATATATATAGAGGAGTGATTAGGTGCAGCGTGCGGACGGGTGCGGCGTCGACCACGGGTCCATCGCATCGGACGGTCGGGTGCGATTCACATCGACCGTTGGATACGATGGACCCGTGATCGGACGACCCACGTCGCGTTCGCACCCGTCCGCACGCCGCACTTTATCACTTCGGTATATATAAATATATATATATATATATAT
This sequence comes from Acorus calamus, assembly GCA_030737845.1. NCBI lineage: Eukaryota > Viridiplantae > Streptophyta > Magnoliopsida > Acorales > Acoraceae > Acorus > Acorus calamus. The sequence continues at coordinate 31,388,138 of CM060869.1, read as the reverse complement.
ATAGTCGCGAGTGATACATGCGGTGTGCGGTCGTCCGCACGGTGCGGATGTGCGACTACGTGACCGTCGATCAATCGCAGGTCCATCGCATCCGACGGTCGAAGTGAATCGCACCCGACCGTCCGATGCGATGGACCCCGTGATCGACGGTCCCGTGAATCGAATCCGCACCGACCGTAATCCGCACGTAATCACGAGTATATATATATATATATATATATATATATATATATATATATATATATATATATATATATATGAAAATTATTGCGTGCGGCGAACGGCGGGTGCGGCAGCGACGTGGGCCGTTCGATCGCGGGTCCATCGCACCAACGGTCGACGTATCGCACCCGACCGTCTATGCGATGGACCCGTGATAAGATAAAGAGAGATCTTCAAGGAGTAGATTTAATGGGGAAAGGATCGACTGCTCTGATGGGTTGAACAACGATTCAAAGAGAGAGAGATGCAGTGAGATTAAAAAAGCTATTTGAGGGAGAGAGAGGAATGACCCAAGGATGATCTTGTTTCAGGGGAGGGCTTCTCCGTGAGGTGGTCTTGATGGGGTTGCAAGGGGGTCGCCGATGGGGACGCGGCAGGGGACGTGGAGGGGGTCGCCAAGGGGGGACGTCGGGGGGTCGTCGGTGTGGTCGCAGCAGGGGACGTGTAGGGGGTCGCCAAGGGGATCGTCGACAGGGTCCGTGCGGTCGTCGTCGCCTGGATCCGTGCGGTCGTCGTCGTCGGGGGTCCGTGCGGTCGTCGTCGCCGGGGGAGCATGCGTTTGAGCGAGAGAGAGAGCGAGGGAGAGATCCTGTGCGTGAGGGTTTTTGAGCGAGAGAGAGAGCGCGAGTGAGCGAGAGAGAGAGAGATCCCGTGTGAGAGAGAGAAAGAGAGAGAGAGAGACAGCGAGAGAGACGTGAGGGTTTTTGTTTATATATTATTTTAAAGACAATTAAACGCCCACGGAGACCCATTTTTAGCTTCACCTGAAAATGTAAGAGAGAGAGAAAGCGTGAGAGAGAGATTCCCGAGGAGTTTGAGAGAGTCGAGTCGAGATGGAGAGAGGGTCGAGAGAGAGAGAGAGAGTCGACAGAGGCATTTGAGGGTATTTATTCAGTTGTTTTGGACCATCCGATATCATCCAATCAACTATAGAACATGAAAATGTATACCAAATTATCTGATATATACTTATATAATGGACTTTATTAGCAGCCAAGGAGGACTAATTATCTGGGCACTGTTTGGATCCATGCACTTTTTTTATTATTATTTTGGACTCTTCGAATTAAAGCAAATTAGATAAATGACCTATGAAGCACGGGAAACAAATAAATTAATTAATATAATAAATATATATTGCATATCTATATGAAGTCAAAATGTTTCACCATACACCACCATTTCAGTTTTGGATTTTGTTTAAGGGCTATTTAAAGTGGACTAGAAGTGTGTGTTTGTTTGGTCATTCTCAGTTTTTTAAGGAAAAAGATACACGTAGACTCATTGCAGCTCGTTTTGCAGTTCAGCCTATTTTTCATTTTCTATAAAATTGTATACTTATTTTTTTGAAGTGCATGCTATTATATGAAATGATTTATATACTGAGATATATTAGTGTATTTTTTTTCATGGTGAAAAAATGAAAAAAAAATTTAGGTCATATACTATGTTAGAATTCCAATACGCTATGATTAAACATTATATACTGTTTTATCATAGCGTACGAGTTGCAAAACGGGTTGCAATGACAGGCTGCGTGTGTCAGCGCTCTTTTTTTAAACTATTGGGCTGAAACAGGTTGAGCCATGTCCTAGACTGTGTTCATATCAGAATTTTTTCATTTTGATTTAAATGATTTTTTCTTGGTTGAAATTTGTGAAATAACAAATTAGATATTTTGAATGTGTTTAGAAATTAAAATGTTAGATGTCACTAAAAAATTTGTATGCAATCAATAAAAAATTTATTTTGCAAGGTTCTAAATGTTTATTTATTTAGAAATTTAGTTATTTTATGAGAATTTAACATATTTTTTTATTTTTTGCGTAGCTTGTTTAAGCTACTGTTGTTTGATTTTTTTTTTTTTAAATCTCATTCATCAAAGTTCATATTTTCCTCCGCTATTATAGAATCTTGGCTATGTCACTGTATATTATTATTGATTTAAAGTATCAAATAAGGAAGTTGAAAAGGCTGAATAAAAAAATCAATACTCTTGTTATAAAAATGTTAAAGAGGGTTTCATTTGGGATTTCTTCATTTAAGGGATGAATAGTTTAAAAATTTTAATTATTTATTAACCCAAACAGATGAACGCTTGGCAAAAAAATGAAAAAAAAAAAAAAGGAATTAAAATAAAATATGAAGAAGAGAGAGATTGATAATTAAATAATATAGCTTATACTTTAAAGGGACTTGAAAGAAAAAAAAATCTAAGCCCTTGTTTAGTTCGAGAATAGAGCCTGAAATAAGTGAAAATTAGTTGAAATAGCTTCAAAATGAGTGTTTGAAAGTCTATAATAAATGATAATCTATATGCCAGAATTAATCAATATAAAGTGGTGTATGAATTCCAGTTAATTCTTATAATAGGTTATATCAAGTTATTCAATTTAAAAGAATGTGTAGGCCCATTATTAAATCAATTGTCACAACCTCTTATAAATCAATTGTCATATCAACTGTCATCATTATTTCATTTTTTTATAAATTCTTATCCACACCTTATTTACATTTTTTCAAACAACAAAAACTTTATTATTACATTTTTTAACTAGAATAATTGAAAACACAATCAAATTTAAAATCACTTTGTCATTATTATTTATATTAAAATAATCATAAAACTCGTAATAACTTAATTCTCTGTCCCAAACGGAGTCTACATTTAAATTTTCGAGAGTTTTCATTTATGAGAAAGTTTAATTGTTCAATTTATTTTTAACTAAAATCTATCACTTTTATAATCTTTCATATTCCGTGCGCAGCTATCATACTTCTAATTGTTTCAACGGCCCATTTCTATAGTCAAAACTCAATCCAACTCAAATCTGAATCCGAATCAAACTTGTCAGGTTAATGAATCGGATTTGGAGGTCGATTCCGAGGTTTGAAGGACGGATTGGATTGGATTGGATTGGATTGGATTGGATTCTACCAATTCGGGTTGGATTCGGTTGCTCTCCAAAGCCCAAACCGGCCCAGTCCATCTCGAGTTGCATCCCTAGTTCCTCCCCGAGACAACCCTCCAGGAGAGCACCGTCCGATGGTCTCGATCTCTGCAGGCGGAGGCCTCTTCGGTGAGAACAACCCACTTCCACCTCCTCTTCAGGTGAACAAAAAAAATGCAACCTTTTTGTAATGCTTGTCATTCTTGTTTTTGATTTAATGAATGCGTTAGTTTTGCATATGCTGTTTAAATGAGGTCTTTTGATGACAAGGGATTGGTGGGTTTGTTTGATTATTGGAGCTCCAAGTCCATGTAATACTCATTCTTCAAGAACCCAAACCTTGATGAGGATTAGAAAGCTAGGGTCTTTCTTTTAACTGTCTAGGGTGGTTTAATAGGCCACCCTGTTTTGTTGTGCTGGCGCCCTCAGAATTTGACTTGGTGGCTCTATTGGGTCGTCCTTTCCACTTTGGGTGGAAGCCAAGCCACTCTGTTGCCTGCATATTCAAGGTAGTCGTTTCCTCGGCCTCCTTATCGAGGGTTGAACCCTTGACATTTTCTTTGATGCCCAATGTGGCAATGTTTAATGTGATAGATGCATTGATTATCTAGATTATAAACGATTGAAGAATCCCGTAATGGTGAAGTAAGGGTGAAATTTCGATCTTTCTACATTCTCGAAAATTGAAGCGTATGAAGGAGATCCTGACTTTTTTAGATTGAAAAATTCACTCCTCATTAAGATTAGTGTGTTTGTTATGACAACTATACAATTGAATGTAAGTTGTGGTATAATCAGACTGTGGTTAATAAGATATTGATGAGTGGAGGGGCAAAAAATGACGAACCAGGTTCGGGTCGTCAGGATCCGTCCACTCTGCTCCTCTCGATGGCTTCCGCGGTGTTGCCAGCGATCCTCCTCCTCGAACGTCGTTAGGAATAGGGTTGGGGGTGACCTGCGGAAGACCCTCCGACACTCATATTTGTCAAATGCACAATTTAGGATTTTTGCAAAAAAAATTTCACATACATTTATAGAGAGAAGTAGCCCCCTATTTATTGTACTCAGATAGAACCCTAGAATCCTCTATAGATCCTCCTCTCATCGAACGGATGGGAGGGGATCTCAGATTTTAGGGACCAGTTATGTATTCTTGGGATTTGCAGGATTTGCTGCCATTATCCTTTGATAAATACACACGATTTGTTGAGATTTTGTGAATCAATTGATGATTAGCTATATGATAGCTCTAGATTTAATATATCTGTGCAGATTTAGAGAATGAACAATTGATGATCCTTAATTTAAAAATTAAATATGAAAATACTGATTTGGATTGATGCTCGGTGGTCGGGTATAGAGAGGCCGACGGGCTGGATCCATATACGGTGGGCCATCCGGGTTGTGGGCCTCGCTAATCGGGTCATGGGCCGCCGATACATGAAGCATAGTTCGTGGGCCTGATTTTTGGGCCCTACAATGAGTTGTTTGAATTGGGAAGCATGTGTTGTGTGGTGAAATGTGGTTGGCTTGAGAATGTGGAGGTGGGACTTAAGGAGAATCCTGAGAATGATCCTTCCACAAATTTTAGTGTATGAAGACTGTCATGGTGTGATCTCATGCAGTCTTTTTTTTTTAAAAGGAAATGGTAGGCATTCAGTCTCGGTTTTATTAATAGAAGTGAATGCCCAAACAAAGCAACAAACATAAAAGACAACCACGGTACACTTGGCCTTTTCGTACGAATCCCACCAACCCTACACCACTCCTCAATTACAAATTTTTCATCGATAAAATATACAACACTTACCCCCGCACAAAAATGACCCCATTATATAATGAGTTAGATAAACATGTGAGCTGGATATACCTGCATGTTGAGTAAGAGCATCCATTGTTGCAAGGTAGCTGTGATGAACCAATCAAACTCTCACATCCATGCTAGTATCACAGAGTGAGCATATGTGTTGTATCGTGTCATTCAAGAGTGATGGTCGAAGGGCATCACTTGGGATAAGGTTTAGGTGGTCCTCCCCGTTAGTAAAACATGTGTTCCAATTTCCGTAAGTACTCCGCTAAAGCTCAGCTCTGTTGTAATATGTTTTGTTTTGGTGGGCTCCTTCTGTCTACGTTTTATTCTCTTGTTTTATGTGGGATTGATTGCTCTACACTACTTGTGTGAGTACTCATCTCCCAACTTCTTTCTCTATCTTCCCCTCGCTTTGAAACAAGTTTCAGACTAGTGTAACCTCTTATATAAAGTTATATAGTCTACCATTTCCTCAAAAAAAATTCCCCCGAGTACTCATATAGCACAAACCGAATAGAATCACCTTCTCCTCCACATCTGCTAGAGATAGCAAATGTTATTGAAATTTGTATGTTTTAAAGCACCCAATACATATATTTTAAACATCGCCAATGACTGTTATGGTCCCTATACTGCACTTTAAGTATCCAACACTCCCCAGATCATGCTTTTCCATGGATTACCAAAGAAAAAGTTTGTCATGAATGTATCTGATTTAATGCTCTGAAACAACCATTGAAACATGAAATTGCTTTTTTTTTTCCTATTTGAGTGAGGTTTGTATCACAGAAAGAGCCTTCGTGGCTTCACTTGATTTGTGTTATTAAATATTAGCATGAATTATTTTTTTTATGTAGGGATGCACTATTTTTTTAGTTAGTTGCAATTACATGTATATTTGTGGTATAAATGTGTCCAACATACAATATATTTCAATATTTGACTTCTCAGCTTTCTCTGTATGTTTCTTGACTTTGTTAGCTCACCATGCAGAACCTCTTCTTCCATTGTTAATGTTTCTAAAGTGTAACATATTCATTCGATCAATTTGTGGGATTCTGATCTGTGTGAAATCAGCATTTACAGTAATACTGTTCTGTTTCTCATATCATTCAACGTGTTACGTTTCTTTGGCAAATCTAAATAGTCATTGGGTTGACCAACAATATATCTTCGTTCTTTTCTAAAGTGAACTTGTTTTGCAGTGAGTCGCATTCGACAGTTTCAGCAAATTTCTCTGCCACATTGTCAGTTCCTAACTCATTATTTCCTGTGGAACTCGTAACTATGTTTCTGCTAATTTTAGCTATGATATTAAGAGATTACATATGTCTTCATATGTTATGTGCCGCACTCTTTATGCTTAATAATCACTATCAGTGCATCATATCCACCATGCTATTGAAAACTGCTGTTGCTACAAAATTAGTTTGGTTTCCCAACATTGCACCTTAGCGCAACACCTCTAATTCAACTCTGCAATTTCTCTGTCTAAGAACTTCAATTCATCGACCTACTAGTTGTTTCTTCAATCATTTGAATTTATGTTTCAACTTCATCTTCCCTGTGCTTGGTTTGGGCCTTCCCATTATTATGTGTTTCCACTCTTCCATCTCTACCATGTAACCCGTAGATTTATGTTTCTGAAACGTAGAATACTATGTGATTTGACCAAGCAATCTATATTGTTGACTATTTATATATAATTTATATATAATTGTACTTGGAAAATGGTAGAAGTGGCACCAAATTGCCTTGTCACAGTACTTACAGAGGAAACATTGCATTTGCGGGGTTTTTTTTTTTTTTTTTGGCACCCGATTTTGGGTCTGCCTCTGTCACAGTTCTTCTTCAATTAGCAATGTTTTCCCTTTTTTAACATTTTCTAGAGGACAACATGGAAAGCATATTTTGTGCTGTCTAGCAGTTTTACACTCTTAATATCTGATAAGTAAAGTGTCGTAAGATTTTTTTCCTGACATTAATTGCAAGAGCCAGCCCAAAACTACTGGGAAATAGGCTATACTGACTTAAACCTATTGAATTCTCTGGGAAAGACATTCTCCTCAATCAAATGGAAGATTGGTTCGACCTACTTTGTAGTGGTTGATCACATGTTGTTTGGTTTTGAAAATGATAGTCTTTTGTGAACACTTGACAAAGAAGTTGGTGTGGTTGCCATCCCAACTAGCATTTTCTATCTGAACCTGGAAGAGGGAATAAAATCTGGTGCCTGTAAGGATGAGGACACCCTCAGTTCAGCTGTCGAGCAGATGAAAGTGAGGTTGAAGAGAAGGTGAATGTGCTTGTTATATCTGCATGAGAAAATTTTGATTGACATGCTTGTGACTAACATATTGGCACAGTTTTTTTTTTTAATCAATCTATACATCAATGGTTTGGTTGTTTAGTTTGTTGAAGGTGATGTAATGATGAGTCACCATTTGAAAACCCATATCACACCTTTGAAATATGTGTTGTCTCCATTTGTTGTTCTTATTTGCTGGAGACTTACTTTAAAATTATTTAGTTTGAGAATGACTGTGATGACTTTTTAGCATTTGTTGGTGACCAAATACCAGGACCTCAGTGACCATACAGAGGAGATGAAACCAGAAAACAAAAATGGACCCTTTCTGAAGAGACGAAATGGAAATACCATTGGCTAACTGATTTGGGAAGATGGTTTTATTGCTTTTCACTGTTTGTGCTTGTCTTGCTATTTTTTAAGAGGTTCAGAGGACTTTTGAAATCAAACTGTTGATAGTGATATGGAAGTTCTTGTGGACAGAGAAAGATGAAAGTTATAATTTGATGATGGATTTTTGGTGGGTGTGATTCATGATTCACAACCACCAAAAATCATTCATGTCATACACTATCCTTTTATTTTATTTTGTGACGAGAAATCTCGTGAATATTAAGGGCTAGTTTGGTAACACATTAGTCTAGAGTGAGAATTTCTCTCTCAAAATCCAATTCTAGTAGATTCCGGAAAAAGTTAAAGAAGAATTTGTTTGAATTTTCATGGATGAACACAAGAATAAAATATTTTAAACACCATTTACTTGAGGAGAAGCAAGTTCCAATTTCATTGGAGTTATTCAACTATTCAAACAAATGTCCAAGAATTTGAGGATGCTTATGCTATGAGTCATCTGAAATTTTGTATTTAAACAAAAGAATGTGTCAGCCATTTGATTTTCAAACTTCATTGGACAATATAATATTTGAATCATGGGAAATTTGATTTGGTATGTTTATAAATATGAATTTATATTGTAAAGGTTGTGTCACTTTCTGCTCTCGAAGTCCTGATCATTATTTGTGATAAACATGATAATAAACAAGCTTAATGCAGATGGTGGTCTCACCTTTGAAACAAAACAATAATACATTTATGCCTAAATTTAAGCTATCCAAGGCCCCGTTTGGAACCAATTTTTAAAAATAGCTTTTATTTATCCAAGTTGATCTCAGATCAATTTTTTCCCATAATAAATGTTGACTTTTAACACGAATCAAATCCAAACCAAAAGCTAAATTTAATGGAAAAAATTCATTTGAAGTCGATTATCTAAAAACTGATATTGTGAAACTGAATTATTTGCTAATTTGACCATTGATTTCAGGTCTAAATATAAACCCTAAGACTAGTTGGGGAAATCTTGGATGCAAAGAATCACACAAATCTTTCGCATTAAATCTAGAAGGATTTGAATTCAATTTTTATGGAGAGCAAACTAATGACACTTTAATTAAAGAGCAAGTCCTGTGTTGTATATAACCATGTTTTGGTTATCTTAAAATCTCTATAAACAAATGTCCAATAAATTGGGGATGCTTATATTCTATGAATCATATGAAATTATGTATTTAACAAGGACTGTCTCAGCCATTTGAATTTCAAACTCTAATTGACCATATAATATTTGAATCATGTGAAATGAGTGAGCATAATATTACGAATTTAACAAATGCTACATTATAATATAAAGGTTAGCTGTCAAAGTTCTGCTCCTCATTATTTGTGTAAAAACGTGATAATAAATCAGATTAATGTAGTAGATCAAGTCTCACCTTTGAAACAAAACCATAACAAAGCACATTTGGTCTAGTTTGAAATCAATTTCAAAAACAATTTTGTCATAAAAGCTGCCACTGAACAACTTTTTTTCTTCCATAAACGCTGTTTTTTGTTGATTTCTACTACATAAAAAGTAAAATCCAAAATCAAAAGCTAAATTTAATTAAAATAAAAAATTGGCATGAACAATATATGTTTTGGTTCCAAATGGAGCACAAGCAATAAAATTGGATTTAGTCAATTTCATTGAATAATGAATATTGGTGTTCCTTCCCTTTTTGACTCTCTTTTCTTTGATCACATTCAACAACTCAACAAACTTGTTAGCTTCATAAAACTATTTCACAAATATATCAATGTCTATGACAGCCAAATAAAGCTACCCTTCTTTTTAATTTTTAAACTTTCTACTTTCTAGTGTGTCAACAGTGAACCCTAATTTCTGAACAGGTCCCCAGGCCTCTGTTGCATCCTCTCTGTGCCCCAATAAAGTACCATTTTAGGTTTGAAAGAAGGTTCATCCAAAGATCAGGACTGCAACATCATCACACACTTTTTCTTCTTCTTCAATAAGTGCATCCAGACAGGTTTCTGACCATAGTATTATTTGGTGCCCTCAGTATTTATTGTTGTGGAATGGCTGATTGAACTTTCCATATTTCAAAAAGTGATGGTCACCTAAACCCCCTCGATTAAGGACCATGAGCCATATTTTTTTTATAATATAAGATGACCATCTCTGGCAAGTGAACAATGGCAAGACCATGAGAACACATCTCTCACCCAACACTTATACAAACCAAAGCATTGTTTTTAGAAAATTAAAATAAAGGGGGACCCCAATTAAGTATAACAATTCTATAACAATGAATGTGTAGGGAGTTGGAATTAGTCATGATGCATGGGAGTCTTTGAAATGGGTTTTTCACGTGATGAATGCAGGTCTTTTAATTCAAATTAAAATATAATGATATTAAATTAAAATTGTTAATTTCACCTGCCTTTCCATCTTATTGAATCATCAACATTTCATTCAAACCTATATTGGTTTGTGGGTTTTTTTTTCTTTTTTTGAATAAAAGGTTTGTGGGTTGATGTAAAGATTATTCTACATATCTTGGAGACCCCAACCAATGGAGCCTAATGAGTTCCAAATCATGCTGTGTTTTCAGTTTGGTTAATTCAATGTTAAATAATGTATAGAAAGTTTCAGAGAATTTTATATATACATATATAGACTCTATTTGGATTTTGAAGAACAATTATCTTTTAAATTGATTAAACTAATTGATTATGCTAAAACTACTCTTAACCTATTTTTTATGTGAATCTTTTTTTTTTTACTTTTATAATAAAAAGTCTAAAATTTAGAACGAAAAGCTGAATTTACAATTGGAACTGATTATCTAAAATTTGATTTTGCAAATGCAAAAATTCATTTGATGATTGGTTCCAAACGGAGCCTTATCCAGCAATTATGAATTTTGTTCTATTCTTATGATATTTACATTAGGTTTTTCCATCTTGTAATGCAGCTCTTTTTTGAATGGTTTTTAACATGCTACATAGCCCGTTTTAATGTGATATGATATTAATTGCTTCAGATTTTGTAATAGTAGAATATAAATTAGACAAACTATTGGGTTCAAAGTAATTGTGTTGGAAGATAAAGTACAAACCAAAAAAACGTGGTTCAAAAATATATCTCACTGAAATGGATGTTTTTTCACCACCAAGATCACATGCACTCTGATAGTGTGACTTTTAACCAGGGACAATTATTAGGGCTTTTTCAAAATGTAATACAAATAAATACATAGTCCACGTAGTTACTCCTTAGTAATCATTCACTTTCATTAATATGAACACTGTAGCTGGAGATTGTCACTATTTCATCCTGTCTCTGTATTTCTCTTATTCTTTGTTTTGAAACACAATCTATTCCTCTTAACCCTCTTGGATCTCTTTGGATCCATGTTTGGATAAATTTAGTGTTTGATAAACTGAACATTTTCAAATGCAGATCCCATCACTTTTCCGCATTTGATTTCTAAATCCGCCCGTCCATTTTTCATTTGTTAAAAATCTAATGATTGAAAAGATGTGGAAACAATATTTTTCAATTGTCAGGTTTAGAATGCATCAATTTGATAATTACCGCTTACGTGATATTTTGTCTAAGAAAATATATTTTTTAAAATAATGTATATAACTGTGATTCAACTACTGAATTTGTGGTACAACTATAAAAGAGTAAATAGAAATAGATAAAAATTAAAAGAACATAAAATTAGCTGATGACTTTCCAATTTCTTCATGTTCTATATTGACCTAAAAAGAAATGGAGTCTAAAAGATATTTTCATGTTATTGATAATTATTAGTCGTAAATTAAGATGTTGTCACACAACAATCTGATTGTTTTTGACAAGACCCCTCATTCTAATTCACTTTCCTTCCCGGTGATTGAATGCGATGATACAGAGATGCCATAGCAATCTTGAGGTCACAAAATAGCAAAATTTCCCCATAGGATGCCCAATTGCCCAAGGCAACATTCAAGTTCCTAAGACCTAACATCACATTAATTATATTAGGTATGTACATTCACATCCATTGTCCACAAAATTACCAATAGTCTAGATGTGTTTAATCTATAAAGTGTAAGTTCTCCACCAAAAGACTTCCAAAACACGGCCCTTTTGTTTTTTGCTCACCAGCTAAGATCCACCCCACAAAGAATTGCTGACAGACACTGTCATAAAATCATGTTAGTCCTAATGTAGATGTAATTCAAAGTCCAACCTTATATTTAGTGGGACAAGGTCTGCTAATTCTATTTCTAAACTGAATAATTAACTCATTTAAACAGTCCCTAACTACTATATAATTTAAATTTGAATTCACTAATTATTCCATCTAAAACTGTCCCCCAAAAACCTTGGACCACTATCATGTCATTACTGTTACTAAAGTGCTCTCACACCAGAGGCAGTGTAAAGCGAGAGAAGAATAACAGCGGAGAAGCAGAACTGAAACCTCTTTGCACGTGCCAACCGAACTCTTCTCTGACCGTATCTCCCACTCACCCCTCACAGATCTGGGCCGTCCATTCTAGATTTCGATCATGGGTTCCACCACTTCTCAGCCGTCCGATCTAAATACCCCATACCCGGTTGAAGTCCAGCCCACTTTCGTCGGAATCCTCACCGTCTACGAAACGGAAAACAAAAGGGTTGGTTTTTTTAGGGTTAGGTCCTTGAAGATCTATTATTTAGGAACAATTACCCAGGATCCCAAAATATTTGATTATCAAAACTCTGTTATTTTAAATTTTTTGATCTTCATAGTAATCATAACAAATAATGTAATAAAGATGAAAATGAAGAAAAACAATAAAAGAGAATGAATAATAGATTATAAACGAATGATATATTGGATAAAAATGAATTAAATGTTTTAAATTTCATCTCAAAATTAAAACCTAAACCATCGGGTTTTATGTTGAATTTGGCTTGACTCTCCTCAATATAATACACGATTTAAATTAGGTTACGAATTAAGACCCCTTTTGGATGTGATTACAATGAAAAAATTATTAAAATCTAAGTTTTAAAAAATTTAATTTTCATTTGCTCAGTTTTTAAACTAAACTGGTGAAGGAGGGAGTTTGAAATAATTTTAACTTTTTCAGATCTGAATGGAACCCAGTTAAACATTTCAATTTTCAACACGTCCAAATTTGGGATTTCCAAATAAAAAATAAATAAAATAGAGGGGACTAATTCTAGATAGAAAAACTTCCAGGGACTTGAAAATAAAAAACCCCCAAAAAAAACCGGTCCAGTCTACACAATCCACTTGAACCGCCCTCTCTCACAGAATCATCTCCTTCAGTCCTTCCTTTTTTTTCACACACTCTCTCTCCCCCTCCCATTCGACATGTTGTATCTCTTCAAATCCTTCTTTTTCAGAAGAATCTCTCGCTACAGATCATCTTAAAAGACCCAAAGAAAACCCAAACCCCAAAAAATCAAACCCATCTTTTTTTCGTGAACGACAAGCTTCAAAAAAAAAAACCATTTTTTTTAAAAAAAACAACAATGGAAGCCAGCACCAGCAGGAGCCCATCGTCCCTGCTTCGCTCCCCGACCGTCCGATCCTCAATCCAGAGCCTCTCCGCCGTCGATCTCGAGAACCCCACGACCTCCTCTTCTTCCCTCCTCGTCGAGAAGAAGACCCACTTCCCCGCCTCCTCCTCTGCCTCCTCCCGCTCCGCCCCCCTCTCCGCCTCCCTCACCGTCGCCGCTCTCCTCTCCTCCACCTCCGCCGCCCTCCTCCTTCTCCTCTCCTCCTCTACCTCCGAAACCCCCTTCCCGCGCAACCTCCCCATCGTCCTCCTCGTCGCGGCGGTCCTCCTCCTCGCCTTCAGGAGGGCGCGAATATCGAGGCATCCGCCTCCGTCGGTGCGGTGGACCATTGGAGGGGAGCAGGAGAGGAGACCCATCAAGAAAAAATCCAAGATTGTGAGGGAGGGCGTGCAAATCTACAGCAACGGAGACTTCTATGAGGGGGAGTTTCACAAGGGGAGGTGCAATGGGAGCGGCGTCTACAACTACTTCGGGAACGGGAGGTACGAGGGGGACTGGATCGACGGGAGGTACGATGGGTACGGCATAGAGAGCTGGGCGAGGGGGAGCCGGTACCGGGGGCAGTACCGGCAGGGGCTCCGGCAGGGGTTTGGGGTCTACAGGTTCTACACAGGCGACAGCTACGCCGGCGAGTGGCTCGGCGGGCAGAGCCACGGCGTCGGCCTGCAGAGCTGCGCCGACGGGAGCTCGTATGTCGGAGAGTTCAAGTGTGGGGTCAAGCATGGCCTCGGTTGCTACCATTTCAGGTACCCCTTTTTTCAAATTGAGGTTTTTATTGTGTGGGTTATCTTGAATTCTTGATTCTTGAATTTTTTTGTGTGGGATTTGGTTTATTGGATTGGTTTCTTGTTTGTATCTGATTCTGTTGATGTGGGTGTCGATGGAACAGTGTGGAATGTCTGTTTTTCTTGTTTTCAATTGTGTTGTCTGTCTTGTCTGATTTTCTGTTTATGTTTCTGTGATTCTTTATGGATCTGTCCTTTGCTATATTTGTAGAAATAATTAAATGGGATTGAACAAAATGACATTCTTGATTATATGAGTTCTATTTAGTCAGCTATATAGGAACATGAGGAGGAACTGAATGTATGTGGTGTGCTTTTGATGAACTGTAGAAATGGAGATAGGTATGCCGGGGAGTACTTCGGAGATAAGATCCATGGTTATGGTGTCTACCACTTCGCGAATGGCCATTGCTACGAGGGCTCGTGGCATGAAGGCCGAAAACAGGGTTTTGGGATGTACACCTTCCGTAGTGGGGAAACCAGGTCCGGGGACTGGGACTGTGGAGTCCTCAAGACCTCCATGAATTCGACATCTGATGCTGTCGTTCGAGCTGTTCAGGTATGCTTTTCTGTCTGGAACTTCAAACATTCAGTATCGGTGGACATATCAGTTCAATTAACTGTCTGTTTTTGTTGTTAGGCTTCAAGAAAGGCCGTGGAAAACGCGATTCGAATCCCCAGAGTGGACGAACAAGTGAACAAAGCGGTTCAAGCCGCTCACAGGGCAGCCAATGCAGCCAGAGTCGCGGCTGTGAAAGCTGTCCAGAACCAGATTGATGGGAAATTTTGTGACACAGATGCGTAAGACAACTCTGTCTTGCTTACTGTAATTTTTTTTCCTACTGCAACTATAATTATCATTGAGAATCAGAAGACAAGGGAAACAAATGCCTCCGCCTTGTCGAAGAGAGACTGTGAGAGAAACTGACCACCATAGATTGTCTGGAATCTTATCTGGAGAGGGAAAAAGAAGAAAAACCAGAGAGAACGTTGAGATAACATGTAAATAACACCCCCCCCCCCCCCCCCCCCCCCACATAATATGTACATTTGCTTATTGAATATGATTTTTGAAGGGCCACACATCTTGTGCTGCTTTATTTGGCTTCATATTGTTCAACTCCCCCCGTTGGTTCTGGGATCTGTCTGTGTAAAGAAACTATTGTTTTTGATCTTTCATGTGGGATTTATCTGTTATGTCTCACCGCATCTCTCACTAGATAGGTTCTTTGCACATGGGAACAGTTCTTCTTTGGTTCTTATTATAAGTTGCTCCTGTTGCATTGGTTGGAGCTTTCTTTTGGTCTTTGAGGAGGCTCTTTGTTTGACCCCCCTCTTTATAATTTCTTTAAAACACCTGTTTCATACAATCACAAGCAATCACAATAAACATCTGGTCCACTGTCTGTCTTTCATTGTTTTTTATTTCCATCTCCCTCTCATAGGCTCAACCACTCCCCCACATATAGACTTACATTAATAGTCCCACACATTTAAAAGGGAGGGATGACTACAAAGAAGGTTTGTTTTTGCCAATCTTTTTTATTATAAACCAAGTGGGGGGATGCATGGGATGTTTGGAAGCTTATTGTATTTGGGAAGATCCCTAGGCAAAGTACATAGATGGTGACGACCGTCCGATTGGGACTGGGATATGTTTTTTTATATTTTTATATTTTCATTTTTAGGTTTTTTGTGTTAGTGATGGAGGAGTACATTGCAAGTCAAAATGATTATGCTAATGCATACATGTGCCATGTCTTTTCAATCCACAACTGTTTAAACCCTTTTCATATTTGAGAATATTGAGATCCTCCCTTTATAATGCATTACTATTTCATTATAAATAAAAAATAAGTTGTTTATTTATTTATTTGTGTTTTTAGTTATTATTATTAAAAAACACAGTAAGAATTTTTTTTAATTGTTTTTGGTGATTATGGATAACAAGTTAATAAAATATTTGTAAAAAATAAAAAAATGATGTGATATATACTCCTTGTATAGTGATAGATTAAATTGGGTGGAGTAATGCAATTTTAAGAGAGACTTGCATTTTTAATAATAGTTTATTCCACGTATTATATAACTATAGCTAATATATTTTATCCAAACATATTTATGGTCTTATTCACCAATCTTAGCTTAATCCACCTTCATTCTTCTACCAAAACAGGGGATAAATGATCCACGAAGGAGATTGTCATATAATGTCACTTGTCGCGAATATATTTCATATAATGAAACATATATTTTATAAACACATTTTTTAAAAATGAAAATTATATGCTTTGATAAACATCGCCCATTTGTGGTCCATACATGGATTTTTGATAGAGTTACAGCTTTAATTACAAGTTTAGTCAATTTGGTGATATAAACTGGTATGGATCAATCCAAAAAACGATAGCACTCAATACTAAAGCTATGGTCGTATATAATTATTTGTCTTACTTCAATTTTAAGGAATCCGCATTTTTGTCAACATATTAATTAGAATTTGAATACTCAACTATTCCCTAAGGGCCGTTTGGGTAGCGGAATTAGGGTGGAATAGGGGTAGAATAGGGGAGGAATAGGTAAATTAGGTGTTTAGCTAGGCATAATAAGGGGGTATAGCTATGCGGAATAAGGAGAGAATAAGCTGGTATTTGTATTCCAAATCCACCCATGGAATTGTGTTATTCCTCCTCTAGAATAAGGAAACCCACCTATCAAATCACATATCATCACATCAAATCATCTGTCATCACCTCTTATACATCAATGGGGCCCACATGTCAAATCAACTTTTTACACCTTATTCACATCGTATTCTTCATCAACCAAACATCTCAACCTTTATTATTACGTTTCCCAATGAGAATAACAAAAAACACAACCAAACACAAAATCTCTTATTCCATTGATAAAGTCAACAATTCCTGGAATAGGTATAAACCTCAAAATAGCTTATGTCTCTAGCCAAACGGGCCCTAATGAAATACATGATGTATTAGGTATCCATATATTTTCTTAAAATAGTTTTTGTTTTTATATTTAGTACCTAATCCTTTGAATATTTCCCCTTCATTAATGATGGCTTGAATCCCAAGTCAACGAAAAGATGATAAACTTATTTGATAATATTGGTTCACCTTTGTTTTTGTTTTTGTTTTTGTTTTTTTTTTTCTTGTTCAAAGAAAATTTATTATTTATTCTTCTTAAAAATTTAAGAGGGAATAATGTTGATTTATTAATGGGACCAAGATTGATTTTGAATTATTATAAAATGAAAAACGTTATATTCAACTTTGGCATTTCGTTTAATAAGAGCATATACTATTTATTTTTGGAAAAAATTAATTGAATACTAGTTTGACAAAGAATTAAGATTCTGAGGATAAATTATCCTAATTTTAGAGAATAAAAAATCTATCAATTTTATTCATATTTATATTTATAGGACAAAAAGTGAGGACAAAATATCTTCATTTTTATTTTAAAATTAAGACAATTTGTCTATAGTTTATTCCTAATTTTTATATCTAATGAAAAATGAAGATTGAGTTTTTTCTCATTCATTTACTCTTATCCCACCACTTATCTACTAACCGTATGTGAACCGACTACAATCTACATGAAGTGTATCAGCACTTTTATTAAATATATAATAATTCCTTGTCATCGATCATATTCTCGGAATAGTAATTCATCGAATCCGCGTGAACAATGCAGGCCGAGTCCTTTTCTTCTGTTAATTCTGATACAAAATTGAATGCTTGGTTGGGAAATCAACATTTTGTATTGTTTTTTTTTAATAAAATATGCAATGTAAACTGTGTGTGGGTCCTTTTGGGGTTTTTCAAATTTTGTTGAGCTCCTTCAATATTTAAAATCGATATAAATCAACAATTTTGCTTCTCCATTCCCCTCTAAAGTCTAACCCACTTTCATTTTGATAATTGATTTTTTTATTTGAGAAAACATTAAAGTTTGTCAAATCAGTCGCACCGACTTATGAATTGTCAAGGATTTTGGTGGGCATGGTTAATCTGCCTTTAATCTTGTAACGCAATTTATTATGTAATTGAGAGCAGCATCAAAATAATGATGGGATATGATATCATGACATGATTTACACCATCACTCATGAAGGTTTTTTTTTAAATCCTCATTTATCTTTAATTTCGTATATATATTAGTTAAAGCTAATACATAACACTTTTTTTTTATAAAAAAAATATGTTTAATTTATTTCAACATATTTCAGTTTATTTTATAAATAAATACATGTAATTCTTTATAAAAATGTATATATTTAAACAAATCAAATGAGTCGGCAAATTTTTTTGATAATGATTGGTTTGTCATAAATTTTTTATAAAGAACTTGTCAAATCAATCAAACTGAAAAGGTTTTATGCGGGCATGATTAATCGGTCTTTAAATTTGTAGCAAAAACAAAATTATGTGATGTGATGTGAGGACTTTTTCACATGGTACAAAATGATATGTTCAGTTTATTTGTGGTGACTCGCAGTTTTTTTTAAAATATAAAATCGTTTATTAAAATATATAGTATTATATAAATTAAAATACATATTAAGCTATATTAGTATATATTTTTATTTAAAATAAAAAATTTACAACATGTAATAGAACTCATATACTAAAAAATAAATTAATTGTATCCATTTCAATTTTACTCTTAATTTTTTGTGTAAGGACTATATTAAATTTTGATTCTAGATTAGGGGCTATTTTTATTTAAAATAAAAAATTTACAACATGTAATAGAACTCATATACTAAAAAATAAATTAATTGTATCCATTTCAATTTTACTCTTAATTTTTTGTGTAAGGACTATATTAAATTTTGATTCTAGATTAGGGGCAAGAAGGGAAAAAAACTTCAACTAGAAAATCTATCTATATTTTATTCAAAATTTCAATGTAAATATATTTAGAGGATAATATTAAATAATTACCAAATCTATCTTATTGAATACCTCAAAGGTTTAATTAAAAAAAATAAATTTATAAAAATAATTTTCAAGTTAAAAATAATAACAAACTCAATAATTTAGTTGGTTCGTTCCTCTTACAAATTTATTAACATTTAACATAACATATTATTTATTAGTTTTATTTTCATGTACATTATGTGTGGATGAAGACTATTAAAAACTAAGCAAATTAAATGTTGGTGATGATCAAGTATGGGTTTTTTAATTGAATATATGTTATATTAAGCGAGGAGTATACAGTAGCATTCAATTCATTTTAACATATATTTTATTTTTATAAATGCATGTATTTTATTAGCTAAATTATATATTCGCTCAAAAAATTTAAAACATATGAAGACTATAAAAATGATTATTGAAAATCATTCTCTTAATGTCCTGTTTGGAACGGGGATAAATTTTATTATATGGTATAAATTTATCCAAGCATAAGTTAGTATAAATAGGGATAAAATGATTTTGTGTTTGATTTTGTTTTGAATTATTCTCGTTGGTAAATGTAAGAATAAATGTTTTGTTGTTTGGATAAAATGTGAATAAAGTATGGATAATGATTTATAAAATGTAAAAAAATAATGATAGTTAATTTGACAGGTGATTTATAAGAGGTGACGACAGTTGATTTGACAGTGGACCCACGTATTCTTTGGGTAGAATAACTTTAGATAACTTTAATTTTTGGAGTTGATTGGAATCTATACACCACTTTATCAGAGTTTATTCTGACATATTTTATCCAAGGTTATCCGGGATAAACAAACACACAATTTTTGTTATCTTAGATTATTCAGATTTATCCGGACTCTTATACCGAATCCAAACGAGGGCTTAAGAACTAAAAGCTTAAAAAGTGAAGACACATTGTCTTGGTCAACGTGCTTTTTAAACGAAAATGAAGATACTCACTTCAGGCTATTAGCTAATCCGTCCAAATAAATTTTAATTTTTTTTTTTTAAAATTCTGAGGAGATGTTATAATAAAAACAATTCCTGACTCTAAAAAAAGAAAATATATAATGCGAAATAACTTTCTATATTGTATTTATAACGACGGTTGCAAAACAGAACTAACACACTTTTCTTAAATTTCATTACAACATTGTTTTCGTAGTTCTTAGATAAGGCCTCTACAAGCTTGTCAATTATTTTAAAAATAAATTATTATTTGATTCGAATATGTATATGAAAATTCCAAAAATCTCCGATATTTAAAAAATTTGTATTTGTATTTGAAAATTTTCGGATTGGGTGCATATATGCTTGTGTATCCGATCGAAAAAACATATATATCCAAAATATCATTATATTATTATTTATCTAATTATATGTTTATATTTTTAGGATTAATATGAGTTTTTATTTTTATTTTAAAGCATGTAATGTTTTTATGTATATACTTTATGTTTTATGCTAGGTAATTATTAGATTTTTTAATATTTTTTAAATATTAGATATATGATTTTATTTTTGGATATTACATATTTGTATATTTTAATCATTTCACATTCATTTTGAATTTTTGAATAATTATCCGTATTCAAATCCAAATTTTCGGATTGGATAGGGATACTAACCTTCAATATCCGTCAAATATCGGATGCGCTGTTTTTTTTAGATATTCAGTTCAGATACATATATGGATATATGCTTATTTGATCCGTATCCGTTCGATTGACATCGGAGAGGAGCCATTTTTAATGTATAATATATTAAGAGGCCCATTAATCTTGTAGGCCCATTCAAGATCCACGGGCACGCATAGCTCTAAGGTAGTGTTTTGAAACATGTTTGAAAAATAAAATTTTAAATAAAGTGACTTAAATAAACAATATTCTTAGAAAGTGCAATTTCTGTATTTTAAAAAAAAATATTTTTGTATTAAAAGCTATAAGTAATTTTTTAATTAAATCTGCTTTCTGAAAATGCATTGGATAACACGTTTGTGCCTTTTGCTTTATTAAAAAGAAGAATTACGTCTAAAGGAGTTTCCAAACGGAGTTTAAGATAAAGAGCGCTGTTATACACAATCCAATTTTTAGCTATTTTAAAAAAATTCATGTAATTCATTAAAATATATGTTTAATTTTTTTATAAAAATATTTTTCTCATGGGATAAAGTAAACTATTAAAAAAATTTAAAATACTAAAATTGAAGCTAAAAAAGGGCAGCAAATATGTAAGCAACATCACAACTATTGCAGTTCCTTTTACATCCATAAAAAAAAAACGGATACTTATTGTCCTCTCTGTGTGATGGAGGAGAAAACATGGACACATCTCTTCATGGCGTGTCCGATTGATCGTCAACTATTAAGCCGCCCGACAATGAGATGGCGGATCAATTTGCCTCCTCGAATGATTTATGAGAGGCGCCTCCGTTTGAAGGGAGAGAGAAGCGCGGTTGACAAAATCATTCAATCTTTTGTTCCTAGTTCCTACCGTGGTAGAGACTATTCGATTAACCCACAACTATTTGATTTTTATGGATACAAGAGCTTACATTAAAAATTTGTGGGATTCAATTTTATTAGAGATTTGAGATTGGTTGCACTGGGACAAACAAAATTTTACTGATTCGATGAGTAAGACTTTTGTATTACCTTCTCGGTAAACCTTCATCTACTTCTTTTACTGCTTTCGGTATATTTCGTTTTGGTTTGAATAAAATCAAGACGCATGTCTACCATTTCATCAAAAAAAATTATATAAAATATTTTTTAATATATATTTTATTTCTTATCTTATTATTATTATTTTGAAAAATGGATGTTCCCTTGAGTTTGATACCTGAACCTCAATCATAAAAAGAGGAGGTGCTAGCTAACATATCAAAGTTTAGTTCTCTATATTTTATTTTTTAAATAAGCATAATCTGATATTATAAAACTTAAAACATGTCTACAAATGATAACCTAGGCTCTCTAGTCTAGAACCTCAACCCCGAGTAGGCGCGCAAAAAAATATTATCTACAAATCTTACAATTGTTTTCATTTTTTTAAAATATATTTACATATTTAATAAAATATATATTTTTATAAAAAAATGGAATACATTTTTTACCCAAACAAAAAAGATGATCCGACACGCCACTTCCCTCCCATCCTCCTTTATGTCTCTGGAGGAGATGTGGGCCACGAGGAGGGGGATGAACGTTGGTGGTATCGGCAACTGTTTGGATCATTCGGCGGACCCAAAACGAGACTATCTTCCATGAATTCAGAGTTTACGTTGAGCAGGGGCGGACCTAGGAATTAGAAAAGGGGGGGCTAGAAAACCAAGAGATTTAGAATTAAAAATCTTGAAATCTCGTTATTCCCATCGCCAAAAATAGATAAAAAATGAATATGAAGAAGATGACTAATTACAAAAACATACAAAAATATCTTTTATGCTTATATTTTGAGAGAGATTTGAAAATTAACTTCCAAAAAATTTATTTAAGGGACTTAATATAACATTCATGAAAAAACAAAATAAACAAAAAAAACCACTAAAAATGTCAAATCAATGATTTTTCAATCCTTTAAAGCTAGATACCAATATTTCCTTAAAAATAAAGTTTTCACAATCTTTTTAGAAACACCCGTGCTTCCAAATATCAAAATCAAGTCTGTGTTTGAAGAAAGAGAAAACTGTTAGAATCAATTGAAGAGAATGAACCAAAAATATTATTAGGGTTTGTATCAATATTTATAGTACAAAAAGGGAAACGGGAAAAAGACTAATCTACCCTTAACCCTAACATATATACATTTAACACCCCCTCTCAAACTCATGGTGGATCATACACCGAGAGTTTGCTCAACAAGAAGCCATGGCGCTGAAGTGTATGTGACTTTGTGAAAAAGTCAGATAACTGAAGAGAAGAAGAAATATATGAGAGTGAGATTGTGCCCGCAAGAAAGTGATGACGGACGAAGTGACAATCGATCTCGATGTGCTTCGTACGTTCATGAAAGACTGGGTTGCTAGCAATCTGAATGACGCTCTTGTTATCACAATATAGAGGAGTAGACGCAGAGAGGATGACGCCCATGTCAGAGAGGAGGCGTCGAAGCCAAACAACCTCAGCAGTAGCGGATGCCATAGCACGATATTCGGCCTCAGCACTCGAACGAGAAACAATGTCTTGTTTCTTGGCCTTCCAAGATATAAGAGAGTCACCAAGAAACACACATATACCAGTCGTGGATTTACGATCTGTGACATCTCCTGCCCAATCAGCATCAGTATAAGCACGAAGTTCAAGAGTAGAAGAAGACGGAAACAGCAGAGCACGAGATATAGTGCCACGTAGATAGCGTATAATCCGAAGAACTGCTGCATAGTGAGCAGTACGAGGGGCAGCGACGAACTGACTGACAATATGCACAGCATAAGCAATGTCAGGACGAGTGACAGTGAGATAGACGAGGCTTCCAACAAGCTGTCTATAACGAGTAACATCAGACAGGGGTTCTCCATCGTCAGGTCGGAGCTTAGCATGGAGCTCAATAGGAGTGGGGGAGATGCGATCATCAGTCAGACAGGCACGATCGATCAAATCAGCAGTATACTTGCGTTGGAAGAGAAGATAACCACGCGGAGCAGAAGCAACTTCCAAGCCTAGAAAATATCGAAGTTTTCCAAGATCTTTCATCTCAAATTGACGCTGAAGATGTTGCTTGACCGACTGTATATGAGACGAATCATCGCCGGTGATGATCATGTCATCAACATAAAGCAGCAGCATAGTCCGATGAGGACCAGAGGTGTGAACAAATAAAGCAGGATCAGAGGAACTCGGAACAAACCCAGCAGCACAGATAGCATCAGTGAATCGAGCGAACCAAGCGCGAGGAGCCTGCTTGAGACCATAAAGAGCGCGGTGAAGATGACATACATGACCAGAAGGATGAGGAAGACCCGAAGGAGGAGTCATATAAACCTCCTCTGATAAATCACCATGAAGAAAAGCGTTCTTGACATCAAGCTGATAGATAGGCCATTGACGAACAGAAGCAACAGAAATCAACGTACGAACAGTCGTCATCTTCGCGACTGGGGCAAATGTCTCATCATAATCAATACCATGCTGCTGAGTGAAACCACGGGCAACCAACCGAGCCTTGTGACGCTCAATCGAACCATCAGAGGTGGTCTTGATCTTGTAGACCCACTTACAGCTGATAGGAGTCTTCCCTGGAGGTAGTGGTACAATATCCCACGTATGAGTGCGTTGTAATGCACTGAGCTCCTCTGCCATGGCACCTTCCCATTCTGGAATACCGACAGCCTCACGATATGATTGGGGCTCCCAATGAGTGGAAACAGCTGAAAGAAAACACTGAAAACTAGGAGAAAAAGAATCAGATGCAACTAGACTTAGCCTTTGTGGAGGACGACGATCACGAGGTGGATTGCGGCGAGGAGCTGGTGCAGGGTCGACTGCGGGTGCATTGTCGACTGCTGGTCGAACAATATCAGGCGCAGGAGCAACAACAGGGGAACTCGGCTCACATGAATCGTCTGCAGGAGGGGATGACAAGGTCGTAGAGGGGACAGAGGAGGGACTGGATGCAGGTGGGACAAACGATGGCAAGGTCGTAGATGGGATAGGTGATGGAGTGGATGCTGGTGGGACAGACGATGGCAATGTCGTAGATGAGATAGATGAAGGACTGAATGCAGATGGGACAGACAATGGAGAGGACTCAGGAGTCGAGAAATCCAGAAAAATAAGATCATCAACGGTAGACGGAGGAAGTGGAGCCGGAGGTGACGGAAGAGCAAATAAGGATGATGCTCCCAAAAGGTGACATGACAAGAAATGCGACGACATCGTGCAACAGGATCATAACACTTGTAACCCTTATGTTGAATACTGTATCCAAGAAAAACAAACATAGCAGAACGAGGAGAAAGTTTGGTGCGTTCAGTGGGAGGAAGAAGAACAAAACATGTGCAACCAAAAACACGAAGACGGGTATAATCAGGAGGCTGATTGTGAAGTCGCTCAGATGGCGAGATACCACCAGTAATGGATGATGGAGTGCGATTAATGAGATACACACTTGTGAGAACTGCCTCAGCCCAAAACTCAACAGGGACCGTTGCAGAAAGAAGTAATGATCGAGTCATATCAAGAATGTGACGGTGTTTTCGCTCAGCAACTCCATTCTGTTGATGAGCATAAGGAGTAGAGAATTGAGGAAGAGTGCCTTGGGATGCCAAAAATGCACTAAAAGACTTAGAACAATATTCACCACCACAATCAGAGCGTAGCACCTTAATACGACGAGAAAATTGGGTCTCAACCATGGTAGCAAAAGAAGTATAAATACGCAGTAAATCCGAGCGACTAGACATAAGATAAAGCCAAGTGAAACGAGAATAGTCATCGACAAAAATAACATAATATCGATTTCCCCCTTTTGAAAAAATAGGAGATGGACCCCAAATATCAGAATGTACTAAATCAAAGGGAGACTCGGAAATATGCAAACTTGAAGGGAATGGGAGAGCCACGGGCTTACCCAATTTACACCCCACGCATGGTTGAAGATCTGTACGAGAAAATGATCCTAAGGCACCGGTGCTAACAAGATATCGGAGTCTAGGCTGAGACAAATGGCCAAGACGACGATGCCAGAGATCGAAAGGAGAAAGGGAAGGAGAAGTAGTATCTAACCGAACGGAGGCAGCGGAAGGCTGAGGAACATGAAGCTGATCCATGTAATAGAGTCTACCCTGTCGTCGTCCAGTCCCAATCTGTCTCCCAGTAAGTCGATCCTGAACAGAGCAAGATGATGAATCAAATGTGATCGTATAACCAAGGTCTGCAAGCTGACTGACAGAAAATAAACTCATGAAAGTTTAGGAACATGCAAAACATTTGGCACACTAAATCGATGAGAATGATCAGAGAGAATGCCAGAGCTCGAGACAGACATAGGAGAACCATCAGCAGTGCGAATAAGGAAAGGAGAATGTGATGGTGTACAATTAACAAGAATCGATGCATCCGATGTCATATGATGGGAAGCCCCAGAATCAAGAACCCATGAGGTAATCGGCATACCTGGTACGGGAGTAGAAACAGACTGAACGGAGCCAGAAAAATCTGTACCAATCAATGAGTGTAACATAACAGAAAGCTGCTGATATCGGTCTTGTAACCCCTGTAGATGTGCAATAAGTTGAGCTGTGGTAAACTGTGACTGAGCAGAAGCAGCGCGAGGTGCAACTGATGTACAAATCTGATCCTGACAAGGAGAAGATTGAGCAGACGACTGGATTGACAAGGAGAAAGCGACATCTCGAGCACGTTTTCTAGCTAACTTGTGACAATCGAGGGTCACATGACCAAAGGAGTGACAATATCTGCAATTCATAGTACTTGCACAGCAATAGATCAAAATAAAAAGTATCTGATAGATCTAAAACAGTCACAGATGCGTAGATCACGAGAAGCTGATCAAAATGAGTACCAATATGACTATATTTGGAGTCCGAATGAGCCTGGAGCGGCCTGATAAAGAAAATACCGAAAGAGCGACGATGGATCCGGGTCGGGTCGGGTTTCCGGGTCGGGTCCCGGAGCCGGGCGCGAGCGGGCGCGTGCGATCTCAGGACAAATTCCCGGGAGATCCGGGATGCTGCCGGGGACGAATTCCCGGGAGATCCGGGATGCTGTCCGGGACGAATTCCCGGGAGATCTGGGAATATCTGCGCGGATCTGCGTTGATCACGCGACCCGGGCGAGGCGCGGACGACGTGCGGGGACGGGCCGCGGGAGGGCTGGGCACGCGCGGACGGCGCGCGGGAGAGCGGGGCACGCACGGACGACGCGCGGACTGCGGAGGTGCGGCGCGGCAGGGCGGCGCGGCGGCGGCACATCGGCGTGATGGCGGGGCAGCAACGGGGCAGCGCGGGGCTGCGACGGGGCAGCGACAGGGCTGCGCGGGGCTGCGCGAGGCAGCAACGGGGCTGCGCGGAGCAGCGAATCACCGTGGGGCAGCGGTGGGGCTGCGCGGGGATAACACGAATGGCGGAGCGTCGACGATCTCGCGAACGGAGAGTAATTCAAATACAAAATCAAAGAAAAGAAAAAGAATTGGATTCAAGCTTTGATACCATGTTAAAATCAATTGAAGAGAATGAACCAAAAATATTATTAGGGTTTGTATCAATATTTATAGTACAAAAAGAGAAACGGAAAAAAGATTAATATACCATTAACCCTAACATATATACATTTAACAAAAACAACATGCAAACATTTACTATAAATAATAAATACGTTTACTCAGGTATGTTATTGAATAAATTTAACTACAATAAATTTTAATAGCTATATAACAACTAATTCAAAATGTCTTCATAAAATACTTTGTCAAAATTGAGAGGATGATGAGATCTTCATAATTAATGCTATCTGCTGCCATTTCCATATAGGGTTTCTTCCTACCCCCCAATAATGTATCTAATTATACAGATATGAAAAATCAAACAAATTATATAACAAATACATACAGAGAGAGATAGAGAGACAGAGACGAAAATGGCCGCATCAATAACGGATTTCGGCGGCGGCGGAGGAATCGTGAAATGGTGTTGCTGGTTGGTGGCGGCGCTGATCGTGATATTCTCACTCCCCGACGGATGCGGAGCGATATGGCTCAACCTGCCGAAATCGGGCTCCAAGTGCGTCTCCGAGGATTTACATAACAATGTCGTCGTCCTCGCCGATTACACCGTCATCGCCGACGAGCAGTCCCACGACCACCCCACCATCTCCGCCAAGGTAAGAACTGTTTTGGATTTTGGTTCTTTTTGCAGAAGATTGTTTGATTGGTGGATGTTGTGGGAAAAAGATGTCCCTTTTTTGGTTATTATTGCGTGATTGAATTGATTCATGTGACTTGTGACTTAAACCCAGGGTTTTTTTATTATTATTATGCTCTAATTCAAACGTCGGATGATCTGTTTTATGTGGCGCATTTTGCTTCTTGAGATGGAAAATTGTGTTACGCGCAACCCTAATGCGGATTTTTTTTTATTGGTCACTGGTGGTATGGATTTCACATGTTTTGGATTTAGATGCTGTTGAATTGATTAATGCTTGGCAGATCAATATTGATGAAGAATTAGGGATACTTTTAAGCCAAATGTTGATTTTTTTAGGGCATGTTGATGTTTTTAGGGTCTCAGTATTGACTCTCAGAGAGCAGACTATATCAGTCATATGGATGGGTGGTAAATTGAATGAATGATATCCCGATTTGTTGACTTCGCTAAATTTTTCAAATTTAAAATCAAAATATAAGATGAAACAACTGGATTTCTCATTTTTCATGAAATCATGTTGATACTATCTTTCTCTTCAGTCTGCCATCTTGATTTCAAGGGGAATCTGATACCCGTCACTTTATTTATTTATTTATAATTAATTAATTTTTTATTTTGTTTACATTTTGCACTGTTGTTATATAGGATCCTGCATATGGTGAGGTTGCATGATATTACTACTTTACTAGCATCTTCCAATAAAGAGGCATCATTTTGTTGGAAATTTAACGCTTGAGATTAAGTAGAAACATAGCCTTATATACAGCGATAGGCATAAGATCTCACCACTTCAATCAGATTGGTTTTGATCTAATGAAAAAGGATAAGGGCAAATACTTGACATGTCTAACGCATCATCAATCAATGAAGAAATATAAGAGATATTCACGCCCAGTCTTATATGATGTTATAGAGACCCATGTTCTTGGGATAACACTCTTTACTAGCAAAGAAATTTTTTCTAGTGAACCTAATGGCCCAACATTCAACCTGAGTTAGACCAGAGATGAACTTGATTTTGTTGTTTCTATCTTTTCTGTACCTCCAAAAAATCCAGAGAATATCTTCATGGATCTGAGTTTCACGGTGTAGCCTCATGACATAGTTACCTTGGCCCAAATAAATTTACATAAAGTGCATTTTACAAACAGGTGTAGAAATTTCAATGACATTCCCATGGACCTCACAGATTAGAAGAGAATTTGGGGCCCAAACTACCCTATCCATTTTGGTTATCTTATCAAGACATAAAGTCCACATAAATGCCTGAACCTTTGGAGGCTTTCCATGTATTTTTCACCACATCTACTATTTTTTTATAAGGAAAGATATTGTCTACCAAATTTAATAAACTGGATAAAAATAGCACTAGAAGAAAGGAAAAAAAATGTTAAATCTTCTCCCACAGAAATAAGCGTGGCATGGGACGTCACCTCCCACAGTAAACACACTTGAATCATAACTTTTCAGGTACATTCCTATGATTCTAGTTCCTGATGCTTACTTGTTTAACCCATCCCTTGTCTTTGATAAAGATCTAGAGCAAGCATTTTCTTTCTCTCTTCTTCATTTAATATTTTAAGTTAAGGTTCCTTGCAAGATTGGTTGATTAAAAAGTTGATCCAAACCATTGTAAAACAAAGTTTCTCAATGTTAGTGTGATGTTTGATTCACACTCCGATTTAAGTTTTAAAAGAATTTTAAGATTTTATATAATAGAGGAAGTTCGTCTAGAGTTTAGAATTGAATTATAAGCTAGGGTGTCCAAGAAACCTCTAGGAGGTTTTTTGAGAAATGGGTGAAAAGGATGAATTGTGCTACTTGAGCAATGCCAAGAAGTTACCCTACTTTGGTAATAATATTAAGTACGCAAGCTGGGTTAATACCATGAAGTTTATGCAATATCTGAACACAGAAAATTTTTTTTTTTTTGATGAAAATGGCAGGCCAGTGCCCTTTAATTAGATTAAGGAAATGGCCCAAAAGGACAAAACAAGAAATGAAAGCAAAGAAGCAAAACATACAAAAAGAAATCTGACTAGTAGATGAGGTGGTACACCTCGGAGTTGTTATGAAGGTCAAGGGTTTTTTTTTTTTGTTTTTAAAGAAAAGGTAGGAGCAATCTTATTAATAAAATATGCCCCAGAGAAAGGAGACGAGGGATCTTCTTACAAATTTTTAAATAAGAAGGAAAAGAAGTGTGAGAAGTAAATCAGCACTTCAAAAAGGGGAACTCCATTCCTACAAATGCCCTGGACGTCACCTCCTAAAACAAAGATTGCCAATAATTGTTGAAGGATTCACTCCCTTAAATTATGGTGATCCAATCTCTAAGGTTCAAAGATATAGTCGCCCAAGTGTTTCCAAAATAGAACCTGTAGTATTAGGAGATGCATTCATTTCAGGTGATCCATATTCTCCTACAAACACATGAGAAATCAACCATTGGAATTTAATAAGGTCATTCCGACCACCTCGCGTTTATCTTTCTGGAACCACCTCGACGTATCTTTATCATTTTGTATTCTAATGGTAATATTGAGGCAAAACTTGGTTGCAGAGGTCCTCAGCGAATTGATCCTGGCTTATGACTTATTTAGGGAGCTTTATTACCCTATTTGGGGAGGTGACTTAATTTTGGTCTCCACCAGAGTCCTATTTGTTTAGGTGTATTACTTGTAGGCCAAGTGAAGACATGGAAGCCCTTGGGCATGGGTTGTGAATTATTTATGACATATTATGATTAGTACATTAAGAAGTTAAGTAGCATGTTTTTCTGAAGGCTTTTGTATCCATAAGATCTTTTTGTGTCAGGCAATCCTGCTTTGCTGATTAACTGGTGGGGTAATTTGTTTCTCTTTTCCTGAGATGAATGCATTTCGGTAAATGACCTTCTTCATTTTTTTTTTATATTTGCTTTTGAAAATTGGCGCCCCCAGGATTTGATCCTTGGTTATTCTTTATGGAGAGGGGGATGCTAGTTGACTTCCCCAAAACTTGGTTTGCACCTACTTCATATTGAAAACATTGTTGTAGTTGCAAATTTGGACCTGTGGAATTCTGATTAGAATTAAAATATTCTTAAACCAGAATGCCTAGTTCTTTCACATTTGGCTGACCACCATTATAGGTTGACGACTACTGTAGTTGTGGTTGAGTTTAATATTTCAGTTCGATGAGATGGCAAACACTTCTCCAATTTTAATCTACATCTGGGTCACTGGATAGTTACCGATTGAAGGAGATTGCTCCATTTGAGACTTCAGTGGAAGTGCGCTGTCTAATCAAGAAACCACAAAGCTGTTGTGCACTTCTTGGTGGCTTTCAGGAATTTTTCGTTTTGTTCTATTGTATGGATTCCTTTTTACCCATGTCATCAATATAAGATCCATAAAACCTTTTTTATTTTGATTATTACACATATCAATTATAGTAAATTGTGTAAAGTTCAATGGTATGATATTATGATATTTTCAAGTCGATGTTGACGACATTATATAGTTATTTCTCAGTCTTTCTTTTTTCTCCTTGTTTGGATGGTTTTTGAGTTATTTTCTGGTGGGATTGATGTGAACCCCTTTGGTAATACATTTTGTACCCATAAAAGGGCTTCAAGTAGGTGTCATTCCACAGCTTTTATATATGATGATATTTACCAGAAATTTTTGAAAACTATCTCATTTTCGATAGAGCTTTGGTGGTACCAGGTTTTGCTTGTTACCTTTGACAACTAGTATTTAGATGAAAATTGCTTGTCATGGAATCCCCGATATTAATTGCCATGTGACAATTGCTTGCAATTCCTTAAACTTCACAGGTGACATCACCATTTGGAAACACTCTTCATCACCAAGAAAACGTGACACATGGACAGTTTGCATTCACTACTTCTGAGGCTGGCAATTACTTGGCCTGTTTTGGGTTGGATACTCACCATCAAGGCAAAGAGGCTAGTGTCAATGTTGATTGGAGAACTGGAATTGCGGCAAGGGATTGGGAATCTGTTGCAAAGAAAGAGAAAATTGAGGTGTGATTTTCTGTTCTGAGAGAATGTCGCGGTTGCTGCTTGAAGTGTTTTTGTATTCATACATGCACTTAATGATACTGGATTTTGTGGCCACAGGGTGTTGAACTTGAGCTGAGGAAGCTAGAATGGGTAGTTGAAGCTATCCATGAGAATCTACTATACCTGAAAGTTAGGTACTCTTCTTTCTTTTGTAGGATTGTTCTGCCTTCTGTTTCCTGAAATTATCCCAACTGTCCTTGGACAAGTTAGTGGAAGGTAGTTTTCCATCTGAATGTAATGAATTGAATGCATTCCTTTGGTCCATTAGGGTCAGTAATTTGAACACTATTTAAAATTCTAATACTCATTGGTAAATATTGGTTTACATGATCAAAGTTACATATAGGTTGCATATGTAATATTTTTTTTGGTAATTTTACAAGTAATATTTGAACAATAACATGTTTGAAATTTCCCAGAATGGCAATTAATTAACATGTCCAAGTGGTTAAAGTTCTGTGTTATTTTTTCTTCTGGGGAAATGGAGGCAATCTTGAAAATCAAAGAATTTCTTTGGTCCTTTAGGGTCATAAATTTGGACAAAATTTCAATTATAATACCCTCGTAGGTAATATTAGTTTACATGTCCAAAGTTATTCTACGCATTTCCAAGAATGGTAATTAATTAATATGTATAAATGGGTTTAGTTTTCTGTGTTATTTTCCTGGGAAAATGGGAAGCAATCTTCAAAATCAGTTTGGTTAACATATTTTCATAGTTATCTAGTTTTTGGAACAATATGAGAACCCAAAGCAGCGAGTGACTTATAGTAACAGTTCATTACAGGAAATGAGAAATATTCCAACTTACATAGGGTTGATGATGAGATTGAGGATATGAAAACCAAAATTGATTCTTTTCTAGGACTTGTACGTTTCACTTATCGTGCAGAAAAGGAACTATATTTTTTCTGCCAGCACCTATTCTGATGCTTGCTTTCATTAGATTTGGTTACCGATCTGTTCCTTTTTCCTTTGGGCTTTAGGTTGACAAATGATAATTTTGTTATTTAAATGTGCCTGTCCACTATTAATTAAAATATGATATCATGTATTCAGGGAAGCAGAGATGAGGACAGTGAGTGAGACAACGAACGGTCGGGTTGCACGGTTCAGTATCATGTCTCTAGGTGTGTGCATTGTAGTTTCCGCTCTGCAGTTGTGGCACTTGAAGGGCTTCTTTCAGAAAAAGAAGCTTATATAAACTATGCTGGTAGATTTTCCATATTTTGTTGTCTTTAAAATGCTAAACATTAGATCTATAAAACCCATTGTCTGTGTTGTACTAAATTTTCCATACAGGAAAGATTTTTTTTTTTTTTTTTTTGTAAAACATGCAACCAGTAATTCTTCATTCAGGAGGGAACCAAAGGTATGCATCTGCAAACATCTTCCAAATGCATTTCTGTTTTGCATCTGACTTACCATATAAGAAGATAGGATTTCATTATATGATAATGGTACATTCCATGACTCAGCTCAACTTAACAAGTTTCAATAACTTTCTTTAAGGGTGTGGATATCATTCTTCCCGCATTGTACAGGGAATACTGATTCATCAACATGATCATATCTAACAAATGTAGCATTGCTGACTAAAGCATCCGTTTTATATTCATGAATTGTGCTGTTTTAGTCTTCCCAAAGTGTGTACTGCATAATTGCCTTTATCCATTGATTCCACAATTTGCTATAATTTGCTTTGTTTATTAATTAGGATGAAGTGCTACACATTGTGATAAATGTTTCAACTTGCTTTTCTTGATGAGTGAGGCCCATTCAAATTTCAAGCAGATTTATGGTGTCACTTGGGATTTAATATTTCAAAGTGTCATGACCTCAGCAAACTTCATCTGTATCTGGTGATGAGTGATGACATGATACGAAAAACATCAAAGTATGGAAGTGTTCAATGTTTTTGTTGTTTTTAACTTTTTGTCTTAGTGATGAAATCCAAATAAAGAGTACCAATGGAGTTACTATCACCAAATGCCTGCACCACCCCTCGCTTGGCGAGGTGGTCGAGATGCACCCTCTCACGTGGGAGGTCACTGGTTCGAAACCTGACTAACCCCCTTGTGGGTGTACTAGCTTTTCTGGGCCTGGTTATGGGCCTTGAGCCCAGCTGTTGTATCCGCCTCTCGTGGGCCTTCCTACCAAAAAAAAAAAAATGCCTGCAATTATGAACTCCTTTAATGAACTTATGTATAGATTATTGAAAATCCACTTATGTTTAGAACATACAATGGTGAATTGCAATAAACAAATTCATGGATACAACTTACATGATGAATTCCCTCACCCCCCACCCAAAAAAAAAGAAGTAAATAATATCATGGGGCATTTGGATACCATTTTAGTAGTGGAAAATTTTCATTGGATTCCCTTCCTTCCTTTATTGGAAACACCAAATCTAGCTTTACCTATTGATCTGGGTACATGCATTTACATAAAAGTATATAATAATGAGTGTATCTTTATACACGCCCATATGAAAATATGTATTTTTGATGGGTTAAAAGTAGGGCTAAAATTAGAGCCGTGGCTAAAGGAGTGCACGAATATATTATTAACTACATTAAATGCTCTTTTGTTCCAATTGTTGGTACATGATCCACATGAGTGCTTCAAGCTTCATTGTGGCTATAGATGAACATGTAAGGTCAGCAGGGAATTGACTTCTTCAATTTATCAAGATGTAAATTTTTTATTACAACAAGCTTCCATCAAGACAAGCACAAGAGCATAGAACTATATCTGTGAAGCGATGGTCATCGGAGCGTCATTGGTCGGACTGGTGACAGAGTTGTTGGAGCTTGGTTGCATAGCAAGGGTTGCAACCACCGGTAAGGCGAGGCTTCCTTTCTTCTTATCTTCCAGGTATGAAGAAGCAATGTGATCCTTACCTTTACCCCATATGATCGAATAGAGTCCAATTACTATGATTATTGCACCAATGACCCTGCAATTCAATGAAAATCAGTAGTGTTTGATAGAATAGATAGTTTTGGTTCATCATCTCTACAAAAAGAAAAACATATAAACTCACCTTCCTAGGGTGATTTCCTCTTTGAGGATGATGGAGCCTAAGATTGTAACAATGATGAGACACAATGGGTTGAAAGCAGTCACAAAAACTGGCCCCCTCTCTTTGAGCACAATCCCTTGCACATAATATGTAATTCCTGAGCACACCACCCCCTACATGCACAGTATCCTGAAAGTTAGTATAGTCACAATTCTGGAATATAATGCACATTCTATTGATTCAAACTGTGACTGTTTTTTGTGAGACTAACTGAATAGATGGCAGCAAAAATCCTGGCATCCCAGTGGATGGTCCAGGCGCTGGCATCGCGTTCCATGACAAGCGCCACAGCTGTGGCTTGCGCCGCTCCCATGAAGCATATCAGGGTGGTCAGGGAGAGCCCCACTGGGTACTTCATCAGCGTGTGAGACTGCATGTTAAAAACAATTGAATTCAGTGCTCTAATTGCACGCTTTACACTCAGACAATCATTATTCGTTCAGACAGGTCACTCTGACTTGCCTGTAGGATGTAGAAGGAGGACCAGCAAACGCAGCTCGCGAGGAGCATCAGCGTCCCCTTGAGCCAGTTTGCTTGGTCGGGGCTGCCAGCGGAGTCGTGGTGGCCGTGCCCTTGATTGTGGAACAGGTCGAGGATGGGGCCTTTGTACATTATCATGACCAGAGCCCCTGCTATTGTTACCAGGGTGCCTATGATCTTGGCTTGGCTTCTTGGGCTCTTGAGCTTTATCTTCTCCATCCTATTTTGGTTACATGGTTCATAACCCAGGCATATTAGATTACACATTAAAGGGTGTATGTATCTTAGTTGACTTATGTTTAGATATAAATTAAAGAATCATTCATTATGGAAAAAAAAGATATGCATAAAGCAATTACTGAAAGATTTGCAACTTGGATGTCTAGAATCCACAGATAATAATGAAAATAATAGACGATAGTGGAGATGATGTGTACTGAAAATTATTTTCAATGATACAAAATATTATACTGAGCGTTGATGCACTCAGTCTGTTAGTCATTCTTAAAGTCCTAACCGGGTATATGAAATTTTTTTTATAAAGTGTATACCTATTAGATGCGTAAATACTCGATTAACATAGATAAAAAAAATATTCATTCAATTCACCTAAATATATATATTTTTATTTTTTTATGAAGATATGTACTTCATTAACAATTTTTATATCTTAAAAAAATCAATGTGCCAGGAGTGCAAAGGCAATTGTAAGAACTACTCCTAACATTTTTCAGAAAATTTTTCTTATCAGTACATACTAGATGAAATTTCTATCAGTACGTGTCAGGATGGACGACTCATATCCATCAAAATGCATGAATATGATTTCTATCAATAATTTTTTAATTAATGAAAAAAAATTTTACTCTTTGATTTACACATGTCGTCTATCCAGACATGTATCGATAAAAATCCTGTAAGTATGTACGGATATAAAAAATTTCCCACTTTCCATGTTATATATTCATAGTTTCTGCATGTGTGCACAGAAAATTTAGGCACGTGCATGCATCTCGAGCACAAAAATTAAAAAAAAAAAATTGTATACCTAAATATAATGGCCAACACAAAAGTTATGGCTGGAAGGATGTTAAACAAAGCTGCAGAAAAGGAAGCTGATGTGCACTTCGACCCCACGTAGTAAAAGTTCTGGTCAAGCACAGGCCTACACATACATTAAACATTAATAATTAACATAAAAAAATGATTTAGTTATTAACAAATTAAAGAAGCCCACACACTAGGAAGAATCCATACTCTAGTAATCCCAAAGCCATTATCTTCAAAAATATGGATAGTGTCATCTTGGGCCTCACTTTCCTGTTACAAATGAACCAAAAATAACAATCAAAGTTAAATGACATTCCATAAATTTGCCCATGCAATCTCCCATGAACACATTATATAGACAAGAGGGGTCCATCAGTCCTTAATAAGAAAATGACAGTCTTATATTAAGGACCAACCTCTCTAAAAAGAAGGCGAAGGGGGCAATGACGGCGGCAGCGATGGCATTGCGATACACGACGAGCACGTAATGGTTCATGCCACGCTTCAGCGAGACCATTACGATGATGTACATACCGGCGTAGCCGACCTGCAAGAAGACCATAGCCACATATGGCTTCACCTTGGTGAACATTTCACTTGAGCCCATCTTTTGCTTACTCCCTCTCACACACTCTTTGAAGTCCTCTTGACTAGGATTCCAAGCTAGTATCTAAATATGGCTATTGCATTCTCTCTATATATAAAGACTAGAAGTGGCCAACCACAAAGGAGAGCACCTCATCTCCTTCAATGGTTATCCACAAAGACAAAAAAGCAATACCCATTTGTGAAATGCAAGGCATATTAATTAGGGGGATGTGTAGAAGGGATGGATGTGGCTTCTTTTACTCTTGTAGATT
Source organism: Acorus calamus (assembly GCA_030737845.1). Classification (NCBI taxonomy): domain Eukaryota; kingdom Viridiplantae; phylum Streptophyta; class Magnoliopsida; order Acorales; family Acoraceae; genus Acorus; species Acorus calamus. The sequence goes on along the minus strand of CM060869.1, from coordinate 31,350,750 downwards.
AATTCTTTTGATTTGTTAATAGACCTCTAATTGAGGCTTTAGTGAGCATCGAATGGGATTAAGTGTCAGTGCATGCTGAGGCATGGAGGGGGTTGTCATGGTTTCACTGGTGGAGACAAGTAATAGCAGAGTTTGTGCGTTCATCTTAGGATTTGCAATGCTTATTGGAGGGGTCTCTTTTTTATTTTTAAGTGAGGGAGGAAAATTTCACAAAAGGAATGATAGGGGGGATGGAAGGATTGTCACGCATTTTGATAAATTATGTGGAGTCTGAGTGAGAAAAATGTAATGCTATTGTGAAACGTGTGTGTGTGTTAGTTTTTGTATACAAAATAATAAAGCATATGCAGAGCCAGTCTTAGAACAAGACTACCGAAATAATTGTTTAGGGCCCCCACTCAACAAGAACCCCTAAAAACCATTTATTCAGTAGGTTTAATAAAATATACAGTGAGATCCATCTCAACAAACTATTTTTAATATTCTCAAAGAATCAAACCTAAAATTTTTCTTTTCCCTAAATCTCTTTAACCGTAATTCAACAGACATTTCCAATTTTAATTTTTTTTAATTTTTGTTTTATTAAGTGTATATGATATGGTATAATGTTTTAATTCAAATTATTATATAATACTGTGCATTTATTTAATAATATTCATAGTTTGCAAGATTAAAATAATCTAGATTTTTTTTTAAAAATAATGTATAAATTTTGTCAATGGTGCATTAAAAAAATTCAATTCTCATGACGCGACCCTAAGTATGAGAATACATTGCAACATGTGAATGACCATTTTTAATTCAGATTAAAGTTAATCACGCGTATCATGTGGAGTGTCTTGAGAAATTTTTTGTGTTTAATTTGAGTGATTGTACCTTGTGATAAATTTATACTAGGCATGATGAAGATGTTGATGTGTCGACTCATAAACTCAATAACTTTACTATCCTTCTCATACTTGTTTCATTTGGAATTAATTGTTAATTATGTATTGCATTTCCAAAATCAGTTTTAGATAATCAGCTTTATATTACTTTTGAATCAAGCGTAAACTCTCTTTGGAAATGGGTTTACAACAGAGTCTATATATGTAAATGTTATTTTTATAATATTTATGTTTCTGTTTCACACTGTATGCTTTTGTTAGTGGATCGATCAGTCTCGTATAAAAACATATTTTTAAAATAAGTAGTTTAATAAAACTCAATTACCAGGAAGCACACTTTTTTGCTTTTCCAAAAAATATAATTTTTTTTTGTAATAAAAGTCGAGATAATTTTTTAATTAATCATATTTTTACATCCATTTGGACATACATTTGTGTTTTACAATTTCTGCAAAATAAAAAACCACTATAAATATGTTTCCAAAATGAGTTTTAGTTGTTCATTAATTTCTTCTTTAAATTACCATTGCTTGTTTTATTCATAGCGTACCTGATGCAACGAAGATCAATAGATAACCGTCAATTTCTTCCTTATACTTCTATGGAATCTTCTTCCATCAACAGAATAAAGACTCGAACTTAAGGCCCCTCCATAGGGAAAAGGCGTATTTTTTTTTGTTAGATATACTATTGACATGTTTTTATGATACATTTCAAGCTTTTGAAGTGATGCAATCAAGAGTACTTATCCCTGCCCCCCTCCTCCATCAGCAGCACCATTAATAGACTAATCAGTGCTGTTATACAGTAAGGTATGGTCCACCACATTTGAGTGATTTCGACACAAGGCCAAGTCCAATTCTCAAGGGGTGATGCGGTTGGGCAATATATATGGATGAAGTTTCATATGATTCTCAGCCTCATAGACATTGCACATCTGGAATAATGAAACTGTTCTTCATAGTTGAAAGAGACCTGTTTCATTATGCTATTGCAACATCACACGTAGTTACGTATGGGAATCAATGGTTTATGTTGGTTTAATTAATTAGACTAATAACTAATTTCCCCCTCCAAGTGTTTGGTCAAGATGAAACACTAATGGCTTCCAATCACAGCATGCTTGCAAGCCATAGTTGATGCCATGGGAGATCTCCACCACAATTTTTTGGGAAACTATGTTTTCCAACAAAGCAAATGTTTTTTTAGAAGATTCACCCATTTTAGAGATATAAAATATTGATTTATATATCATTTATTCCAACTTACCTACTACCTGTGGAACTTGGCTGTACTAAGGCTAGCCACAAAGAGCACTCTTTAACAAAAAAATCAATGACATGTGAATGCGTAACTCTCATTTTTTATTATAACAATTTTTTTTGCAGTTCATCTCTTTGTTCCTAAGCATGTGGTGCTATTTATTGTCATTCCTATCAAAATGAAAACTCAAATATATATAGAATCCTCTTAGGTTTAGGCCTATAAATAATTAAAGTGGGAGCATTTCACGATGAACGTTCGCCTCCCCTGAGCTTCACTGTTCTTCGTGGTGCTTAAGGTGTTCTACATCCTTGCTCTTGCCCCATACAACTAAATACAGTCCTGAAACTATCACAACTGCTCCAATTAACCTGCCAAAATCACACACCCACAACATCACCTAAAAAGCTTGAAATCATTTAAACATTTGTCGATTGAGATGGAAAGATTCATGTAATGTTTGAGAACTTCTATATGATGTTTTTGAGTGAGCTATACATTTTATATGTTTAAAAATGAGTTTGAAAAAAAATATCACTTCCAAGGAGTTTCTAAAAACAATTTCCACAAAACATACTTGTACTAGATTCTTGAAAACTTATATTTTATAACTAATTAAACTTGTTCTTCACTTGTGCTAGAGGCATTTAGAACTGAATTTGGATTGAGTATGATTCTTGCAACAACCGAATCTATAAAAGCTGATTTTCAAACGCTACCTAAATCTTTGATAAAATACTAATTAAGCACGTACATTCCCAGGTAAAAATTCTCCTCCAGAACAATCGATCCAAGAATGGCGACGATGATCATGCTCAAGGGGCTGAACGCCGTCACGAAAACCGGTCCCCTCTCCTTCATCACCACACCTTGTAAGTAGAAAGCAATCCCTGAGCACATGATTCCCTGCACTCAAAAAGCAGTAAAATCTGGGTGTTCTGAGTCTGAATTTGGACAAGTAGTAGCAGCATTTGCAGTTCAAAAAATAGAGAAAGACATTCAGTACCGCATAAGCCATGGCCAATAGTTTCTTGTCCAGTTTTATGGACCAGATGGCTCGGTTGCCAGGGTTCATCAGCACTGCTGCTATCGAACCTTGGGCCGCACCAGCCGCGCATATCAGGGCCGCGACCGTGATCTCCACCGGATACTCGCGCAGTGTGAACGCCTGTTATTCAAAGGTTACATTGGTTATGTTATTTTTACTTGGTAAGATCTCTAAGACCTTCCGGTAAAGAGAGAGTACATCTATAAACATTACTGTTGTCACGTTTGTTTACCCTTAATTCATGCACTTAGAGCTGACCCATTTAGCAGTTGCATAGTTCTTAAACATGCTTCACTTGGTCTAGACTCTAGAGTTGGTTGCACTCCTTGTGCTTCTTTATAATCACTTACCAGTTTTAAAGAGTTACTCCCTAGATTGATTCTATTTTTGTTTTATTTAATTAGGTCTTGTTGGGATCTGATGAAGTACAAACATGTGTGATCTCTTACATTTAGCATGTAAAATTTGTAACATTTTTAATACCATGTTCTTACTAGAGCTAACGAAATTCAGCCCATCACCTTAATTACTCTCCTTGTTTTTTTGAAACAGGTAGACTCAGTCCACCAATCATTTTATTAAGAAATAGATTACTAACATGGTTGAATGGGGATGAGAGGAAATAGAGATAAATGCAAAATATAGAAAAATAAAAAAAAGTAACCGAGACTCCGGAGGTAGATAGGGCATCTACCCTCCCCGCCGGCCTGCACGCCTGGAGTGCTACATCACGACTACATGGTGATCGAGATGTCTCCTCCGTGCATAGAGGTTAATTACTCTCCTTGTTGACTCATTGTATATTGAATTCCCTTTATTGGGTATCAAAAGGTTCCCTAACATAAGCTTTTAATATGAAAACCATAACTGGAAGGGCATATGCACTCAGTCTGTTTTATTTTAATTTGCAATCACCACATCACAATCAGTATATTCATGTGAGTATGTATAAAAAACAAACATAATGTGATCCTAATTAGAAATGTTGATTTACCTGGAGAATGACAAAACCAGCCCAACATGAGCAAGCAATGAAGAGCATGATAGAACCCTTAATCACATCATCTCCCAATCCACCATGACTGGTCACATGGTGATGCTCTCCTCTAATCCATGGCATGCGAAGGACCGGGCCACGATACAACGTCATGACCATCGCCCCTGCCACGGATACAATCGTCCCCGCCACCTTCGCCACGCTCCAAACCTCCCTCATATTCACCTTCTCCAACCTTCACAAAGACATACATCAACCCATATCATGTAATAACATAATCACTCCATTAATAACAACAATGTGATGAATATTGAAATGTCATGGCATGGTTGTATATATATACCTAAAGATGCATGCCATGATGAATGTTACAGCGGGGAGGACATTGCCCATGGCGGCCGTGAAGGTCGCCGACGTGTGTTTCATCCCGGTGTAGAACAGATTCTGATCCAACACCGGCCTTTTGAGCAATCAAACAAAAAAGTGAGCTAGAAGAACAAAGATGCATTTCAGCAGGTTTCATCAGTCCCCAATGACATACTAATACATGATTAACAAATTCACAAATCTCACATGTATTAATTAATCTCTCATTGGTGACTGATGAGACTTGATAAGATTCAGCCGGAGCTTAATCTCATCACAAGAAATTAATGAAAATTTTGAATATCATAAACGAGTTACTCCAAGAAGCCTAATGCCATGATCTTCAAGAAGATGGATAGTGTCATCTTTGGCCTTGAATTCCTATCATCAACAAATTAATTAAAACACATGAATTTCTCTTAGGCCATAATATTAAGCTATGTACCAAACAAAGTGAATCCTTGTGAAAATTGAGACCTCTTGCAGGCGAAGGCGAATGGACTGATGGCAAGGGTGGCGATGGCATGTCGATACACGACGAACGTGGAGGGGCTCATCCCATCCTTCAAAGCGGCCATGGCGACGATGCTCATGCCAGCAAAGCCAAATTGGAGGAAGACCATGGCCAGGTAGGGCTTCACCGTGGTCCAACCGGACCTCGGCGAAGACGACTCCCTCCCTTCCTGGTTTTCCAACATTATATTTCAACTACAACAAAAATAAAACTAACTAAACTGGACATTAATTAGTGTTTCATATATATACATACATGAATAATGCAAGTTTTTCTCTAGACAATTCAATGCAACAAGAAACAGAGCCACTTAAAACCAATCTCCTATGATTCAAGTGTTCCACTAATGCTTAACCGCCACCCCATTAACAACTGAAGTAGATAAACAAAAATATCATAAGTAATGCCTTTCCATATATGCATGTAATCACAGGTTGTTGTTGGGGATGTTATTTGTCAAATGTTGTACGTGTCAGTTTAATTTATTCATCAAGATATCAATAGACTTTTGTTTAGATGATCTAAACTTTCTAATTTTTCTTCCATTGGTATATGTGAGTGATCAGTTTATTCAGCTTTAATTTTCCATTAACATTGATCAGAAAAGGAGATACTTGTTAAGGAAATCTTTTGATGGAAAACAAGGTTATGTGTGGTTTTGCATGATTCCATTGTTAGAAAAAGAGGAGAAGAGAAGTTAATTAGTTTAATTTAATTCCAACACCCAATCAACAAAACTCACTTAAGAAAATGCGCATTTTAAAATTTGAGAGATTATTCCACTATAATATTCTCGATTCATGCTTCAATTGCATTGGGCTCTTCAAAGGATTAAAAAAAAACACTATTTGATGGAATGGTTGAGGATCAACAGACTCTAGAGAATCACTTATATATGATATAAAATTGTTTCATGTAATCCTGTATATGTTTTAATGTAAATATTAATTAAAGTGAGTATTCTAATCAAATATTTTTATCACCAGTGTCAGTTTCCTTGTTAGTCCACATGGTTATCTTTTTAATATTTGCGACACACAGGAGATTTAGACTCTTTGTTGAATCGGTATTGCTCATGAAATTATCCTATCTAGTTCTTTTTTCACCCTTATAGAATCATTGTGGACTCACTTGCGATCGTCTCACAACTCTAGTCTTTTGCTTAAGACTGCTTTCCAAGGTTTTTTCTACCTTACATGAGATTTCATATAATGATTCGCTAATGGTGTATTTAGAAAAAAATTGAAAATTCTATTTTACAGGAATCATACTTCATCATTTTCAAAAGATTTTAAAGAAAATAAAAAAATAACTTTAGTTTTAAAAGTCAACTTTTTAAGAATTAACAAAAATATGTTTTAAAAAATTATTTTTGGGTGAAAAGTTTTTCAAAGTCCTTCACTGCTTGATAACCAAAATCTACAACCTGAAAATAAAGTTATTATAATAGATATTCACAAATCAAGCAAGACATTGCCTTTAATCAAAGAGTGCTGCTACACTCAGTCACGATTATCAACCAAAACACAGACCATATATGCCTCGTTACAGATTTAATGTTGTATATATCTCGTTAGATGATGTATATGTCTTATTGAATTTTTTTTTACACTTACTAAAAATGGGTTCATTCAATTTGAAATGGAACGATATGCACTTTTCATGAAAGCATATACCTCATTATATGATGTTTACTATTTTTTAAAAAGAAAACACTTCAGATCTAAGTTTTGGTCGATAATCGTGACTGGGTATATCTTTTTCCTTAATCAAAAGATGTGTCCCGCAGGTTCTAGACTTTCATGCCCAAGCTTCTGCAACCCTTTATGTTAATTTTCGGGCCTCTAGCCCAGTATTTGTCTGGGGCTCATTTGGCCCAAGATTTTGATCTCAATTCTCCTGTTTGAAAACTGGTTTGAAAAAAAAAATTTCATGTAAACCCAAAAAGCTACCCAAACCCGTTTTGAAATGGGATCATAGCCTTTTATGATTTTTTGGTTTGATCCTATATTAATGATTTGATCTTTATACATGAAATGCATAATAGGATAGAATAGGGGGGGATTAAGCTCAAAAGCTGACCCTAAGTCTAGTTTGGTAAATGGATAAAATTTTAAAATAAGTTAGTCTAATTTATATAATAAAAAATACTATTTTTATTCAAATTTGCATTTATTAATGCTTTTTATTATCTCATTTTTATGTTCTTATCATCAATCTTGCATTTCGATCAAATATGAGATATCTTCAATTTTTTTTAAAAATATCAAATTACCATTCTTATTAATGGGGCATTAATATTGTTTGGTGGAACACATTCCTTTTTTTTTAAGGGTAGTCATAATTTTTTTTGACGAAATGGTAGGCATACTCTTAATTATATTTCAAATAAAGGAGGTGCCCAAGTAAAAGAGCATAAATACAAGAGATTACTAAGGGAATAAGAGTAGAGGAGGTGTCTACTCTATCTCTTGGTAAACGGAAAAAAACATTCAAATCAAACTACTCCTCAACATATAATCTCTCCCTAATAAAAGCCACCTAGCTCTTCACACCGACGCAAGAGAGACCCCACGCTTTAATGAAGTTCTCAATCGATTCCCAAATGTTCTCATATACTGGAGTGCCTCTAAAAATCAAGTGATTGCAAGCGAGCCAAATTGTCCAAGTCACCACAGGAATCAAGATCTGTGATATCTTAGCTCTAGCGCTCTTGTCCCGATATGCACAAAGACTCTTCCCGCATGCCATAACTCCTCCATGGATGAGCAGACCGTTGGGAGCTCAATTGCCACCGACATCCTAAGCCAAATCCGTTTAGACACCAACATTCAATCATAAGATGTTTGGTAGTTTCCTCCCCTCTCCCGCACAATGGGCACGATGCATCCTCGTGTGGTGTCCATTTCGCTTTATAAGCTTTTGTGGTAGCTTTTCCTGATACATCAACCATAGAAAAAATTTAACTTTTAGTGGGATCTTAGATTTTCAAATTTCTCTAAATTTCCATGCAGTCGTCTCAAGTTGTGGAATGTGTCTATGCCACCATGCATAAGCACTACGCACCGAGAAGTCCGAGGACTGATTTGGGCACCAAAGACACAGTCCTCCCTGTCCGTTGAGATCACTAGCCCCTCTAGTTCATAGAGAAGCGCAAGATGGAGTTCCTCATCATCAAGCAAAGGACGCCTATACCTGACCATCCATCGCCCATCTCCTGTCCCAACAGACCAAAACTGATTTACCAGACCCTCATGTAGCGAAGCAACATTGAACAAATATGAGAATCTCTCCTACAGTGGAGAATCACCACCCAAGTATCCCTCCAAAATCTCACTCGACCACCATGACCCACTGACCATCTTAAAGATCACAAAAGCTACTTGTAGAATTAAGGATTCCAGTTCAAATCTGAGACGGTCGAGGGGCCCCACGTGGGAATCGATCAATCTGTAGGATGGTGCATCTATCTAGCCTCCACAACCCCTCGCCAAATGAGAGAAGGATTCGACACCCCTCTCCATTTCCATTTACTAAGGAGCGCTTTATTCATGTCTTCAAGGTTTAAGACACCAAGCCCTCTCATTTTTTTGCTACTACAAACCACATCCCACTTGATAAGATGAACCTTGCGACGATCTCTCACCGGACCGCTCCACAAGAATCTTTTTCGTATAACATCAATCATATTTAAGATCCCCTTAGGGATTTTAAATAATGAAAGGAAGAAGATCGGTATGTTTGAAAGAACCGCTTGAAGAAGGATAAGACGGACACCAGTGCTTAACAGCTCTTCCATCCTTCCAACCGGTGTTCGAATCTTGCTATCAAAGGGGACCACTCTGCTTTAAGAAATTTTCCAAGATGAAGAGGTAAACCCAAATGGCGAACTGGGAACTCCGAAGTATTGCATTGGAAAATATTGGCCAGTCTATCCAGCTCCACTCCCTCCACGTTAATGTCAAGCATGATACTTTTTTGAAAATTAATTTGCAGTCCAGATAGGAGCCATAGTCATAAATGTTATCCCAATTTTATAAAATTGGGACAAAGTCTATTCAACATTTTACCTATAACAAACTATCTCCATTTTTTTCTCAACATGTGGACAAATGTTTATGTTTTATCCCATTTTTTTATACCATATGGGATAACAAGTGATTTAATCTAATTTTTTCCTTATCCCAACCCCTTATCCTCGTGCCAAACTAGGCCTAAGTTTTTTAAAGTAATTAAAATTGGGTCGGCGACCCTCATTAGTCAACCAAAACTCTTAGAAGGATGAAAATGCAAAAGGACCCCGAGTATTTTCATTCCATGAAAAGCCACTCATAAAGCAGCATCATCATCATCATCATCATCAGCCATGGAAGCCCTCTTCAACCAATTCTCCACCATGTCCAACCAGACCCTCACCGGCGACAACCCCTTCAACCCCTACGACGTCGACCACCTCCTCCACCTCTTCGAACTCGAGGCCTACAACTCCTGGTCCTCCTCCGCCGCCGCCTCTCACGCCTCCGCCTTCGCCTTCGCCGCAGAAGCCGAGTCCTCCATTAAGGCCGCCGAGTCCGACATGGACGCCCTCATCGCCGCCGCCATGGATGAGTTCCACCGCACGGTCGAGGAGGCCGAGAGGCTGTCGGAGTCCGAGACGCGCGGCCTCATCAGGGCGGCGGAGAAGGTGAAGAGGGCGGGAGAGTCCGTTGGGTCCGCCGCCGCCGTGGCTTCCAAGAGGTACCTGGACGGCGCCGTCGCCTCGGCCACCGGAACGATGAGATCGGCGTTTGGAAGCGCCGCAAGATCAAGAAGATTTATCCTAGTTAATCAGATATGTAATACTTATTATCAGATGTATGTTGTAATAATAATAAAATCGTTTGGTGATTTTGAGTTTTTGGTTTAAATTTTTTGTAATGGTTTTTTTTTTTTTTTTTTTTTTTGACCTTTTTAGGGAAGTGAAAGTTGTTTGTCGATTTAATCACAGCTCTGTTTACAATTTTTTGTAATTGTTGACGTTGCATTTAGGATTAGATCGAAACTCCTATGGAATCCATTCACTGCCTCTGATAATGGATTACATATTCTCTCTCACGGGTCCCTTTCAACACTAATATGATCCTAAGTCTTTACATTCATCCTTGAATGCAAGACATCTCGTAACATTAATTTATTAAAAAACACATTTTTATTTTGAAAATTCTTGCGCTCATCTTATGGTTAATTTTGCAAATAGTATAAATTTTAAGATATTTTTAATATACATATATATAGGACTGAATACGTTTTTAATATCCTTTGAATCGAATGCATGCATATATATATATATATATATATATATATATATATATATATATATATATATATATTTATTTATTTATGCTTTTTAGAATATAGCTAACATAGTATATATGAAATTAGATGATTTAATGCACTACGTTGATGATCTGGTGCTGGTAAAAATTAGTTACTGCTTAATTACTTGGTTTAGAGGATCTGTTCATAGACTATTTTTCCACAGGGATATATTTCTTCTCTTGAGGATTTTGGTCATCAAAAAAAATAATTTGGGTCTTATCTTTGTATGTTAGTCTGAATGAAAAGGCATTGGCCAACCAAAAAAATAGGACACATAAAATCAATTTTAATAAAATACTCTCAATTTAATTAAGATTTACATTATATAATTACACATTTTATCTTAAATAATTTTATGTTATTTATGTAACACACCTTCTAGAAGTTTAGTTTTAAAAAAATCTCTTCACCAGTTTAACAGTGCTTTGAAGTGAGATCAGATCATGTGTAAACACAGAGAATGCCATTAAGGGGAAACAGTATTTTTAATGAAGTTGTTCTCATCTTAATTAAAATTCACATAAAAATTACGCCCTAAATTTTTTTTCATCTATCCGACGTTATTTTTATTTTATTTTTGTTGGTGGGTTGTCATCAACACAAATGATATCATCACTTTTGTGAGGATACAGTGGTTGCAATAATTTTGAGTCCCCACTTTGAAAAAGAAAGATGAACAACAAAAACATTGGGGGAAAAAGTCAAGCTAATTGTAGGTGTCATGTTTGCTGAGTGGAAATCCGAATTGGATTCCTTTATTATTCTTTTTGTTTTAATTTCCCATTTTCTGTTCACAAATAATTTGATCTCAACCACTAAAATGACACCACCTTTCTCTTGTTATTGACCCATTATTGACCCAAAAATGTGTATAGGTAAAAAATTAGTCAAAGTTTTGAGCCATCGGATCATATTTTTATAGTTTCTGTTTGATTTCTATCTACATATGATATAATTTATTCAAAATAATTGTCTAATTTTACTGTCTCATAGATCAATTTAAAACAATGTTACTTTTCACTCCTGCGGTAATTTTTAAAATTTTCTTTAGAAAGTAAATATTGATTTAGAATAAAATATATATTCGGATGAATTACAAATTATATTATTAAATTTTATCTAATAGAGTATACATAATCACCACAAAAATGATTTGAGTATAGTATCTCCCTTCAAAGCATAATATGATTTTACTAGGCCGCGACAATATTCATCCGACTTAAGCTGAGACCTCCTCTCAATGATATGTTTCAGTTTAAACACAAATTTTTTCATGTTCAACCTGTTTGCAGTTATCAAATTTTTAAATTTTTTAAATATATATTTAACTAATGAAACACAATCGTTTATAAAAGATGAAATGTATACTCGCATAATTTAAATACATATTTTTTATATTTTTTTTATGAAATATATATTGAATGCATTAAGCCATTTTATTGTGACAATTGCAAACATGAATGTAAAACCAGTTGAATATATCAATGCCCATGACATTATTAGCTCACGGGATCTATCATCGCCTAGATAATGTTCGAACTGAGGGTTTTTTTTTTTTTTTTTTTTTTTACTTTTCACTTAACAAAATATCATTGTATTTTTTAAGTTCGTGGTTGCACAGTGACATTTGCAGTCTCTCATGTGGTTATGTTTTATTTTTTTCTCTAGTTCTATTTGTTATTTACAAAGTTATTGATTTTTTATATAAAATAATGCATATTTTTAATGTTATTATAAATATACATTCTGAGACAACGAACTATATATTATATTAGATAATCTCATATACTAGATCCATACAAATTGAGACCGGAAAGAAAAAAAAATGTTGTTACACCAAGTCCATTTTTCAGCTTCAATTCTATTCCTATATGCGTCAATAGAAAATTAACAAAACACATACTCATATTAACAAAGTATATGCACCGACATAAATTTTTAACATTTTCTATAAATGCATTCATGCAATTTAGAACATATGTTTTTTTTTTATATATAAAATCATGTATTCTATTAGATGATGTATACTATTTTAAAAAAATTCATAACATGTGTAGACTGGAATTTGGGCTGCAAACAGGGTATACGTAACATTATAAAAACTAGGAAAAAGATACACGTAACCCCATTGCAGTCTGTTTTTCAATCTAACCCGTTTTTTTCTTCTATAAAATTATATACTCATCCTTTGAAGTGCATGCTATTATATGAAATGATGTATATACTTAGATACATTACTGTATTTTTTTTCATGATGAAAAAATGGAAAAAAAATTTGGGTCATTTACTATGTTAGTATCTTATACGCTATGATAAAATAGTATATACTGCTTTACCATAGCGTATGGGCTGCAACGACGGGCTGCGTGTATTGATAGCCTTAATTGGACCAAACAGTCCGATTTTGATGGGCTTAACATTGGGCCGAGCTTACACATGGAGATCTTGTCCTCGATGGGCCCTGTTTAACAACTCGGCCCACAAAAGCCGCTCCGACTTTCTCCAGCTCCTCGGGATGGACGGCTTCACACCATACACTCTCCTTATATTCAATCCACTCTCCTCCGCCATAAACAAACAATCTCGTACACACATAACTCGAGAACCCCATCACAACAAAATATTAATCTCACCAGGCGGTCTCTCATGCTCTCATAAGTCGTCCTCCATTGGTGCTTCCTTTCACAAAACAGAAGATTCAGAAAGATTTAGAGAGAGAGAGAGAGAGAGAGAGAGAGGTGAAAATGGTGATGTGGGTGTTCGGGTATGGGTCCTTGATATGGAAGGCTGGGTTCCCATACGAAGAAAGGATTGTTGGTTTCATCAGAGACTATCGCAGAGTCTTCTATCAAGGCAAAACATCTCTCTCTCTCTCTCTCTCTCTCTCTATAGATGCATGGGTGTCTATGAATCCATACAAATGTTTTTAGTTGTTGTTGTTTGATTGATAGGAAGCACAGACCACAGGGGAACCCCAGAATTCCCCGGTCGGACCGTAACCATCGAACCCTTCCCCGGAGAGCTATGTGTATGTTCACTACCCCAACCCCACTCATTATATGTAAAGCTGTATGTGTGTTGAAGTTTTCAATATGGGTTTGTGTTTTTTTCTTTTGTTCTTCACATGAGGATCCATTGGGTCAGAGATGGGACTGTAAAGATTGAGTCTTGGTTGCAAAATCTATGTGGTTTTTTTGTCTAGGCATCTTTATTGGCACAACCCCATTAAGAGAGGAGGCATCAACATGGGTTTGTTGAGTACCATGAAGAGAATTCATTATGACTTTTCACTGTAGAGCTCTTTTGTATGTTAACAGTATTTATAATGTAGGGAATCAACTGATATTTGTGTTTCTGAGGCATCACTTATTAGCTTTGCAACAGTAATTGGTGCGTGTTATCTATGACATTCGCATGAGATTTGTTTTGATCTAGGCATCTAGCAATGATTTTTCAATGTAATCTTGAATATGATCAATGTAGTGGGCTCAGACTAGTGCTGAATTTGATGTGAATATAATCTGAATCATTTGGTCGCACACTTACTGGTTAAAATCATGGAAACAAAATCCAACATTATATTAATTAGTCAGTACAAAGTGAGAAATTTAGAAGAATTTGTAGTATCTTCCAATTATTGTGCAACTCTTGAGGCTTTATTATGAATGTCAAATAAATTTGGAGATATGAACTTTTTTGTAGTTATTTTGGACCTTTCGACATGAACGAGTTTGCTTTTCATAGTTTTTCTTGATTCTTACTTCTTTATTTTGCATGATCCTCTCTTCCATCATCATTTTTTTATACAAAACCAACATCTTTATTTTGCAAGGACCTAGTGGGGAGTTGCATACAAAGTTTCAACGCCAGAGGATGAACAAACTGCAGTGACGGTAGGTGTACCAAGTCATTGATCCTTTTATGGTGAATCCCCAATATGTCGTACACATTACGCCCATTGCATTTTAACAACCATTGTTTCCATATCTTGAGTTTGTTGGTTTAAAACAATGTGGCTGATGGTGATAAAAATGCTTTCAGTTCCTCCACTTCTCTTTCTCATTGGGAAAAGTCCTGAGCAGGGCTTAGATTGCAAAGGCATACTGTGCATACAGGCCATCTCTGTTGACAATAGTGAAAAACATGTTGACATTGGAGTTGTCATGCAATCAATTCTTTCAAAATAATCTAAAACAAAAACGGCAAAATGGGTGGAAAATAGAGTTCTTGATTGATCTGATGAGGGGCCTAGGTGCCAAGGCCATGGCCTTGATAACATAAGGTTTCAGAATAGTTGGAAACAGAAACCAAGATGTGCTTTGTAAATGGAAATGCAGGATTGTGCTTACTGGTTTGGAGCTCTTGAGATTTGCAAATTTAGAAGATGCACGGTCTCATCCATGATGGGTCAGCTCCACCGACTTAATTCATTTTTTGATTTGCGACTGGCTAATGTGAACCTTGGGTTAATGTGGCCATACCAAAAAAAAAAAAGACAGACTGAACATCTTTTCCTTTTCTGGAGTTTGGCATCACTTAAACGAAATTTTAACCATGACTTTATCCATTTCCTCCTCTTTTATGTCAAAACAGATAGATATAGGGATCAAAGACCCAACCATCACATCAAAAGACAGATATGATAGACAAACGAGTTGTTCTAACAAAGGTCACCAGAAGGTTCTATTATTTTTATTTCTTTGAGAAGTCCTCCATAACCAAACCCAATATTTGATGTAATGAGACATCTGGTTAAAGTTCCCATTTCTAGCTGTGCAGCATCCGCCTGTGAGTTTGGCAATCAGGAAATAATCATCCATTTCATTGATGAAAAAACTATCTGTACCCTTTTAATTTAAATATAATATTTTAGAGCACATCCTGTGACTACTAACATTTCTTCCGGACATCTAATGGTCCATCTCTTTGCTGGTTCATTTTGCAGCATCTGGAAGTGAGAGAGAAGCAGTATGATAAGAAGGCTTATCTGGATTTCTTTACTGTAAGTTCTAGATATTCTAATCTGAACATCTATTTGTTGAACATTCAACATAAATGATGTGATTCTGATTTGATATCAGGACACGGGATCCACAACTCCTGCAATCCATAAAGTACTTGTGTAAGTGGATCTAAATTATGGTGAGTACTTTTTTTTTATCTTTAATGACCTGACTGTGTTGCAATCCAGATACATAGCTTCACCCGATAAAAGAGTTAACACGAATTACTTGGGACCTGCACCATTTGAGGAAATGGCAATGTATGAGATTTTCCTCTTCATTGTATAATATTCAGAATTTCTGAATCTCTCAGAGAAGTTGAACAGGTTGTTTCATTCTGGTTTCAGGCAGATTATACGTGCAAAAGGCCCCTCAGGTCCAAACTGTGAGTACGTTTTCAAGCTTGAAGATGGCTTATTCAATCTGGTGAGTAGAAGCATGAGGCATCTCAAATTATACTGTACTTTGCAAATTTGGAAGTGTATATCATGTTTTTCTCTCTTATATATTGGTAGGATGTGAAGATAAGCACGTCCTAGAACTAGCAACTACAATCAGGAAACTTCTTGGAGATTCATCCACAGTGAAGGCAAATGGTGTGTGAAGTGGAAATCCAGAACACAGTTCATTTTTTCTTCTAAAAAGTGATTCATCAGAACAATTCGACACAAGCAATTGGTCAATTATTTTGGCACAATGATTTGTCTTATGTGAATTTATTTGGTTGAATCTAGTGTAAAATGCATTGGCTATTGTTGATGAGATTGTTTCAAGATTGAAATTGTCAGCTACGTGTATCAAAATTTTACAGATGGTTTGTTTTTCTTTGAATAATGATCTCTGTATGAGCCTGCATTCAAACCTTATCTTCTGCGCAGAACCTCAGAAATGGAGGTTTAACATGCGAACTCTTGACTTTCCTGAAAGTGTATGTAACAGATCATTGATTTTTTAAAACTGTATGATGTATATTTCTTTATAAAAAAATAAAATAAAATACATGTTCCAATATATTATATATATTTACTCTCTTATGCACGAAAAAAAAACTTATATGTTTCATCTGATGAAGCATATATCTATCTCCAAAATGAGATTTCACACGGGGTTGTGTGTATTAGAATTTGACACCTTTGAGATCCAATCATCATCAACAAATTGAAGAACAAAAATAATATGAATGAACATTGAAGAAAAGCTCCTTTTTCAATTTTTATTTCTAATTGTATGATGAAAATATATTACAAAGCTAAAAACATAGCTGGAAAAGCTATTCTTCCCAGGAGACCAAACTGCTCTACTCTTCATCATAATCCTCATCTTCATCTACCCCTGTAGTCAACTTTGTAAGATCTGCTGCTGCCATGTTCAGATTTCCCCCGACATGCGCAAGAGGCCAGGCAGGATATTCTTCATTTTGCGTCTCTGCCTCGGTGGTTGCATTATCGGCTGTGGTTGCATTAATGGAGGTTTCAGGAATTGCGGAAGCATTACTAGGATTTGATACGGGTGCGTTTTTCTCAGAATCCTCGCCTTCCATGGGCAAGTCCCCATTCTCAGGGGATAAATTATCACAATCTTCAAATTTCTCGATGTTCCTAGTTGGTGGCCGACCTCTGCCTCTTCCCCTTCCTCTGCCCCTCCCCCTCCCTCTCATGCTAACAGCATTGGCCACTTCTTGCTGCAAAATCCAATTACAAAGGAATAAATGGATATGTAGGAAATCAAAATAAAGCGCCAAATGCATATCGGCATCAACGATGGAGAATATTTTAACCTTTTTTGCACATTTCCTCTCCTCCTCAGTCTCTATGTTTGGGCCATCTAACGAATTTTTCCTGAGAAACCGGAATCATTCCTTGTCGATAGATGGTTTTTACAATGTGAAAAAGCATAACAATATTTGATATATAATAAGGAAAATGCAGTGTCACCTCCTCCTCGATATGACCCTTTCATCTCCATGCGCTTCTGAACCACCCAGGTCAGGGACCTTACTCACAACATCAGTCAAGAAGTCAAAGACACCGAAACTCCTGATGCACTGTTTTCTGAGAAGCTCAAAGAATAGTAAACCATTGGTGTTAGAATAGTAAACCATTGGTGTTAATTTACTAACACATCATATGAAATGATATGAATAGAGTGGCCTGAGTTGCATTAAAGAGAAAATAATAAAAAAGTCAATTCAACTGAAACAATCACAGTCCTCTGTTTCATGATCAACTGAAAAAAAAATGTTTCTCTGTCAAGGAAACTTACAAATGCAAAGAATTCACAGTTTTGGCACCCTTCTGGAGAGTTACCTCGTAAGTCCTATCACATAAATCTTGCAAAAATAATTCCAAAGCTTTTGCTGCACATGATCATATAAGCAATTAGCAACTCAAATTTTTATTTGCAGACCAGGAAGAGAACCTAGCAACCCACTGACAAAAGATTTAAAAAAAAGCACAGGATTTGTGGGAGATTCTATGTATCAGGGGTTTTCCCAACATTAAAAAAAAGTTGGGTTTCCACATCACAGGAACAAACAAAAAAAGCAAAGAAGATCATAATACTCTCTGTCTGATTCTTCTCCCAAAATGGAAACCCTCACCAGTCCCTTCACATCTCAGCTTTGGAGCCTTAACTTCATCTGTATCGACCATGTCTTAACAATCCCCATTTCAGGGTACTTCCATTCAAAACAAAAGTATTTATCTCATTTCCAGTTATTGAAACTTTTTATCTAGCAAGTGAAACTACTGAATCGCAACACTGACTCCAATAAAACAATAAACAGGGGAGGATTGCAGTCACATTAAAATTTCAAATTCCAGAAACTTATTGGCACGGCTCCCCAAAACAAAGATTTAACCAGAATTGATGTTTTAACAAAGCTCCAGATCTTCACAAAATAAACACAAACCCACAACCCCTTTCCCCTTTGAAATATAAATACCATTCCCGACTGAAACTAATTCAATTGACATACTTTTTTATCCATTGTTCGCCTAATGATTTTCCTGAATAGTCGAATACATGTTGCCGTTCACATCTACAATTCTTCTACAATTTCCCTCCATTTTGTTATCCATGATCCATACAGTAAAATACTCCAACCTGTCCTTGTCCCCCGATATATAAAGGTCTAAAGCATCACTTTTTGGCCTGCCTTGCTGGATCTTGATTCTTGTAATTTCATTTTATTTTACCACCAAAGTAGTCCAAATGAAAGAGGGAGGGATGATATACGTAATACGCATATTAGAAAGTTTCAGCATAGAAAATCAATTTGTTATTCAATTTGTGACTGATATGGAACTATGAAATATTGTACATTTATTGACAAGTCAACCTAAAATTGGAAAATACATGAAACTTGTTAACAAAAAAGGAAAAAAATGTGTGATTTTGCATTTTTTTTTCTACATTCTATAGTTTAAATGGTGGTATATGAGTTGTTCATGGCCTGTAATAATTTTATTAGCACACAAAAAGGTTACAGAAATGAATTATAATCTCCCAGATATATGACTAACCCTCCTGTTAAGCACTTAGCATGAACTAAAGAAAGAAAGAGATGTTGAGAACACTCCGCAACTCACAAACTAAAACAGGCACAGCTAATGCGATCTTTCCAACATCCTCATCTGCTTGCATTATCTTCTTTATCCGAGACTGAGCAAAAAAAGAACAAAGCAAAACTTCAGTTTTAGTCATGAAACAGCTACATAAAAAATCATCAATCAAAGCACGGAACTAGCTTCTCAGAGAGGAAAAAAATATATACACAATAATCCCATCAAAATCTAAGATTCAAATGTCCTTGCGATGTACCTAAAAAACACTAAAGCTGAAGAATGAAATAGTTGCAATTGTGACATATAATTCACCGACAATTGCAAAAATTTCCGTTTCTACATCCACCTCTGGAGGGGTAACACTTCTACTAAGCCCCATTGCCCCAAGCATCATCGCTCAAGGAGATACCTTAAGGTGCCGGGAGGCAACCATGGCCATCTAGGGATGAATATAAACCAAGGCATGCATAAACACAGGCCTTTGTTCAAGCTCCAAAACAACTGAAGATCAAAACATAGTGCCCAGCCACATATCACCACCCAAAACACCTTCTTTCACTCCAAAACATGATTCAAATTGACATTTTATTTTCGAATCTACCAGAAGGTAAAGATCCACCACTCAAATCTCATTTTCCACCCTTGTACCTGCCAATAATCACTACACACCACAATTTCAATACATAAAACAAACAATTTCAATAGAAGCAGAGAGACGATCCCGTCACACGAACGTCTGAAGCCCGAGATCCAAAACTCAATTATCAAGAGCGGACTCAAGCTTCGGCAAATCAAACAAAACTGATGCTAATAAAAAAAAACACAAGATTCGCAGTGGATCGATTTGAAACATGATGTGACAAGGATTGAATAGATCCGAGACCCGCGCAAAGAATGAACCAATAAAAAGCAAAGGAAAGGAAAGGTCGAAGTGATCGTACGGCGGGGAAGCGAGTGCCGAGCTTCTTCCTCATCAGCCCCTTCGCCTCTCTCTCTGAATTTGACAAGCTCGCTTTGCTTCTTTCTTTCAGTTGGCCAGCGTTCCTTCGATTTCTGTTCCTTCTTTTTTTGTTTTTCCCCTTTCTTTCCAAGAGGCGGTGAGCACGACGATTGCTCTCTATCAGCTTTTCTTTTTTCTTTTATTTTATTTTGAAAATATAAATGTTTCATGTTTTTGATTGTTCGGATCCATCCGTATCAAACTATACAATCTATTAATCAAATTATATTAAGAATGACAGTGGAATGAGATAAATAAAAAACCCAGCTCAACTTTATTAAGACATGTTTAGTCTCTTAAATGTCATATATGAGATTTAAGTGAAATATACGCCTAAATCACCTATGTCTTTTAAAATTAATATAATACATAGATAAAATTAAACTATCATATATTATTATTGTTACAAATGATAAAATATTTAAACATGTAAAAGTAACATTATATAACTTAACGAATTAAGATAATTATTTAGTAACTTTAATTTATAAGTTAAATAGTTAAAAAAATGTTTGAAAATTTTGGATTCTTAAACAAGTTCTCTTTTAAATAGGATGGATTAAAAACCCATTGGAATGAGTTTGGACAAAATTTTATTAGCGATTTTGGGATTAAGATTGATTAAATATATCCCAACCCGTCTTATTGCCATTCATAAACTATATAGCTTATGAATTGAACTCCACAATTATTTGTTGAGTACAATGTCACTCTCTGTGCAATTTGATTCATAGGTCGTGATATTTTACCTCTTTATAGAAAGAGAATGCCAATTGATTTAACCAAAACTCGATTCGTAAAAATAAAAATATTTATTATTTTTAACCCCGAATGTGCATATTCAATTCAAAATAGGGTGATATACATTTTTCATTAAAAATATATACATTATTAGACGATTTTTACTATTTCAAAAATATTAAAACACGTTAAGATTGTTCCTAACATTTTTCTAAATATTATTTATAAATTGGTTGTAAAATTATATGTTTTTTTTTTCTCTTTCATGATGAATGATATCATATGATAATCTATATCCATGTATACTACTATAAAAGTTATGAATTAAAGAAGAAATGGTCACTAAGTGAATTTTATCATTTGAATTAATGAAAATACATCATCATTTATCAACAAATCAAATCTAACTATCACTTATTTTCTCTAACAAAATATTAGTTGTTGTTATTTTTAACATATGTAATATTTAAACTATTATATCTTTCAAAAAATATTTTTTTATTACAAACTAATATGGTTGTTAACATTTTTATTAATATATATACCAAATTACCAACAATGAATTTTATGTAATATATATCAGTGTAATATTTTTAATATAATGATATCAATAATATTGCATTAATACAATTTACTAACATTTTGATATATATAACACTAATATCATCGATTTATCCTAATTTTTTAAATTTAATATTTATTTATTATTCATTTAATAAATCCAATTTAAATGTTATAATATTCATTTGATTGTTATTCATTTAGATAAACAAAATTATTAATTTATTATTCAATTTATTAATATTTTAATTTTAATAAAAACATAACATACGATTTATTATTGTAATATTCATCTGTGAATTCTAAATAATGTTCAAATAATTCACGTACAATTCATGGCCGTGTGCAATAACTAGTTTCTAATACTTATTTCTATTCCCTGCAGCTGTTTGTGTATAGAATTAAGTACTAATATTTATTTATGTTTTAAATTATTCTCAATAGTAAACGTAATAATAAAAATTTTGTTATTCGAAAAAAAAAATGTAAATAAGGTGTAGGCAAAAATTTTAAAAATGTGAAAAAATGATGATAGTTGATTTATAAGAGGTGATGACAGTTTGATGTGATAGTGAGCCCACATATTTTTTTTAGGTTGAATAACCTGAAAATTGAAATAACTTAATTTCAAGGGTTGCCTGGAATCCATATACTACTGTATACTAGTTAATTTTGGTATACAAATTTTTAATTATTCTAATATTTCAAAACACTTATTTTGAAACTATTATGATTAATTGTCATTTATTCCGAGCTTATTTTCGGACCAAACGGGCCTCAACATATTCTTCATGGAAAATGATACACTCCGACTTGTTCTCAGTGAGAAATTCATGACGTGGCGAGGTCGGCTGATGTGGATTTGCTTTTGTTTTCCTTTGGCGGGGCCGAATGAGATTTTCAAACTTTAAATTTCAAAATTTCTCGATAAGTACCCCTGTCACTGCATTAAAGGAACTCAGACACCGCATTAAATGGTCAAAAAGATGTTTTTGACAATGTCACATGGCCCCTCACGCATTTTGGAAGTGTAGTTCCAAATGTGATGAGTACATACAACATTTCAAAGTGCATGTACTTTGATAATGGAGGTATACACCTTGTTCCACCAATTTGTTTGTATGCGCTGATTCTTTTCGAGTTCCAATGCAACTTTTTTCTCTTCCCTTTCATTTATAAAATACACATTCTCTCTCCTCTTTGACTAAAACTCTTTCGTCTTCCACAAAACAAATGCACTCTCCCTCCCCCCCCCCCCCCTCTCTCTTTCACCTTCCCTCTTCGCCTCACTGTTGATTATCTCTGCCCTCCACCTCACCATCTCTTATCTCTTACCTTTCATTTATTTATACGTTGTCTCTTATCTCTTTCACATGGTATATTCAAGGCGTCTTCTGGGTTACCACTCTCAAGTAACAAACTCTCCTTCTTCATCCCGTCGAGTTTCACCAATTTTCACTGTCTAGAGATGACTGCATAGCGAAAGAACTCAGGTTCGAAGCATTATCCTTTTTTTAGCATATGGTTTCATATGACAAATATTTTAATCTTATTTCAATACTTTTAATGTGAAATAATTTTCTTCCTTGTTTTAAATTTTTTTAGCAAATGGTTTCATAAATCAAATATTTATTTTTCTTTTCTATTTAAATTTTTTTTAGCATACGATTTCATAAATTAAATATTTTAACCTGAAATAAATTTCTACCCTGTTTTAATTTTTTTTAATATATGGTTTCATTATTCAAATATTTTTATCTTAAATAATTTTTTTCCCGTTTCAATTTTTTTTAAATC
This sequence comes from Acorus calamus, assembly GCA_030737845.1. NCBI lineage: Eukaryota > Viridiplantae > Streptophyta > Magnoliopsida > Acorales > Acoraceae > Acorus > Acorus calamus. The sequence goes on along the minus strand of CM060869.1, from coordinate 31,327,649 downwards.
TTAAAGTGTATTTTGTTGGATATGCTATGTTCATTGTTCATAAACATTGATACTTCATGTGATTTAACATTTGTTTTGTGGTTGTATGATACACCATCTATCCATGCCTTCGGGATTCTCTTCAATAGAGGAATTTACAAAGGTGTTCAAAAGAGTCCTGCCAAATAAGACAACTGAAGAAAAATGTTTGAGTATTAGAAATGTTCTTCCAGAGTTGGAGGGAAAGAAGGTTGATGAGGAAGAAGTAAAATCTACTTCTGGATCAAGCAAAATAACTATGGTGACCAATGCGTGTATATACCTCCTTAATACTAGTATGTACTTTAATTTGAATGGTATATATAACTTGATGACCCCACGTTAAAGGAAGCAGAGGGGTGGCCCCACATTCATGATGTCCTTTCTCCGCAACAGTCTGGTGGGCATGATTTTGATGTCTTCCTCTGCCATTAGATTGCTTGCAGAATGCTTGATACTCGTTTTCATTTTAGCACCAATGTTGATATGACTTATATGCGTGCTATGAATATTATTGGATTTATGAGTGATGAATTTAGTAAAATCTGAACAAGTAAATGATACTTTTTTTTGTTGATGTTTATTCAACCATGTTTTTAGCTGTCATATACAATTGTACTGTTTGACTGTTTTATATGTGATGATTTTTTGTTGTGTTATATTATTTGTGTGGTGTGATTATTTTGTTTAATAATTATTGTGTGATGTAATTGTTAGTTGTGTTATATACTTTGTAAGATAAAGTATATGCTGGTTAAGTAACATATATGCCTAAGATGCCTAGGTAGGCATGTTAATATGGGTTAGATAAGTCACGCGATGAAAAAATATGTATGTCATGTTGGAAACAATAAGTCAATTTTTTATAAATAACCAAATTAACAAATATTATATTCGTGATGTCATCCATATGTCAAATTCCTCGTCTAGCTGGTATGCTTGTGATCCCAATTACTTCAAACGTTTTCAAGATGTCTTCATTTTCAATGCATGTGTGATTATGCTAATATAAGTAATATATGCATGTAACATCAATGACGTGTCCTTTACAAATACTGGCACCCACCGATGAAGATTCTCGTACAAAGAGTTCAACCATGCAATTGGCCTCCATATGATGTTCTTCAATCATATTTTTTCACTCAACTTCAAATTCATCAATTGTCATCACTACAAAGTTTTTAATTATGGTTTTAAATCATGATCAAATTCAACAACTGTCATCACTTCAAATTATAAGTAATGCAATAACAAAGTATGTGTCTTTATTAGTTCAACATTTGAGAATAAATGAACTATTTGAAAATAAGAACCTAGCGAGGTATGTACTCAATTAAACAACAAGGATGACATGTTTGGCTAGTAACTTTGATTATGATTTTTTGTCGTATGGTGTGATTATGTGCTAGTCTGTTATAATTGCGGCTGATTGAAGTTTACCCATATAAGCCATTAGATTGCTTAAAGGATGCTTGATATTCGTTGTTATTTTAACACCAATGATGATATGGCTTATATGCGTGTTATGATTACCGCTGGATTTATGAATGATGAATTTTACTAGCAACCGATCGCATTTGAAAGCATAAGAGAGCACATCGACATTACACACAAGACTATAATTGATATTTACTTTAACATCAAATTCGAGCATATTCTTTTTACCCAAGACAGAACGACTTTTTATAGAATTCTTTTTATAGTCCCAAGTCTCAAGTATTTTATTTGTCATCCAATGAGTTATATATCTCCTTATATAAGTATATACCTTCTTAGATTAGGTATATACTTCATTAACTTTTATTTTCCTCTAATAACAAAAAAGATCCAATGGAATGACAAAACCCACGTATCACACACAAATTCAAACAGCAAGAACGCCAACACGCAAAAAAAAAAACAAACACTGATCACAATCACAGATAAAAAAAAATTAACTTTATTTGTAAAAAAACAGCAAAACATCTACAAAAGACCCATCATAACTTGAATCAATCTGAATCATCGTCTTCTCCACCATTAGCTAGAGCAGTGACGAGGTCTCTCGGAGACCCCCATCGAAACGCCGTACTATGAACTTTTTTATTGTGATGGTGGCGTGGGGGTTTTGGTAGGCCCCTCCTACTACTTTTTCGTCTTTCGTGCTTTCTGAAATATAAGAAGGAAATGTTATTGCATAAACACCAGTAAGGGAGTATGTGTACAGAAAAAGATATATACTTCCCAGAAAAAGGTATATGTTTTATGTAATGCAGTATGAGAAGATCTTTAATGGTACTTATGTTTTTAATTCTGTTTACATCAATTTCGCATCGTGAGACATTCATTTTGCTCTTCAGATGACCTTTCATTTGTGCTATTACAGCAATTTCATCCTTCTTCTTTCTCAATTTTTCTCATTCGAACGTGCAAAAATAACTACCTTCAAGTAACAATATGCGATTTACCTGTGACATTTAAGAAAGTATATGCGTTATGAACATGTGTACATACATACGCACTCCAATATGCAAGAGAAAATGTTGTCCATGGGTGAACAATGTTGAAAAGAGTTGAATTTGTCATCAACTTTATAGTTATCTCTGATGAAAAGGCTGTCACAAACGATGAAAAAGCATTTGAAACAAAAGATGAAGACAAATAAATGTTGGAATCTTATGCAAATGAGGCATATACCTACTTTTTGTCTCGTGATGACAAATGAGACATATTTGCTGCAGTAATGGAAGTGCTATGGCTGGTTCTATAGTGGTTGCAAATGAGAAGAGAGAGAGAGAGAAATAATAAATAAAAATTAAATGAATGGAAGAGAAAGAATGGATGAAAAAAAAAGTGGCAGCCTAAAAACTAGGCGGGAACTTTTGGGTGAAAAATTTCCGTGGACTATTTTTGGTAGCTGGCGTGGCATTAAAAAAAAATTCTATGTGGATTGGCTGACGTGGAGACTGAGTTTTGAACTGTGTTTTTGACTGAGTGTAGCAGCACTCATTTTTCATTTATTATAGGAGTTTTTAGTTTTAACTCCTTGTAAACTATAAGATTTAACGATCGATCCCTCACTTCTTCATATTTAGGTTTTAGTCAATATATTTAAATGATATGTTTTTTTAGTCCCTGGGAGGAACTATTCCTAAATTATTTAGTTTGCTTTTTAGTTTTTAGGAGAAACCTATTAATAAATTATCATTTAAATGTAGGGACTAAAACTTAAATATGAAGAAGTGAAGAATCGATAGTTAAATCCTATAGTTTACAGGGACTTAAAACTAAAAATCTCTTTATTATATTGAATAAGAGTTTTTCTCCATGGAAACTCTGCAAGGATATGAATAAAAAAAATTATTATTAGATTTGAAAATTCAAAGATTGAAAACGTTCAACAATAAACGCGAAAACCGGGGATAATAGCGTTAAAAGCCCACAAATCAATCACCGATAACCTCAATTGCCGACGGCTCCACGCCACCCGCCCCATTAAAAAATAAAAAACGAAAATAGGGTTTTGAAAGAGAGATCGATCGAGAAGCGATGGTGAGGGCACGCGCGCACGGCATCGCCCACCCATTGGAGATGGTCGAGACGGTCATGGAGGTGGCCGACGTCGCCTGGGAAGCGTACGAGCACCGCCTCCGCCACCTCCGTCGCAAGGTCTCCGACGATCAACCATCAGAAGATGCCGGCGGCGGCGAGGAAGACTACGATGTCGCCTCCCTCCGGTCCGAAAACCTCCGATTGAGGTCCCAGTTGGAGGAGAACCTCTCCCTCCTCGAGAGCCTCGCGCGGTCTCCTCCTCTCTCCTCCGCCTGCCCACCTGATGTAATCTTCTCTCTATCTGTCTATCTATCATCTATCTGTGTTTCGATTTCTTTTGAAAAGGAAGAATTGAAAATACCGAATTGAATCTGTTGATTTGGGCTATAAATTGAGCATCGGAATAGGGAATTTGGATTGTGAGGTAGATCAAGGAATTGGTTGAGGTTAGTGAAATGTATGCCGAATTGATTATCAGATTGCTTGTTTTTGCTGTTTTTCTTGGTTTACACGGGAAGACTTTAGGATATTGGAGAAAGGAGAACATTGTTAGTTTAACACCAAAACATGGTTGGTTGGGTTTATTTACCTGTTTTAAAATGTGTACTTGTTATGAATGGTTGTTTTCGTAACTCATATATATATCATGTGTGACAAATTCCCCATGAAAAAGAGATATTTCAAGTACTTGTTCATCTAATTGTCTGGTGTTTATATTTCTCCTATGACAGTATGCATTATAGTTTTAATTCATTTGTCCTTTCACCTCCACATTTACAAAGTTCTTTGATGGAAAATAGTTGAGAAGGGTTTCCTTTGGTACTATAAGTGCACATTCGTAAATGATATAGATACAGGATAAGTACAATATAAGTATGGAGATAATTAAATTGTTTTATAGTTGTATTATGATTGTGATTTATGAATATGAAAAATAGATGTAAAATTTCTATATTGGGTGTGAAGAAAGGGATGACAATTAGGGGTAGTTTTTTAAATTACAAATAATGTTGTAAATAATCCAAACTATACAGATACTAGGATCCATATAAAAAAGGCAAGTTTGATGAATATAAGTTCTTTTCGCCAATGGGTACTGGAGGTAATCCATTTCTGCACGGTTTTGAACATTCAGATAAGTTCAGCAAACTTTTTGACTGTGGTCACCTCAAGTGACTAGTTTACAAACTTCATGCATTTAGAAAGTTGGACATTATATCCCATGCTAGAGCCAGAGTTTTCTTCGCTCTTGTACACCTGATGTTTATCGGATGTGCTCCATTTACATCTCCATGCAGTTACATGTTCGTCTTGCAGCCGCAGTGGATTCTTCAAATTTTCTTAATCATCTCCAGACACTCCAGCAGGCACAAAACGACAATTTCCCTTTCAAGGAAGCAACAGGTTCTCCAACATGTTTAATTTCTTACAATGAAGTCTCATTGAATTCAGTTTTTTATTGTACCCCACTGGGTTTATTGTCCTTTTTCTATGTTTCTCCTCTCATTTGTAAAACTAGAATCAGATTTGCATCTGGTGGAAGATCTGGTGAATGTTGATCTTGAACAACCTAGCTGGTGGGTGTGGGTCACACCTGAAATGGTTCCAAGTACTGTGGAGGAGTTGAGTGGCATTGACAATGAGAATTATGTTATTATCAATGAAGAGCACATTGTAGATGGTGTTGCCAACTTTCTAGCAAAATGCATCCTTGCTAACCCAAAATCCAAGGTTTGAGAAATGCTCTTGTCTTCTTATTTGTCTTGTTGGTTTATTTGGCATATCTGACGTTAATAGTTTATTCTGAAATTTGCAGAGGTTAACTCCAGAGGAATTGCAAAAAAGTAAGTTCTTATAGCTGTGGCCTCTTTCACGGGATTCTCTGACCAAAAAAGGGGCCAGGACCCTGCTTAGTGCACTAGTCCTTTTATGTTGATTATGCGTGTTTTTTGTACCATGCTATGTTAATATACAAAATGATTCTGATCTGTTGGCAGATGAAGTTTGAGCATATAACCTGCAGGATAATTGGATGTAATCTGAATTCTCCCCCTTAAACTGTGTCAAAGAAAATGTTCTAGATACCATCACAATTTTGAATGCTTTATCAATATGCCTTTTAGATTGGGAGAACATGTAGCTATACTTTTACATAAATTATTGCATATTTCCTAAGTGTTTACTTAGTTTTCTTCATGTAAACCATTTTTCCAGCAGTCTCACTTAATTTGTTTGTTACTTATCTTTTCGTTCCTTTCATTTTAAATTAGTCCTTATCTGTAGATTGATTTTTACTCTTCTTTTGTTATTATAATTTACTGGAATTTGAATAAAATCTATATCTTTCTTTTTTTTTGTGATTTTTTATTGTGGATTCTCTGCCTATGTTTCTTAGCCAATTGTCCTGTTGTGTAGTTTGCAACTTTGCATACTATTTTTTGGACATGGTATCTTGAGTTCTACTACCTTTGATAAGTTTCAAGATATAAAACCATTAGAAACTGTGGGAAAAAATCTTCTGGAACATAACCTCAAAAAAAAAATTCGTACTGAACATTATAATCTATAAATAACAGTTTCGATGCAAGTGTTGATCATTTATTGCTTAATTTGATAATGCAGAGATCTGAAGGTACAAGTATGTTGAGTTACAAATGTTCGTTGTATAAGTATGATGATTTACATATATTCATTCTACAAATATAATGAGTACATCTATTTTATAAAATAGTTGTACAATAGTGATTTATATTTGTAATCATACTTGTACTTTCAGATCTGCTGAGTGACAATGCCAATGTCCAATCTCTTACTTGTAGAATGAATTATAGCTCAAACATTATTAAAAGAATCCTAATGAGCCATACTAAAAATAAATAAAAAATCATACAAGCTATTCAGTACCTTCCACCGTTAAAACATCAATTCCAGAAAGAGTATACAAGCTATTCATTACCTTCCACTAATAAAACATCTATATTTCTGGTTTCAAATTTTCAAATACCTGTGAAATGGCATGCCATGGGTCACCTTGTAATGGAAATTTTTAAATACCTTGTTATGGAATTGTCTCAAAGTTATGCAAACTTTATTTACCTTACTTGCAATGGATGTCAGTAATTTTTCTGATGTTAGTGTTGACCTATAGACCCTGTTCTGTTTTCATTTAGGTCCTGTAAATGAATTTATGGTCTTGAGATAATTTAGGTTAATTTTGATGTGCAGCTGTTGCAAGAGCCTTGGGTGGCATGAATGACTGGGGGAAAATGAAAAAAGTATGGCATGCTGCAAAACTTTTCTATGCCTTTTCAACATGGGGAATTGCTTTAGCGGGGTGAGTTTTTAGTTCTATTTTTTCCCCTGGGACCTGCCAGCCTATTATATTCAACATCATCTAAATCTTCTTCTCTTCTCTTAAATAAATAGAAGATTTTTTTAATCTTAGATTAGATATGCATGAGCTCTATACATGAATGTTATGTATATGATATTCCAGCATTATTGTGAAACTGAGTACTATGTGGACTATAGAAAAGGGCTTATTTTCATTATGTCATAAATTATCCTCGGACACCTCCCCCCCCCCCCCCCCCCTCTCTCGCACCCAAAAAAAAGGAAAGGGAAAAAAGTAAGGTCTCTATCAGCTATTTAGTTAAGTATCATGTGTACGATTTAAATTTAACAGAAAGTTCCTTTTTTGTTGTTGTGTGTGTCTTGTATCTCTTGATCTCACTTTGTTTTCTTTTTTTCTTCTCTCCTTCCTTCCGTCGCTTGTGAGGCAAGCTTTCAGACTTTGTAACTTATGTTTTAATGTTATATAGTCTACCATTTCCTCAAAAAAACAGAATTTTCCTTTTTTTTGTTGGTCTTTTAAAGTAACCCAAAGTTTATAAACCATTACTGTTTTAGATCTTTCAAGGATGGGGACTTATTAGAATGTCTCCCTCATAACTTCCTTCTAAACAATGTATGTTGAAGGATGAGGTCTTGATTGTCTCACTCATAATTTCCCATTAAACAATGTACTTATTTCTTGAATAATAAAGTGAATGCCATTTCTTTTATCCCAAAAAGTTTCACCATCCAATTATGTATGTGTGAGACTTAATCGAAGGGAACTTAAATTTCATTTTGTCCAAGCCTGCAAGAATTGTGGAGGATTACACCTTGTCAGCCCTATGAATGAATTACAGAAATGGACACTTTAGATTACGATTTAAGATATAAGGCTTGTGTTATTGTATATCATTACAAGATTATTTTACCAACTTCAGTTTTCTCATCCTGTCTCATATGTCATTGCAGGTTGTATAGGCATCGGGCTATTGTGAAGGCTGCTGCCAAAGGGGTTCAGACGTCAGGAAAGCTAATTATGAAGGCTCTTTAGACATGACTCCCCCTACATGTATGTAATTCACTTTGATAACTGTTGTTTGCTTCTCTTTTTTTGCTCACTCTCCCATTATCCTCTACCAAATCCCAGTTGCCAGGAACTTTCTAGCAGTTCCTCAAGGGTAATGGAGGTGTGTTCCCGGGATTTATTTATTTATTTTTGATGAATAAGTAGCATTTTAATTCATTGTTATTGAGGTGGCGCTGATATAACATATTCTCATGTTGCAGGCTGTAAATCACTGGGTGAAGTTGAAGACTACAGCCACAGGGAATGCAGCATGGAAGTTACCCCAAAGAATTGAATTCATGGAGACGAGCTTTCTGAAAAAAAGTTTGTCTTGTCTCACGCTCCAAATGTACAGTCACCTATTCCATTCTCTTGATCTCATGCACTCCTGTAAATATACTGGAAACCATCAAATTTGAGGTGAACATCCCTCTTGTGTAAAGTGTATTCGTTTGGTATTGCTGTCTGTCATGTGTGTGAATGTGTGATCTCCCACTTATATGGATAACAATTCTATGTACATGCATACTGGCCTCCAGTTGTAGAATCAAATCCTAATTTAGAGGTGTAAAGCAGACTGGTCCGGCATGATGCTTTCTCCCTCTCCGTCGCCTCTTTTATATCCTCCCCTGTTTCGACCGCCTCCCTTGTTGCTCTGCAGGTCTCCACCTCCTCTGTCCCGGACCCCCCTCTTATATTGCAGTCTTCACCTCCTCCCTCCACCGCTTTGTCCCCTCTTTTTGGTCATCATCTCCGCCCATCCTTTACTCCTAATCGCCTCTAATTTTTCATATAAGGGTGGTAACAAGACATGCATTCTTTGACCCCTCTTTTTGCATTTTTGTTTGTAGTCATCAAATCACTAACACTATATATGAATCATTACGAAAGATGTAAAAATATGTCCATTTCATTCATACAAATATACATTTTATTGGACATAAGTATATATATCAAAAAAATTAAAACGTGTATGGGTTGCAAATGGAGCTACAACACATGATACATGTTTGGAATCTACTTGGAATCATCAATATATATGTTGCAGGAATACAATGTCATCAGCATGCGTGCAAATCTTTGTGATTCGATCTTATGTTAATATCTGCCGGTGAACAAATACGTTTCATTTTCACCTCTTCTAGTATTTACTTTAAATTCAGTTAATAAAATTGAGGTAGCATAAAAACAAGTACGTTTCTCCCTTCCTCATCAAGGGGATATGTCATCATTGAACCAACAAGTATAATTCTTTTGACATTGGAGATTTTGACTAGAGCACATCTATCCCCACACACCATTTAGCTAATAACACCAACCAAAAAAAAAAAAAAAAAAACAGATGCACTCCACTTTTTTTCCCGTTAAAAGCACCAACCATTTTCGACCAACTCTTTGTCGTGCATCATCTGTCGGGTTGACAAGCCTATAGTCGGTGCTCATTTGATTAAATCGACAGAAGGCTTGTCGATCAAGTTGAAAGAGATTTATAATGATGAATAGCCCAGTCAGTCGACCGGAGGGAATCTTATCGACGGAATCCCAGTCAGACCGAGGACTGCATGCCCGACACTGAGTCCGTCGACCTGGAAGTTCAGAATCCTTTTGTCCAAGAACTCACCATGCCAAGTCCAATCTCCCGCACTTCGCATACAAATCCACAATCGCATTGCATATAATCACATCTCGGTTGTATAAGCCGCTCTCATTGGCTAATCTATGCAACCGGACGCCAAAATTAAGTGCGCTAGCTTCTGCGCAAGACAAGAGAATCAGAGCGAACCCATCAAGACCCATTTCAAAGCACCTCATGCAGACATAAATCTTCCTCGCCTCGTCGTGCAAACTGGTGCGAACATAGCATGAGATCATCGAATTCCACGCAACAAATCTCTCTCGCGCATTTCATCGAACATGTGCTTCGCGGAATCGTTCAACCCGTTCTCCTTTTGTCAACAGACTTGTTGTTGATATAAACCCAAAACCCTATAAATCGACACCCTCACCTCCCCTCCCCTCCGAGCCTCTGCACGAGCAACTGCAGCCCGTAACAGACCTCGAGAACGTACACGCCTTTCGCCTTGGCCCAGCCTAGGAACCATCGGGAAAGCACGATGCATCGGGGGTGTGAACGGAGTGGGGCCCACCAGAGAGGATGATGGCCATGTGGTGCAGGCGGTTGATGGAATCGAGGGGGGTGGTGCCGGAGAGGCAAAGGGAGAAGACGGAGGAGAAGAAGAAGAGAAGGGGGAGAAGAAGAGAAAGGGGGAATTGATGTGAGGAGAGATAGGGAGTTTGTGTGATGAAAATGGTAGGATGTGGGTTTAGTGATTAATATTTCAGTATTTATAGGATGGTGAATTTAGCAAGAAAATAAATGATGGGTGGTGTCTAAAGAGGTTGGGGGGGGTGGGGTCAGTCAAAAGTTATGTGGGAATAGATGCGCCCTTTTGACTATGGGATCCATGTCTCTCCCACATAATAGGATGATGATTGCACTTGATACTATCATCTCGCGTGGATATTCAATTCCTTATAAATAAATGGAACCCTCCATGAAATATGTCTAATAAATTTCCCTTTTTCTTATAATATGATTCTTGACTTCTAGTCAGAGACAAGTATTATGAGGTGAAGATATACAATACACACATGTACTTCAGTCTTTTGAAGTCGAAGTGTTTACATGCATATGTGTATCCTTAAAATATATCACCATTCATGTACTACGGTAGAATGAAGATCTCCCCCCCCCCCCCCCCCTTTTCCTTAAAACTTATCAAGACCGCCTCCTCGCAAAGGTATACCGCGTGAAGTGAGCGTCCTACGAAGACACTACTTGCCCGTCTTGCCTTTGTGGTACTGAAACCACAATCCATATCTTTGTGGAGTGCGCGTTTGCACACTAGGCGTGGCACACTCTTCGGCTGGCTATTGATTTTGATGACAGTCTTTGGTCCCTTGATGACTTGAGGCTAGTCGAAAGCTTTCTCGAGCAGGCGATAAAAGCATTCTAGTTAAAGTCCTTCAGACCTTGCTCCATGCCGTGTCATGGGTCATATGGATCTCGGAATCACTTGATTTTCAGGGGTTCTAAGATGTATTTTGAAAATATTTGGGATATGGTAGTGCATGAGCCTCCATGATTGTGGTGTTCATTGTGTTGGTGTGAGCAATGTAGCCCTGGTAGACCTCTATTCTATCAGGTTAATTAATGGGTCACGATCGGGATTCTTTCCCGTTGTGTTTTTCTTTCTTCCTCCTCTTTGTATGCTTTGGATGTTTTTTTTTTAATAATAAAATTAAAACTGAATGTCTATCACCTTTTATTAAAAAAAAATTACTACAATAGAATCTAATACTTTACACCACATCTGTGGCATGGGAACTCACTCACCCTCAACTCCACCTACACTTCGGCATCCATGCATACTTAAATATTTCTTAATCCATTCCTTTTCATATATCACATGTTCATCTCTGTCTCCATTTTGGCTATCATCAGTGTTATTTAGTTAACCATGGTAAATGTATAACCCTCCCCCACTTTTGGGAAAGGAAAGACCTACCTTGTGGTGGTTTGGCCCACAAACACAACTGGTTAGTATTATTAGCTCGGTTGATAGGATCAGATATGATCAAAAAATAAAATAAAAATAAAAATTTACCAACACTAAAAAAATATTCAAATGTATTGTCAACTAACTCCGTTAGAAATATACATATTTTCAACCGTGGTTTAAAACTCGACCCAACCTAGTCGGTTGAACCGATTAAACTTTTACCCACTTTGAATTCTATTCAATTTGTCCTTAAAATCCGATAGTATAAAAAAATTCGATAAAACATAATCAACCGATCAACTGAATCGATAGTTTTTGTGTTGATTAAACTAACTGGTTCTTTATTCATATAAATTATTATTAATACTTGTTAAAATGTGAAATATAATAAAATATTTAGATTTTATATACTAAAATCATATTAAATAAAAGATTTATACAAAAAATTTTTTTAAAATTTATAAATCATAATAACAATAAAAATTAAAAAAATAAAGAGGGAAAACCGACATCTCATTTTCACCGCCCCCATAAAACACGGATTGACACTCAGAATCCAATAATTTTTCTCTCATCATCACCTAATCATCATCTATAACCCTTCCCTATAATCCAACCAACCACATCACGACTCGTGTAATCCGCTCGTGCGAGGGCCCACCTCTGTCTTCCTGCATCTGGGTCCCACTAGAATTAAATACAGCACGTGGCGTGTTCATAGCCGTACGTTTAGCCAGTACATCAGGATCGTCGATCAAGGCTGGTTTTTGGATTCCGATGCGGAGACCCAAAAGACAGTGAGTGGGTCAGACTATTTAAAATCACCTTGTCGCAGCACTGCTCATTTTTCAGCCTTTTCGATCAGTCCACGTCAACCTTTTTTTTATTTTTATCTTCTTAATTTAGGTTTATTTTTAATTTAGTTACCATACATAATTAATAAAACACATTTTGTGTTTCATTTATGAAATATGTACGGTGTACTTATGTAATAAAAAGTGAATGTTAGAGTGCGGATATCAGCGCTCCACGTTCTAAGAAACTCATCTTTAAAAAAATATATAAAAAAAATTGTGCACTTTAGCAAAACCCACCCTCATATCGACATTTTCTCTGACGATGGTGATGAATTATAGTCGACTGATAGTTTGAATGTGTATATCAATCCAAGTCGGTAATCACTTGAATGACGGTGTTGAAGTATGATCGGCAATCACGTGGGTAACGATGTTGAAATATAGTAACCAAAAAGCCCGACGAAACAAAACTCTGAAAAAATAAATTAGCATTATTACAAGTTTTAAATCAATTATTATAAATTTCACATGTAAACACATAGAATAGACAATCATTGTTGTATTTATAAAATATAAAAATACAATGTTAGCATTCCATAATCAATAATCTAATTTTTAATTTATGCTAAAAAAAAATATTTGAAATTTTGAAAGTCACATAACACAACTTTCAACAAATCCCAAAAATCATTTTCCACGTAGACATTAAAAACTTGGGAAGTAAACAGAAAGATTGGAAAGTAAACAAAAGGAATTGATAGAGAAATTTTAATTCAATTATAGAAATATTTTTGTTTGTATTATTGAAAATATGATGTTTATGTTTGCTGTATTTTTAGGTAGGAGGAGCAGAGGGTCTCCTCGAAATTCGGGCTCACATCGTAAGTCGAACCTACGCATCCCTCGCTGACAAACCGACATTCAAACACGTCGGGCCCGCCCATCTGGCCGTCCATGTTTTATGATCGGACGGTCATGGGGCCACTTGTGTCCAACATCGCCGACTTTTTCACAGGCGTATTTGACGGAGGGAACAATGGGGCGGGACCATATATATGACACCATATGTGGCAATACGTATAATTAAATAGCAAGTACTTTGTGTTAAAATTTAAAATCCATATTTTTAAATGATAATTTGTTTCTCATTTATTTAGCCCTACTCTGGTAATAGCGATATAAACTATTTTAGAATAATATTTCATTAATGAATAAATAATGTTTACTTTATAGTTTTTTATTTTTAAGTCTCCATAGACCCAAGGGGTGGAGACAGGAATTAGAGTAAGGGGGGGCCGGAGGGCCAAGAGACAGAGGAAGATAAAAAGAATAATTATAGATATATGATAAGTTAAGGACAAAATTAAGACAGTTAAATATATAATGATCGAGTCTTTGAAGTAATAATGATTTAGATTTAAGGTATTTTTTATATACTTCTTTTCCTATATTTGTGATCTGGAATAATTTATAGAAGATTAAAAAAAAATATTGAAATATCATTATTCTCATCACAACTAATTGAACAAAAAATGAAGCTTCAAAAATTGAAAAAATGAATATGAAAAAAAACCATATTATAAAAACATATAAGAATATCCTTTAAGTTTATATTTTAGAAAGAGAATTTTAAACCTCGGTTCAAGAAATCTGAGAGACTCAATATAGCCATTATTAAAAATTAATATAAAAAAATCACCAAAATATCCAAATTATTAGTGATTTTTTAACCCCACAAAACCATACACCAATATTTCTATAAAAAAACATTTCACAATTTTTTTTTAAAAATTTGCGACTCCAAATCTCAATGAGCGGTCTTTGTAACCTAATTTACATTTGTCATGTCTAATGTAATATATAAAATCAGTCAACGCAATACATGTTACACTATTACAGAAAATACAAATAAAATTTATGCATTTATTTCATATGAGTATATACTTCATTTCTATAAAAGGTGAATATACTTTATTATATAAACATATACTTCAAAAATAATCAAATGTATGCAGCGGCGGAGTCATAATTTAACTCAAGCAGGGGCTTGAAAATAACTAATAAATGTGGAGATTTTACTACTTATTTACATTATTTATCAGAACCTAAAAAGAAAATGAAAACTAAAAATAAGAAATGAACAAAAAATAAAAATAATGAAAATTAATATATATTCCCAAGAAAAACACTATAAGTTTTTACTTTAAAAAAGAATAAAAAATTAAAACTTAAATCTTGGGTTCTTTTTTTACTAATTTGTGAACACGCACACCAAAATATTACACAAAAAATAAATGAAAAATGATATGTCTATGCAGCCCAAATTGCAATCCACACCGTTTTTTTTTAAAAAAAATCATACACTCTCCTATGTTGGTATATGAAATAAGCATATATTGAGATACATTAGTGCATTTTTTTCATATTGAAAAAATAATAAAATGTTTTACCATACACCGTCAATACGCAGTATATACACCCTATTGTATTATATGGGTTGCAAAACGGGCTAATGGATGAGTATATCAGCAAATATGTGGATACAAATTTTTTTATTGCTTGGTAGATACAATTTGTTGATCTTTGATTTTGTTTTCATATATGATTTGGTACTTTCATTTTATTTATTTTTTCAAAAAAATTAAGCAGGGGCTGGAGCCCCTCCTTGTCCGAAGGTGGCTTCGCCCTTGAATGTATGCATTTTAACCGGATGTAAAAGGTATTGCACGTAACATTTTTTAATTTTAAACACACTCCTTGTTAGTTTTTGCAAAAACCCTAACCAAAAGGGTTTAATTATGCACAAATCATTTTGAAAGGTATTCCAGTAAAATCTTTTAAAAAATTTGTGTAAAATAACCCTCAAAAGGGCATTTAAAATTTGAACCTTTCTGAAGGTGGAAATAGAATTTCAAAAAGGATATATTAACAATAATTTTTTTTGAGGGGTCAAATGCAAAAAAAAATACTAAATCTTCCCCACCCATGCATTACACATGCATTACGAGCCATGGCTTGGGGGGGCCCGGGCCCCAGCCCGCCCCCCTGTCTCTGCCCCTGCATAGACCGTAGGATTTAGTTATCGATCATTCACGTCTTCATATTTTGATTTTAATTCTCATTTAAAGGATATGTTCCTTTTTAGTCCATACAATCATACAATTACAAAAAAAAATCCAAATAATTTAGGGATAGGTCCCTCCCGGGGGCTAAAAAAGAATCTAGGGACTAAAATCAAAATATGAAAAAGTGAATGATCGATTACTACATCTTATAGTTTATAAGAACTTAAAAAATAAAAAACCATTACTTTATTATATTTTTAAATAGTTTTATTAAAAAATTAAAAGTGAATAAGATGTGAATAAAAATTATAAACATTAAAAATTATATGATAGATATGTGTGCAGGTGATCACAAATGATCTCACATTTAACTTTCATGATTTTTTTTGTAATTGTTTTAAAAAAATGACAAATAAAATAAGGCGTTTATGGGAAAGAAATAACTCCATTAGATATAAAAAATTAATTTCTCCTCATCATATATTTGAAAATTAGCATTCCCATTCTTTTGTTAAGGAAGTGTTGGGAAAGCGTTAGCATCGATTAGGGCCCGTTTTAGGGCCCGTTTGGCTCCGCGGTTGCGCGGATTCCGCGGTGAAAAAGCCGCAGAAATGCAGCGCGGAGCCAAACACCTGTCACCTCTCGTCTAAACAAAAAAAACCGACATTTTTATGGGTGACATTATTTTTTGTCGGTTTCAAACCTCAAAAACAGGATTTTAAACTATGGTATTATTAGGTGGCTTTTCATAATCTTGGGGTTTCAACCGCCGATCAAAACGGGCCCTAGAGACAACGCTTCACTGCCACGGGTTAAGTTCGTGGATGTGGAAGTTGGGGCTTCGGTCCCAAACAATGCTTTAGTTGAAGTCTATATTTTATAAAATATATAATACATAGAATTTAATGGACCAATGAAATAGTTTTTTTTAATATATTCTATTTTTTTAACATATTCTGGTTTAAATTACCTAGCTTTAATTTTTTTGTTGTATTTTGTTTTGGACATTTTTATTTTAAACTCCATTTTAATATGAGTTTAAATAGATTTTCTCTGTTAAAAAGTAAAAAAATTTCAAACTCAAATTCACATACATTTTTAGTGTTAAATTTTTCAAATCACCATCTTTACTTTTAAAATTTTTAAAATTTCAACCCACATCTAAATACAGTATATTATGAATTGACTTTTTTTGTGTAAAAATAAATTATATTTTGACCTTTTTAATTAATAAATCATTTCCCGCCAAAAAAATTAAAAAGTTATGAAAACTGGGTTTTCCGTACATTCTGGGGAAATGATACAAAATAACTGCAGATAGTGTATGGTGAAATAAAACAAAATAAAAAATCTAACAAAAAAGTTGATAAGGTGGTCAGATGAAGAGTGAGAAAATAATAATAAGGTAATGATGGAAAGATGAGGAGATGAATTTTTTAATTATTTTTGTCCTCTTTTTCCACTCCGGGTGGTAGCAGGTAATAGCTGTGTGGTTGACTGGAAACACCAGGTTGACAAAAAAAGAATATACAATATTTATTTTTTCATGACTCAAAAATAGAAGACCTGGGAAATGAAAGAAAAAGAAAAAAAAGAAGAGTTTTCAGTCAGGTGTGTATTTATCATGTACGGTCCAGATTTCTTGATTCATTTTTGTATGATGAAAACAGTGATCGAGTGTGGTTAGGTTTTTTGGGTTCCCAAAAAAAGAGAGGAGTTTCAGTTCTTGTGTCACATGGCCATCTCGGTTCCATTAATCCTAAAGTGGGGAGACAATTATTATAAACCTTAATTTGGATAACAGACATATTTTATTCAATATAAATAAAAAAATTAATTTTTAATTATTCTCATTAACAAAATATATATAATAATAATTCTTTTTGCTATTTAGTAGACCATTTAGACAAAATGTGAGAAAAATGTGTAGAAAATCTAATCTAAAATAAATATTAAAGATAATGCAGGAAGAAGAGAGAGAGAGAAACACAAAATACGAAAAACTACATCTTTATTTTTTTAATAATTTAATAAAGAGATTGCATAAAATCTATTTATAGAATAAATAACTAATTTGGATAGATACAAATGATCTTATCCATTACAACTAAAACTCTTTAAAATGTAGATAAATAAAAAAAGTGAAATGAAAAAATGATTTAACATATGAGATCCTCTATTTTATAAAAGTTGATGATAAATCATTTAACATGATGGTTTTTTTTTATACTTGTGGAAGAGAATGAATGAAATAACATAATTATCTATTCTCATTCATTGTAGCATTACTATATTTATTTATTTTATTCTACATTTCTACATTTATTCTTTTACCTAAAGAAGGGCTAAAAGTACAGAAATAAAAAATACATTCTTTCATCAACTAGTATGAAAAATACATATAATTTTAAATATTAAGCCATGACATGAGAACCGTCATCCTATTAATTACTTTTGGGTGGATGTTAAAAAGGTTGATTGTCATGTTTTAAATTGGTTAGGTTAAATTTTAGGTCAATTTTTTAATTACTAAAGGTCAATTTGGTAAGATCATAAAAGTTAGAAGTACTTTAACACTATGGTCTTACTTTTTAGTTTTTACACCTTTACAAAAGTACATATACATTCTTTGTTAGAGCATCTCTACATTGTGGGGATAGATTACCACTATAGCATTTAAGGAGTCATTTCTTTTTGTCATTTTAAAAGTCTTCTTATTCTTATCATAACTTTATGCAAAATGATCAAATACTCAAGTTATATCTATAAATTAAATTATGTTTAAATATCAAATGAATAAAAATATATTATAAAATTGATCAAATATTGATTTAAAATAAATATCATTTAAATAAAAATTATTAATAATGAATATAAAATAATTAAAAGTAAATTAAAATTCTCAAAAAACATGAAAAATATATATAATGAATAAAAATTAATTATTAATAATGAATAAAAAATTCATGTAAAGAAATACCCATTATGCTCGCATAAGAAACAAGAACAGAAAGAGAGAAAATTAATTTGGATGTAGGGAATAAATGTGGCTTTCCACCCATAGGAGGTGTGTTAAGGAAAAATATAGTGAGGGAGGGGCATAGAAAGACTGTCGAAATTGGGTTTCAAGATATTTAACTTCCCATGGGAAGAAAAAAAAGGTATAGGGAGGCTTTTAGAGATGTTATTATATAACTTTCAAAAAATATATATACCTCTAATGCTAAGAGAGCCTAAAAAATAGATTAAATGTATTTTCCTTCATTTCACATGCGGAATTGGATTAATCTAACGTTGGTCGAACAATTTGATTGTTTAACGCGTTCTGATCATCAGATCTTATCATTTTTTATATAACATACTAAAAATAGTTATGTGTGTATCATTAAAGAAAGAATTTAATGACAAAATAGTTCAATTACAAATATTATTGATATGTCTATCTTGATGTGATAAGATCTGATAGATAAACTTGTTGGACAATCACACTGTCCTGACCCATTCCCCCATCACATAAATATAAAAATATACATAAAATAAAATCTCAACCTATCCATTTAAGTGTCCTTCGTCTCCTCCCACTTCAAACACTTCATAACATCTCTCTTTCTTCTTCACTTGCTCCATCTCTCTCTCTCCCTCTCTCTTTCTACATATACTTCTCTTCATAATTGGATTGTTTGAGGGGAATGTTGTCTGGCTCGAGGCGTTCGTTTGGGACATATCAATCACTCTGTGCTTCCTGTTAATGTGTTCTCTCTTCTCTCTCTCTATATACGAAGGCATCGGACCAGGCTTCATCCCCCTCAAATCTCTCTCTTTCTCTCTCTACAACTTAGTTTCTATCTCTCTCTCTCTATATATATGTGTGTGTGTGGAATAGTTTTGTGAAGGTGGGGTTGAGGGGACTGTTGTCTGGCTCGAGGTCATTCCATTTGTTTTTCACATTAAACACATAAAACATATGGTTTTCAATGGCCTCGGACCAGGCTTCATTCCCCCCAAACCTGTATTTGGCTTTCTCTTTTCAATGCCTCTCACAGGCTCCCCATCTTTGCTTCTCAAGGTAATGGTTCATCTCTCTCTCTCTCTCTCTCTCTCTCTCATGTTTTCTTCAAAAAAGTTTCAAAGCTTTTCGTAAACCATGTGAATGTCAATTTTACAGGTCTCTTTTTGGGTCTCCTTTGACTTTGCAAAAGCTTAAACTTTATGCAGCAGTTTTTTTTGGCTTTGCTGATTTTTAATCTCTACAGGTCTCCGTATATATGTGTATATGTCAATCTCTGTTGTCCTGGTCCATTATTTGCTCCCACTGCAACTGATACTGATTTTGTTGATTTTTTGTTACATCTCAATCTTTTGACATGCTTGTGTTTTTTTGGGTATGTATCATATATGTATTTAGAGATTCATTTACATGGTCCATCATTGCTAAACCAACTATTCATCTCTCAAAAACATGAGTTACTTATGTTGGTGGTCTTTTCTTTCATCCCACAAAAAAGAAAAAAAGAAACAACTACTAGTGACCATGGCACATGAAAATGAAAAGGAAAACATGCCAAAAAAGGGATGCCCCTCCTGTGAGAAAGAAAACCATAATGTGTATTAAACAAGGTTTTTAAATGGGATGCTATTATGACTCACCTTGTTCAAAAATACTATGAAAAGCTAAAATTAGAGAAGATGTTCCATCATTCAATGAGTTGTCCCATCTATGTAATGGGTGTCTAATATATGCCAATCACTACAATTGTTTCCATCAATCAAAACCTTCTTTTTTTTGTTTTGCATTTCTTGGCTAGGTAGTCTTAATGAACACTGATGAGATTTCTGAATCTGTGTGTGTGTGGTTTGTGAGAGTGTATTAATGAGTGTTTGTCTGGCTTTCAGAGAGGGCCATGGGAAATGTAACTGACCACATTGAATGATATTTGGTGGATTATAATAATGAAAGACAGACACAGAGAGTGAGAGGGGTGCGGGACATGTGGGGGGAGTGAATGAAGAGGTGCCATAGTTAGATTTTTTAACTAGAAAAAAAGGAACCATTGCAACTGTTCCAGGTTTTGTTTTAGTCGCCTTTATGGTGCCTCAAATGAAAGCATTTTAAGAATGTATTTGATTTTAGGAAGGCTTTTATGTAGGATTTGGAGTGGATGAAAGATGGATGTTTGTTATTCCTAAGTAATGGAAGCTTTTTCATATTTAATAATGGAGGGCTGTTTTATTTGTTGTGGCAATATTGTTCATAGTTGTGTTTACATATGGTCATTGCTTGGACATTGATTCTTGAAAAAAAAGAATTTTTGATGATGAACTCAGTTGATTCAGATGCAACCAATCACTCGCTGAATTCAATAAATTTTGTTGGCATGTACATTATTTTGTAGTTTTATTAAATAATAGTCCAGTCATATTCAAAAATTGAAATCAAATTGGCAAGTTAATTAGATTGTTGTGTTGGTATACAAATTAAGGTAGCAATTGAGACACTTTTTGGATAATTATGCTTTTGTATGAATCAAACTTAACATAAACATGCAGGTTCCCATATGTCCTAAATGATTTCAAATTTATTTTAAAGAAACCAAAAAAAGCCACTTCTAATTGTAAACAGTTAAAAAGGAGCTTTTCAAGGATTACATATATATATGTTTTGAACCTAATTAAAAAAACAGCTCTTTAATCTTCAATTTTTACATATACTCCTACAACATAATTAGCATGAAATAATGGTCCTGTTGTGTACTGTGGCAACTGGCGTGTCTCTCAAAGATATATGACACTTTAAGAAGCTGATCCAAAATTTTAAATAGAGGGTCAGGATTCTTGTCAGTCCCCAATAAAAGATCAACATACGACATTTCACATGTTGTCTATGATATTTTCAATGATATTATAATTTTATATTGGAGAATGACGAGTCTTGAAATCTCGCATCCAAATTAAATAACCATCATGTGAAAGCATGTGAAATATTAATCAGCAACTTTAATTAACTCAAGTAGGGGAACTATGTTAACATCGATCAACAAACTGTTTTAATGTCATTTAATGCTGTAATTAGCCTTTGAAAAGTTCCTAGTGAAAAAAAGTAAAAGAAAAATGAGCTTTCATGTTTTGGAGAACAAATTTTCATTTGGAAAGATGTAATTGAAACACCAACCATTGAACTTGAAGTGCTTGTGCTAGCTATCCAGAGATGTTTAAAAAAAAACACAATAATTGTTATGTTAATATTTGTAAAAATATATTCCCATCCAATATAATAGATCACAAAAAAAGACTTGTCTCCATATTTAATCCAAATAATCAATGCAACCTCTAATGCTCCAATTTTATTGATTACGTTTACAGGAGCTTCAAATTTTAATGCCTCAATGAACCTCACTTATATGTTAGCTAGCCACATTGATATTGGATTATTGATGATTTTATGCATTACAATCTAGCTTTTCCCTAAAAAAATATTTTCTTTAAATGTGAGCAATGAATTCAAATTTCCAAAATGAAGCAAACATGATATAAATTATTGGATTGAATTCAGACCCTTTTTTTAGTACTACATGAACTGTGCCACTCAGCTGGCTTACCATACAGTGATGCATTACATTTCACTGTGTTACCATATCCATGAAACAAATGCCCACACAGTGCAAGTAGTGTGAACTAATGATACATAATTCAAATTCAAATTTAATATTATATTATATATAATATATAAAGCTACAGTGAATATATTAAATGAGGTGACGAGGATCCTACGTTGCATGGGGAACAGCATTGTCGCCCGACATCTGCGACTTGGAGAACAAGAGATAGACCTTGAGAGAGCCCAATATAGAGTTACTATTCATTATTACTATATAATATATTGAAATAGTGGTTTTTGTTAGGCCTACTTGTACCATATTGTATATTTATTATTCATGTCATGTTCAGCATGGCTGATATATAGTTTTTTTTGGGTATGGCTGATATTTGTTTTCACATCAGAAACCAAAAAGACAACACATAATCCATATAACATAGCCTCGTGACTACCCTAACATTTTTCTTGTCCGCATGTCACCTTTTGGTGTTACTGTTCAACATTACATATTTGACAGCTAGTTGTATAACCAGAGGTTCCAAATAACACATAAATTATGTTATATATATATAGGTGCTTGTGGTTACTTGGGGATATTACAGTCTACTTTTTTTAAGGGAAGAATCCATGTAACCCCCTGTAAAATGTCTGAAATTCAATAACTCCTCACTTTTCCTTTCCTGAAATCCATATAACCCTCTGAAAGCCCTTATGTAAATCCCAATACACCCTTGAGTTAAATTTTTATTTATCGATGAAGAATATCATATGAACATTATGTTTGGTTAACCTTAGCTAAAAACACAGTATACCAGAACTCCTTCAATGTTTTAAAAATGTGAAAATTATTTGTAAATGACGATTTTATTACTCCCAATAAAATTTTATAATTTATTTAGATGTATTAAATCACCATTTATAGAGGGTTTTCACATTTTTTAACATATTGTAAAGATTTTTGGTATATTGTATTTTCAGAGAGAATTAATCAAACAGAATATTCACATAATATTCATCAACAATCAACATAAATTTAATTCAAATGGTTATTTGGATTTACATAAGTGTTTTCAAAGGGTTGTATGAACTTCAAGAAAAGGTAGAGGGTTATATGAATTCCAGGCAATTTACAGGGGGGGGTTATTTGGATATTTCCATTTTTTCTTTAAATCACAACCAAATTGGTTACAGTTATGAGTTATTCTTCATGAATTTATTTGGATGCTGCTATATATAATTTAAAAGTGGACGCTAAATGATATGGAAATATTTGCATTATCTGTGCGATAAGCTTTTAGATTAAGAGTTTTTAAAACTTAAAGAATTGAATACGTAAATGTTGATCAATTTATTGTATGTTCATCCACAGTGTAGACAAAGATTTAATTCAAAGAAATATTTAATTGTGATTTGGATCTCAATAAATTAATGGGGTAATATAAAGTTATCATGGCATTAATATGAACAAGAGTGAAATATGGTGACAATGGGAGCCCGTTACACACAATCTCATATGAGGACTATGCCTCTTCAGATAAAGCACAAGTAGTTTTTCACAAAAGTTAATTTATATAATTCTTCGGAGTATGAAAACTCTGCAATTTAATATTAAAACACGTGAGATTATATCTGGATTGCACATAAAACTGTCCCAGACAATTATCCTCATAAATGTTTCATGTATAATTTTTTTTTAGGGTTTTTTTTTATTTTTAAGTCCCCATAAACTACATGATTTAGTAATCGATCATTCACTTTTTCATATTTCAGTTTAAGTCCCCCAGATTTAAAGGATATGTTCTTTTTAGTCCCTCATAGGGACTAAAAACAAAATCAAATAATTTAGTATTAGGTCTCTTCTAGGAACTAATAAGAAACATACTTTTTAAATCTATGGACTAAAACTGAAATATGAAAAAATAAGTGATCGATCACTAAATTATATAGTTTACAGGGATTAAAACATAAAAAACCCTCCTTTTTCTGTGTATCTGTTTCTTGTATAATTGCCACAATTATGCATTTTCATAAGCATGTAATTATTGACATATTCAAGCATTGAAATATGAAATATATCCATTTCAACAAGTCTCTAATACTGCTGACATTGAATTGAAACCAGAGACAGATAGATGATAGAGAAAGGGAGATAGGAGCAAAGTAGAGCCTAAGCCTACTGTACTATGCACGCAGACATGTCTCTTGGGCGAGATCCGTTTATTATAAGATGATTATCAAATACATTCAATTATATTAATTTTTAAAATATATTAAACATCATCTAATGATATATATATATATATATTCATGAAAAGTGTATATTATTTCATTTTAAATTAAATGAACTGATTTTTAAATATATACATAACCTACCGAGGTACATCGTTGGATAATTATTAAATGACTAAAAATATATACAAAATTACATTTGCAAATGTAAAAAAGACTAACAGCGACGTTTTAACATAACATAACATTTATGTACTCTTCTCTCGCTAGATTATGACATAACATTTCATTCATGTATCTTCTCTTGTTGGATCATGACATAACATTTATGTACTCTTCTCTTGTTGGATCATGTGCTCTGATTCCTCCCACTAAACAAAATTGAATATCAGGGTCACATTTAATATGTATTACTACTATAATAATTTGTATAGTACATGGTACTAAACGGTTTGTTCTAAACTATGATCCTTAATACCATATACTATACCGATTATTGTAGTATGAATGTGATCATACACTCATGTGTAACTCAACGAGTGAAAAAAAACAAGACTAAAAGGGAACATTTATAAGTAATGTAGATCCAATAACCAAAATAAAATCAACTGCGATGGTGAATTTAGATCCAATAACCGAACTTAATCTGTATCACATTCACTATTGTCAATAACAAACACTGAACCTAAGATAGATCCAAGAGAGATCAATATCCTAAAATTTGGAGCCCTGGTGATAATGAAGTTGATGTCTCTTCCAACCATTTCAACAATCAAGCTAGAGAATATGAAGCAGGTGAAAGATGAGCATATAAAAGATGAAATGAATCGAGATATGGGGGTCCACTTTGCATTCGGGCTCCAAGCTAGTAAAGATGAGCGAAATTTCTATGAATATACGTATCCCAAATTGGGCGTTGACATTGAGAATGCCCAGTGGATCTAAAATGAAATAACAAAACCAATAAAAAAAACAATGACTAATTATACATTAGCATTAAAAAATGATGGATACTTACTCTTCAGTTCCTACCATATATGGGTTTTTTAAGGCACTGTAATTGAACAAAATATAGGATTAGAATCAGATAAGAAAACAAAAATATAAATGACTTACAATACCAAGCATCGCTTCATCTGGCTTCCCTATCATAGACATTACATAACACAAGGTAACTTAAATTGTGTGGGATAACACTCTTCATATGTCTTTTGTCCAAGTCATATATGTCTTCTTATAGTCCACTTTCTCTTTCGGATTTCAAATGCCTATCCAATGTCATTTTGCTTTATTGAAACTTTTTCTTCTTTACTTTTAGTCACCTTTCTTTGTCACATCACCTCTTGTGTTTCACTTTATTCCCTTGAGGAGTGGTGTCTTGTCCTTTCTTTAGAGAAGTATTCTCTTAATATAACATGTGTCACTTTGTTGTTGATAAAACATTCTCGTGAACGAATAAGCTTGAGTGAATTGATAGATCAGACTCGTGATTGAGTTTGGTGGATAGTCATAACCAAGGATCAACCTTTTGATACACTGGCAGACCCATAGTTCCTAGCGGGGGGCTTAACACCCCCCTCCCCCATCAACCCCAATATTTAAAAAATATGTACACATTTCTTGAAAATAAAAAAAGGATTAAAAACAACTAAGTCCCTCTAAACATGCTCAATCCTATATAAGTTATCACAAACTTAGGGTTAGACATATATATCATTTAAACTGTTATGGTTAATCAATTTAGTCCCTTAGTCAAATTCTCATCCATCTTAACGATATATTCTCATAATATTTCATCCATATGAAATTAAACACTCATATAAATCCCTAAAAATAAAGACAAATAGAGGTCCTTATAAAGGATCATTTTGCCCTTTACCACATTTTCACTTTTCTTCTCCTTTTAACATTCCCTCTCTCCTCTTCAACCCCTTCTCATCTTCTTCAACTTCTGATTATCTTTGATGCACTGACATCCCATTTGATAGCCGAATCAATGAGCATTTAGAGTTTATGTACATTCACTCTCTTTTTTATGCATGATATAAATTAAATTTGGATTTTTTATTTTTAAGTTCCTATAAACTATAAGATCTAGTTATTGATCCCTCACTTTTACACTTGTGTGTAACTCAACGAGTGAGAGAGAACAATGCTGAACCAACATGTCTAAAGTAATGCAGATCCTATAACCAAAGTAATAATAAACATGATGGTGAATTTGGATGAACTACCACAAATAAGAGGACCCAGCGTAATCTGTATCACATTCGTTGTTGTCAATATCAAAAACACTGCACCCAAGACATGTTTCTTGAGCCAATATCAAGCTCTCCTCTTGTGCTATTCACCAAGTCAACCACTGATTGGACCCGTACCATGGTGGTCCGAATTTAATGTCTGCTTTTTGAGGGGGGTCCAAATCAATCAACTTTTTGAATTAGTCACTCGGGGTCTCATACATGAAACCTTGGGAGGAGGTAATTATGAGAGTGAGTTTTTGGATGACAATGTTAGGTAGTGTAACATATACTTCAACGTCATTTGCAGTATACATTTTCCCCAGATCTAGTCACTTTATATTTACTGGTTTAATATATATAAACGTATTAGTCAGTTCAATAATATATATTTTAATTTTTTCAAAAGTGCACAGTAGATTAAAAAAATATATATCTTTAAAAATTTCAATACATTTTGGAAACATCAGAAACAGACAGCATGAATATTGTCCCCAAGTCTTGGATATTGGGTGGACCTATCAAACTTTGCCTGATTAGATGTCTCTTTTAATCAGGAGATCGTCAATGGTGTTTTGGTACGCATTGTTTTTCTTAAGCATTACTTTGCTCTATTTCTCTCATCTATTTTGGAGTAGTACTTCGAGTTTAGTAATAAAATCACGATAGCAACATTTATATTTTCTCAAGAAAGAAAGAAAAAAACTCCATAATTATTTCATACTTTGTTATAGCATGAGTTAGACTGTTAGTCTGTTAGAGCACTCCAACCCTGAAACCCACACACACAATAAGTTTAAGTTTCAGTAAAATCCCATAAAATCTACCCAAAACCTATCTCAAATCAAGGGAGACTCAATTACCACACACTGATTTTACCCAAATCATCAACCGCTCTTTTTTGGATGCTTCAATAGACATTTTTGGGTACAAGGAAAAAATTATCCCCCAAGTTTTTTTAAAATTTATTTTCTTTTTCTTTCTTCACATTCTCTTCATTTTTTTATCTATTACTTCCAAAAAAATAAAATTCTTCAAACAATGGAAGATTATGTTTTTTTTTGAAAAATTTCAGGGAGAGGATTGATTTGGAGAGAAGGAAAATTTAGTGAGAAAAATATTTGGAGGAAGGGTGTGGAAGAGAAGGGTTCATAGAAAATAGTTTGACATAAGATAGTTTTAAAAAAGATTTAAGCAAAACTGAAACCATGATGGGGGAACATCAATATCAAATACAGCTTTTACTCAATTTTAATGAAATTTGATGAGTAGTTTATCTTATATGCCCTATAAAAACTGGAAGAAATGAAGATAGTAAAAGAAACTAAAGCCAAGTCTAAATATCATGAGCATTTACACTATTGACGATAGTAAAAGAAACTAAACCCAGAGTGTGAGAATTCGTATAAAAGAATGAGCAGTATGAGATTTAACATACCTGTCTTAACGAAATCTATCGACGCTTTTATACATCTTCCTCAGATTCAACATACTGAAATATGCCACCTGTGTGATTAAATCCACATGATATTTGCAGCGCTTTTACACTATCACCCAAGTGCACTACACGGGGCTCAAAATAGTCAACTTCATCACCTTGTCCCTGCAAACAGAACATCAAGCATCGTTACGAGAAGAGTACAACTAGAGAGCAATCACACATCTAAAACTACACAGTTAGCAACCCAGAAAATCGACTAATCAAAATAGAGGTGAGACAAATCAACAGTGATTTGACATAACGTCTGTTTGATCAATCTTATACACTGTTTTCTAAAAGTTCCAAGAAATTCAAAAGTGGTTGAGTATGTGTAAACATAAATTTAAAAAGAAATGAACTCCTAGATTTTTACTTATTGAATCAGATGTTTTCCATCAATCTTAAATCACATTCTTGCTGCTCGACCTTTTTTTTCTAGAAGTAGAACAATAAAGAGCGGACCCCCTCCAGTTAAACTTCAAAGATGGTGGCAAACAAGATGTTTTACAAAAATTTATTTCCCACACTTTACCTTTTTAATGTCACGTTACTTCATTTTTTAAATTTAATATCCGCCATTCCCACTTGAGTCATCAAACAACAATTATTACAAACAACTTGCACCAAAGAACATCATCTGAGATGCATGGGATATACAAGTACTTAAATGGACCAAAATGAAGGGCAACAACAATTGGACAACTGCTATTCTCTCCAGCCACCTGTATCATATTACAAATGTGATACCAAATTTATACTAAACATAATGCTCATAATATGATTGTAAAAATTCTTTGATATACTAACAAATACATCCTACATAAAAGAATTTTTTCAGAAAAACAACAATTCTGACAAACATTTTGAGCAGGAGATAGAAGTTAAAAAAGCTATTTATATGGAAAACATATGAATATAATATGTATAGATACATCTAGATAGTGTAGGTCACACAAAGTTAACCAGGATATCGGGTGCACAGCTTGGCCACAATCATGGTATTGACATCATTAGCATCAATACTTTAACAAAACACTACAGAAGAAAGAAAATAAAACAACCACACTAAATCACAAATATCGTATAACAAATTTTGTTGTCAATTAAAAACTTAGCAAGATTCACAGGTAATTAATTTTGGCATCTTTGGGGCAACAGAACCATAAAAGGCAGACATTCAATCAACTAAAAACTATCAAGAAACCTTGACATGCAGCCAGTTGCACCTCACAGGTTCAGAGAAAAACTTGTGAACTTTAAAATATTCAAGTAGAAGCAGTTTCAACGTGATAAAGCAACCAATAAAAAGCATGTCATCAGATTGGTGTCACTTAAATTAGGAGAAAAGAGTATGTATGAAGAAAGGAGCAAACCAATTGTCCTCCGGATGAGAGAACTTCTTCATAAAATGTTCCATATGAACCTCCCCAACCCCATGTAAAAACATTTCCACCTGGACATCATTATTTTAAAATGTGAGTCAAACACAACCCCATCAAGAATAAAAGCATTGGGGATCAACTAAGCTATTGTGCAGAACTGCAGATAAGAGGTATGTCATTCATATCATTAAACAAGCAATTTCAATCAATCATAGTTTTAAATACTTCTGTATCCTATGTAACTAATCAACAAAATCTCAATATTTGAAGTATCAACATTGATGGCATACTTTGTGACATGATTTATTTCAGTTTTTGTGCATGAAGCCAAGGGTGATTTCAAAATGACAAAAATATAATATACTTCCAATCCTCTCGGACTTATACAATATTGACTTTGATGTTCCGACGCACGATTTATTGCAATTGTGATGATAAAACAGTGATAATAAACAATTATTGTAAGGGGCATCAAAACAGGGTGTGTTATGAACTTATGATTAAAAAAAAGTTCTGTAACAGAGACAGGTTTCAAGGATATTCCCATTACCAGAAATTGCAGCTGTATGCTTCCAACCACAGGATACCTGTAGAAAACCAATCCTCAAAAAAAAGAAGAACAATTACAATTGTAACAGAGAAAATCACTTGAAACAAAATTGGTACATAAAGTTGATGCTTTACGGATATAAATTCAATAAAGAGCAAAACTAACCTCAGATATAGGTAAATTAAGTAATTGACCTTCAACTCTTTGAGGCATGCGAATCGCATCTATGCCACTGAATTTAAGAAAATACTAATTCAATTATAGCGTAGAACACACAAAAATGAGGTCTTCAAGTTACAGCATGTAATACAAATTGATGAGCAGTTACCTATGGCCAAGGCATCCATTTTCATTTGAGCCCCACGTATAAAGTTCTCTATCGCCTGCATGAAGTAAAAATATATGGTAAAGTACCACATTGTCAACTATAATTACAGAGACAACATAATACTATAGTTACAGTTCAGTTCCCAAAAGAACCTATGCAGTAAAATTCATTGGTGAAAAATATCATCAAAATGTAATAAAACTAAAATATCAAGACATCGAAGAAATTGAAAATACTTTGAGGGGTGTGGGTGTGGGTGTGGGTGTGGGTGCACCAGATTCTTGACTACTGTCTATGAATAGAACCTCAAGGAACATAGGGATACAGGTTGACGGTGATGAAAAAATTGTTTCCTACTTGGCAATGCTTATTACATATTGGTGCATATCTCTAACCTGTTAAGACCAAAATGATATGATACAGTACAGTTCATGTTAATATAAGTGCATATCAAGACAGATATAGAATTCTTTGAGGGGGTGTGGGTGTGGGTGTGGGTGCACCAGATTCTTGACTACTGTCTATGAATAGAACCTCAAGGAACATAGGGATACAGGTTGACGGTGATGAAAAAATTGTTTCCTACTTGGCAATGCTTATTGCATATTGGTGCATATCTCTAACCTGTTAAGACCAAAATGATATGATACAGTACAGTTCATGTTAATATAAGTGCATATCAAGATAGATATAGAATTCTAGTAAGGATACACAGATAAAATACTGTTGGCCACAAAATCATCCAGTGACTTATTTTAGCACCAACAGATAAAAATAAGTATTGAATGATCCTATACAATATATATTAAACTAACGATATTTGAACAACGCTCTCCAATCATTTACTACTACTCATTTCACTTGCAGGATCTCAGAAGTTGTGACGTATAGACTTGTTGCGAAAGTAAATTGTTAAAAACCTAATATTATTTTCATAGCTGACACACCACTTTAGACATACCAAAAGGCCAAATGCTATAAGACCCAAATAAGGTATTTCATTTTAAGCCTGCACTTGTCTCTGAGTTCTATAAAAAAGAAATGAAATGGTGAATACAATAAGTGCTTAGCAATTATTTTGCAAGAAACTGTTGATAATCCCTGTGTAACCACAATTTAAAAGAAATAATATTCTCAATCAAAATAACTCAACAACTACAAGCTAATTCATGCTATAGTTTAAAGAGAGTACTTGTTAGAACACATGTATGGTAGCCTCCACAAGCAACTTCTTCTGCAATTGGAATTTCATTGATAAGTGAAGGTAAAGTTGCATTCTTCGATTCTCCAAAATGCTGTCCAAATGTGAAAATTGCCTCAATCAGATCAACATTAAATGAATGATCTTCCTACAGTATCACGAATATGAGAACTACAAAAGACAAATATAACTGTTACCAGCTTATCTGTTGTTTTTTCTCCAAAAATGAAAACAGAACCGTGTTCTAAAAAAAATAGAAGAATTATTAGCTTATTAGGAATGAGTCTGTAAACTAAATCCAAATCAATTAAAAGAAAGATGCATAATATACCATCAATACAAGCTGAGTTTAGTAATCCTGCAGCGATCTTCTTCACCTATACTTACAGAGTATATAAAATTTATCTCAAAATAAAAAAAGGCCAACCAAGATACAATTACAAATTGTAATTTTCAAAACATAATACGAGAACTGGTACCTTCACTGTATCAAAATTCTTGATAATCCTTGGTGAAAATTCACTGCATTTAACATTTCTTTAGAAATCATTCAAAAATTTAAAATATAATTCTTTGAAGAAAAAAAAGGAAAAAAAAGCCCCCTAAATTACAGACAAGAATTTGCAACATATGTAATTAAAAGACAATAGCAGGAACAATTGTTGGCAGACGACACTATCTTAATTTCATAATTGAGAACAACTAATTGAAGGAGACCAATGTTTCAAATCTCAGTATCAGCACCTGCCAGTCTAAATCAATATGCATCACTGGGATATCTGTTTCATCCAGAGTGGATCCAATGTACGATCAAGTTATCAGCACAGAATTTGCAACATATGTAATTAAAAGTCAATAGCAGGAACAATTGTTGGCAGATGACACTATCTTAATTCCATAATTGAGAACAACCAATTAAATGAGACCAATGTTTCAAATCTCAGTATTAGCACCTGCCAGTCTTAATCAATATGTATCGCTGGGATATCTGTTTCATCCAGAGTGGATCCAATACGCGACCAAGTTATCAGCACAGGTATTTGACAATCCATCTCTCTTATTTGAAGTGTTTATTTCTACTTGTTTGACAGGTTATTAATCATCTCCCTCATCCCTTCTCCTTCATAATTATATCGTTTATTAACAATGGGAGGGGAGGGTGTCATATCCCTATTAAATAGTAAAACTAAAAACTAATTTGATATATGATCAGTGCTCAATGCCCAAATACTTATCCAACTTAAAAAAAGAAGACACCACGATATATAAATATAAAAATCAATAGGTATATGGCAATATAACATATATTATCTGATATTTACTGGCATTTTTTCCATGGCCTCCACACTCCCTTTACTACAACTCTAGAAACAAAATCACAAAGCAAAGTAAATCATTTAAAACTATTTTGAAAATTTTGAATGTGGTAGTTAATTTCATAAGCTGTTCAAGGAACTTTGAAAAAGAATGAAATGCAAAAGTCAGCACCCAAAAGGGAAAAAAAGTTTAGCCCAGGAAGTCCAATTAAGAAAGATTAATGCATCTCTTCCAGTCATTTTTCTAAACAAAATAATAAGAAGATATTGCCTAATCATTACCTAATTTCTCATTATTGTTTTATGCATTATTAAATAATACTATTCACATGGTATGAATAACTGGTTGCATAATCCCACTATAAACAAAAATTTGCATTAGGCTGCAGTAGTGCACTCCATATGAAATTCAGAAAATTACCCCAAGTGTTAAATCCAAAATGTCATCATCAAAAATCTGATTGTAGAGCTTGCCCCAAAATATATAAGCAAATTGCTCAATAGGAGTAATTGAAAAGAAGGTGCTTCCATTGTAATTATATTTCTTCTATTACGCTATTGGTGCACCGCATTAGCTTCATATAGTATTCATTCACCTATGAAAACAACTTTCATTAGTAACATAAGGGCACATAGACTTTATGAAGACAAGAAGAGTAATCATTTCAAACTATTTAGTTTGTCTTCCTTCTGCATAACTTAAGCTAGTAAAGTCATTTGTAGGTTCTGCTTCTGTTTCACATCATCCACACAATAATATTCCCATCCAAGACAAGTTCAAAAAACACTACCAAACCCTCAACCAAATTTCGGATAACTTCCTTCTGCATAACTTAAGCTAGTAAAGTCATTTGTAGGTTCTGCTTCTGTTTCACATAATCCACACAATAATATTCCTATCCAAGACAAGTTCAAAAAAGACTACCAAACCTCAACCAAATTTCGGATAACAACAGGAGGACTTGTTTGGACTCATCGTTTTCCAACATTCCCCCCATCTTATTAAATTTTCCTAAGATAAAAATAAATAAATTTACAAAATAAAAAACCAATATAAAAACAAAACACACCTACAGAATGTGTAACAAGATTAAAATATATGGAAACCCTTACAATAATCTAAATAAAAATTATCAAATTTGTTAACAACAGCTTTAGCCCTCTCTGACCTTGAGCTCCCAAGAAAACCTAAAAAACTGGATTGATGTCCATGACCAAGTCTGCCAGAGCCACCTGCCCCCCAACTTAAGACATCCCCTTCATCTAGACACAAGATGCAGATATGGTATCACTTAAAGATGAAGCATGATGTCATTATTTAAAAGGGAAATAAAATGCAATAAGCACAGTTTTAAAAAAATCCAACTTCTTTTTCAAGCTTCTATTTTCTCACCTGTGATGGCAATTGAGTGCTCTGAACCAAGAGCTATATCTTTTACATGAATCCCCACCAAGGAATCAACTTTACTTGGAATTGAAACAACTTTCTCTGCAGCTGCAAGCACAAAAAGTAAATATGCCACTTATAGAAAGATCAGCAAATTCTGTTTCTTATTAGACTATGTTCAAAGTATAGAACAAAACTAGTAAAAGAACTTGGATGAGCTAAAACTATTGATTTGCATGTTCACCAACAGAAACCACTTCATCATGATCGGGAATTATACTCTACAACCAGCTCTCAAGATCAGATAATTAATAGAAAACCTATGGTAGAAAATTTTATTTACAAATAAGGAAACACTTTTGGCCTAACCCATGCCTGAAAATCCATGTATGAAACAAACACAAACACGCATGTTTATGCCATTACCAAGTCAGTGTCAAGCCTCCTGAGGATGTGGCCATGAATTAAACTTTGTAGTGTTACTAAGCCTCCATGTAAAACCTCAAATTATTAAAATTGTCTATAAATTGAGGTCTTACTTCCTCTCCACATTGAAAACTTGGTGACAAAGCACATCCACCAAACAAAGCTATTCCATACAGTATCTAAACACTTTTGGCCTATTTCCACGCTTTTACATATTTGGCCTCACCACACTCAGCAAAGTGATGGCTCACTCCAGAAGGGCTAATGGCATTTCAATACGATAAACAAAGATATCTCACTGTCATCTAGCATATCTAGATATATTTTGAGAAAATTAGTACCCTAGTTGATCAATGATATTTGGTGGTAAAATTCCTACCGCTTTCTTAAACAAAATAGAAAAAAATATCTTGCATCATAAACTCATACGCATTCATACCTTCTTTATTATTATTACTTTTTTTGGTGGATTATAGAAATAATATATTTCAGAATTCAGACTATTTATTACAGATACAGATGATAATCATGCGCATGAGATGCTTCATAAAGATGTTGGGAGATGAGAAGAAGACACATTTCAGCTTGCTTTCCTTTGTTACCGAATGTTTACTTTGGTGACATTTTCTCTTGTGCAACTTCAGGGAACTAACGAAGAAAACAATGATTTTTACCCAAAACTTTCCATCCTAGAATCACATGAACTGCAGATGGTTTCAAAAATGATATCTAAAATTCTTTTTTAAAGGGAAGGCCATGTTACCCATTTCATTAATGGAAAGACTACAAAGTAAAACATTAAAGTCATTTACACTACATCCCCTCCACAAGTTGCAAATTTACTCATCAACAGCGCGTGTGTGTGTGGAGTGTGTGCGCACACGTGCGTGTTGTGTGTTGGTGTGTGTGTGTGAGAGAGAGAGAGGGCTTTAAGGATCAAATAAAAACAATCATGAATTTTTCCCAAAAATTTCCATCCAAGCGTAACCTGAATTGCAGATGGCTTGAAGAAAGATGGTTATAAATCATTAAAATCAGTTACATGAAATAACCCTCGATGCGTGACAATATTTACTCATTCATTCTATGTGTGTATACATGCATGTATGGAAAAAGACGACAGACTGACTGATTTAACAGTCAGAAAATACATTTCCAAAGGTCACAATACCAGAATAATTATTAGGCAAGCAGAAGGGTTTGAACCCAAGACCTCATGGATGCAATTGTATGTCCAAGCTTGATTTTCACAGAATACCCAGAATCAATTTCCAAGAAAATTACAAAGTTCGCTCAAACCCCCAAAAGATCTTCATAATTTTGTTGGGCATAAAACACCACCAATTAATTTCACCATGAATAAATTAGGCAGATACATTTAAAGAAAACATAAAAATGAGAGAAATTGCTACCAATACCACATGGTCAATTGAAGGTAAGGTCAATATTACTTCTTCCAAATCCAAGCTGCCCACTAGAGTTATTTCCCCACATGTACAGTACCCCATCATCTGTCAAGGATTGCACAAAACATGTCAAATAAAAGTTGGAAATATTCTTTTAAATGGAAAATATAACAGGAAGAACAATGAAAAACAAAATTACCATTTACCACAGTTAAGAAAAGATGTGCCTAGAAATAGAACATCAGAGTATTAAACAACAAAGCATAATGGAAATGAAATGGCCTGCTTGGACTAAATAAAAACCATTATAAAAAAAAAAGGCAAATTTGGTTTTGCAAGTTTAGCTTTTTTCAGCGAATATTAACACTGAACATCTTTTCAAGAAACTTTGATGAGAAATAAATATTCACAGGTAATGGCGAATTAAGAATGTTTGATAGGTCAAACCATATGTTCAATGAGACAGTGCTCTGCACCCAGAGCAGAAAAACTTCTTATTTCCTTCCCCTAACAGGTTTTTTTTTTTTTGAAAGTTACCTTCCCTAACAGTTTAGGTCTTTTTTTTTTTGGTCATACTTCAGTGCTCATGATCCAGGAAGAAAATGTAATCTACTCTATAAGCACAATTTTCTTTCAATTTTCAACAAGAAAGGTCAAACCAAATATATAGATAAGATCTATAAAAAGAGAGAACTCATCACTCTTGATGTTCACCATTAACGGTTTATATAAGTTCTGTGGAGCATGGATACAGACTCGATTCAAACACATTGGCACAGAAAATCTTAAAAAAACTAGGACATTCAGAAAGCAGTTGATACATTTATGTGCTTAATGTAGTCCTTGAACATCATAAAAAGATGGAGGATGAGTTTCATTATCATATGGAAGAGAAATGCCAAGAAAAACCGATCCAGATGTGATAATAGATGGTTATTACTTTGCAACACATCGGCAAGGCTCAACTTCAATCATATGTTATTATATAAATCCTTTTTGTACATATCTATGCCATTTTCCTAGATAATTAGTGAAAACACTTTTTTTTTACTATTTAAAATATAAGTGTTTGTTTTATATTAAATTTTACTTGGAACTTTTTTTTATCAAGTATAGAGTAAGTGTTTTATTTAAAAATTTAGTTCATCCCACCCCAAAATAATATCCTGGCTTCCCTCCTGTTAGCATCCATATTTACAAGGTTTATGGAGACAATTAGGCTACATGCCACCCCCCCCCCCTCCCAAAAAAAAAAAGAAAAAAAAGAAAAAAAAAAACACACACACACACACCATCTAGTGAAGAATAGTGCTTCTTATGCTAAACTTTGTCATTGACACTGTGCACTCTAGTGCTGTCATATGGGGGAGATACCTCTTGTAAAACCCCCTTGCACCTCAAAGAATATTTCAATCAAAATTACTATGGTACATGATTGATATAAAGAAAAGTTAAAATAAAGTCCTTAATCTTTCATAATCTTCCTCCTCGAAACACTGATGGTAGAAATATATTGTTTCAAACAGTCAAAGCTCACAAGTGCAAGAATAAACACCACCAATTTTATTTAATCTTTCAATAAAATTAGGAATTCTATTATGCTCTTCATTACACATATAAAGCAGTAATAAGTTGTTTGGATTTTATTATATTATAGCAAGGAATTTGGAATTAAAGAAAAAAAAGATTTAAAATATGTGGATACTATATATAATAGGTCAGATATCAGTGAAGAGTAATAAAAAAATATGGTAGCAGTCTTATAAGAAAAGATTGAACCGTTACCAACATACATGACATTGCATTTATCCAAAATGTCTCAACTAAAAGCATAAACCGAGGCATGGTTATCCCGAGACAAGGCACAAATCTATTTCAGCAACCAACTGCTCATCAGGACGATCAACAAATACCTGTTAATGCAGAAGAGTGACGATAACCAGCAGAAATTCGAATGATATTCTCAGGAAGTTCAGATAATAGAACAGGTTCCTGCAAACATTAGGTAGATCACAGATTTTCAACAATAAACATCTAAACTAACAATTAAAAAAAAAAATCTAAACCAGTGCTGTATTAAACTTTGATAAGCTTCTCAGGCATGCTTAATGTCACTTACAATGCTTCAAAAAAACAAAAATCAATCATAAACCCTTACTTCTGACATGATCAAGCCACATAAATAGTTTAACCAATCCAGCTCACTCGACTGACAAGAAGAAACAAACCCTTACTTCTGACATGATCAAGCCACATAAATTTCACTTTAAGTCTCAAAGGTAAAACCCAAAGTCCTCCCCAAAAATGATTCATGTTGTTTTTCTGCGCAAGGGACTATCCAGGAAAATGTTCAACAATGCTCTCACAGAAGAAAGTGGCAAGTGAAATAAAAAGGTAGACAACTTTAATTATATAGTTTTCTACAGATAGTTGGTCATTTGCTAGTCTTAGATGAAAATACTAAATATTCCCCAAATGTATTTAAAATTTTAAAAAATCAAAAAGAAAAAGAAAACATAACATTAATGAAATATTGTCCATAAACTCCAACTTCCTAACCCATTTCACATGCATCACCTTCCACCATTCAGAAACTCCCTATTTTATCATTCGACTCTTCCAAAGATTGGAAAGAAGCAGTTGAAGGCCAGATTTTTAGATGAGAGAAGTATCCTTTTTCTTCAATAAGAAATATTTCTTGATACAACAACAAAACCAAAATTGTTTTCTATCAAAAGCAGCTAAGAAGAAAAAAATATAATAACCAAATAAAAATGCAGTTGGAGCGACGAATCAACAGTAAGAAAATCAAGCAAAAGCATAAAGAGTACTCAGAGGGCAAACTCACATACAAGTGTATAACCTTCTTCAGACACAAAGCCTAGTTGTCCAAAGTCATTCAGGCCAGAAGCATAAACATGCCCTTTCTCTGTCAGAAGAGTAAGTAAAATTGGTTATAATTGAATTTAAATGGAGAGAGATGATTTTGATTGTAAAAATTAAATAAATTAAGACTGTCTAGTAGAAAATCCCTCTCTCCTTCCCCCGCGTCTCTTTCTTCTATTTATTCTCTATCTACTATTATTTCTGCCGTTTCTGTAAGATCCATCATCTAATAAAAATACTTTATGCAAGAATCCTGCCTGGCATCCAAATCTAAAAAGCAATAAAATCACTGCAAATCATTTGGAAACAGGGCTCAAACATTACACTAAAAAATAATATCCCGTTAATGGAAGCACCAAACTAAGCTATTCAAAACACACTGACATTGATTAAGAATGACTCTATCAAACATGACCCAGTATAAGCTGTGAACCCTTGCACTTGTTCTTTCTGCTTTTCATTACATCAATTGTAAGAATCAACTAATTAACTATTCATTACTTGACAAAATGCACAAAACCAGAGCCAAATATGCAAATCAAGGATGATATCCAATGACACCTAAAAAACTATTTATGACATTTTTTGGTTTCAAACAAATCCAAAAATAATACTAAAACAAAGAAATCACAGACAATTATTCCCGATGTTTCCCCTGCCAAATTCTCACCTAGCATCATAACAAAACTTTGCAAAAATTTTCCGAATCACCAAAATTCCTAACTAAAAGCATACATGATAAACTCCACCCGACGAATAAGATAGAACGATTAAAAATCACGATCACGATCATGTTATACAGTTAAAGCTTCAAGAGAGAGATGAGGATGGAATGATTGCCTGTCAAGAAGAGCGTGTGAGCGCCACCGCACGCGACGGAGAGCGGCGGATCGTCATCGACGCCAAAGTAAGGACAGACGGTCGGCCTCCACTTGGATTCCAGCCTCCCGATCCCCAGCCTCCCGTAGTCCCCGTTCCCCCATAGCGCGGCGAATCGATGGCCGCCTCCGGACGGTGATCCTGATCCGGCGGACCCGCCGGACAGTCGCTTCACCCCCGCCTTCGTCGCTTGCAGGACACGACTCTTCCACATCGCTCACGAGTTTTTTTTTTTTTTTTTTTTGACAGATCGGCACGTACGGAACCCCTCCGTTTTATAGATGGAGCCGATGGCAAGTTCGTAAAAAAAGCTATTATGTTTTTTTCCCGTTGGTGATATTTTACGGATTACCCCTTCTGAACAATTATAGTTACAAAATTACCCTCTGAGGATCATCTCTCACTCCTGTAATTTGTTTTCACTTTTTTGTGATTACATTTTTTTGTAGGTTACATATAAATCTTTAATTAAATGTTTTTTTTTCTGTTGGAAGGTGGCCATTTGATGTCAATTATAAAAAGACATACTGTAAAATTAATTATTTTATAATTCTAAATTTGTGATTGATTAAATATATATTTGTTCGATGATTAAATCCAACGGAAGATGCATGTCAGTGTGGATTGTGGAATTGCCTATTTTTAATCAAAATAATGTTGTTTTATGTAAAAAGAATTGCATGGGATCCAATTAGATATAGTTAATATTTTAAGTGAATTTTCAAAAATGGATGAAGATTAAAAGGGGGGAGGGAGTAAAACGCCACAATTGAAAATTCATGTTATATTAGTGTACAGTTTTCTATCAACGCATATGAGACTGGAATTGAAGCTGGAATAAAAACCGTGTAACAACACTCTTATTTAAACCATCATCTTGACCTATGAGTTGATTTTTAAGCTAAGAAATGTGAATGAATCTTTGGTTTCACGATGAGAAATATCAAATGATGTCACAAACTAGTTTTTCTTTTCTTTTTAGTGGAATCTTTAGAGCACAAATCGTTGTTGTAAATGACACAAATGTAACTGATAAAACAAGATTGATTCAATAGAATTTTTCCTCGCTCTCAATACATTTCATGAGAGTCCTGTTTCTATGCCCCCCTTTCAAACCAATTTTAAAAACAACTTTTTTTTGTAAAATTTGTTCTCAACCAATTTTTTCAAGTTTTTTTCCATAAAAATTGTTTTTGGTGTCTTTTATCATTAAAAAAACAAATATTGAAATTATCTAAAAATTGATTTCAAAATTATCTGAATATTGAAATTGATTCCAAAACCTGTGAATGGGAATAAGAGTTAAATTTTGAGATGAGTGCAATTACGCAAACTGTGCAAGTTCTTAGCACGAAAATGCATCTGTTTTGTTTATAACTACCTAATAAAATTGAACATTATGTGCTCTAGAAGATTAAATGGAACAAGCTTACATGAGGAAGAACTGATTCAGAGTAGACTTGAATATGTTGACGATATTGTTATCAAAGTTACACATGGAGACTGGAGTGCATGCTATGTTTGACATGAGTAGATATTGATATTGGCCAATTCTCCTTGGACCAATCAACTACAAATATGGTTTTCACCTCTGAAAGTGGGGAGGTTTGTTATTGCAAAACATGCATGTTTTGAAGCTGTTATACAACCATAGAACAATTTAATAGAAAAAGGAGAAGAGTCAGAATAGCATGAACCCTAAAGAACAGGACATCTAATTTCATGATGCATCAGCAAAAGAAAGCAATCTCTGACCTTAAACCATGCCGCTATGATCTTTATAAGCCAGGAGAGAATCAGTTTGATTACTATATCACATTGTTCAAATACCAAGAAAATATCAATTATTCCTACTTATGTCCCCCAATGAGGCCAGCCAACTCAGTTGTTCTTGGAGTAAACATATGCAATAAAATACAAAATAGACGCAATAAATGGCATATCACTCAATCACAATAGATTGATGCTAATGAACTCATAAATATCAATGATAAACATTCATCATTTCAATAAAAATGGATATTCCAAACAAACTCAATTATATCAATGAGATGAATAGATGGTGTATCAGTTAAATTGGAAGGAATAGTTTGGCCAGTAAGCAAATGATGGCCTTGAAAGTTTACCACATCAGATGAGCCTCTAACAAGCTCAAATTTTGAGCAGCTTATTCAATCTGGACTATTTTTTCATACTTGTATCTGAATCTGCAAACCTTCTGAAAGAAGGCTTTTTCACTCTCATGAGTGTTCCTCATACTTAAAATTTTGATAATCATCGTCTGCAGTCTTGGACTGGACTTCAATAAAGATTCTAGCGTATTCATCTTCTGTTCTGCATTCAGAGGTGACCTCACACTGATCCTCACCTTTTCAAGGTAAGGAATTTCAAACTCCGAATCCACCTGTAACAAAAGAAAGAATAAATAAATCAGTGACCACCATAGCATTCTTCCATACGTTTATAACAATAGAGAGATGTACTTACACTGGTCAAGCTATTCTTTTGGCATAAAGCAGCAAACATGGCCCCATGAATTTCAAAGCTGCAAAGGTTTGGGTGGCTGTTGAAGAATTCAGCCAAGTCAATGCGTGGAAATGGCAGAAGCCTGTCAGAGTTTCCACTGAATTCAATTTTCATAAATAGGTGTTTCACATTGCTCGCACGTTGGAGAATGGATTGCACCGTATCCCAGCTCCATTGAACCCCTCGAAGCGTCAAAGAGTCCAGACTGGGTAATTCCCCAAATTCAACCCTGTACACTCTTCCTGTTGAATAATATATATGTCAAGTTAGATACAAAGTGTAAGATCATACAGAACGATACCCAAAGAAAAATGACCATGCTTTTCATATATGACAATAAGAGAGTATCTCTTTTTCTATCTTCACAAAATACATTTAACAGAGATCACCAGAATCTATAAACAGAAATAGAGCTTGCTGATAATAAACAATTTTTTTTTGGAAAAGCAACCAAATGTATATACAAAGAAAGGGAAAACGGTAAGAACAGAAAAACTCCAATCAATTGAAAAGATTGAAATATGTCCTTAAGGTCAAACTAATGCCATACATAGTTTAAAACACTCAGGGGTTGGCATTTCGATTAGAGCCATGGTTTGTTTCCCATAGGGCTCGAGTTTGAATCACCCCTGATGCATAGGGCTTGGGGTGGGTGATTGTTCTGCATCAGAGATTTTCCCAACTAATGATGCGGGTTCCTCTCTCCACAAATAAACACCATACTTTGATTGGCATCAACATCAATATGTCTTAAGCTTAAGAAGTTCCCTAAGCTCCATGTTTAACTAGTCAATTTTACGAGCAACATGAGACTACAAAAACGGTACATGCAAACTAATAAATCATTCGCATCATATGTTTACATGAACTAATTAATTCAAAAACGGCTCAAAAGCAAAACATTGATTGTAACTGAACACCAGTTGTACTTGCCCATCATACCCCACGTATATTATAAATAAACAACAAATTTAGAGAGAGCAGGGGAGCGTTCATAACCTGAATTCTTTGCAATGCTGAGATTCTTGAGGCAAGGTGTGGCATTGACACGGACCCATCCAAAACCCACAACATCCAGAAACTCAATCTTGGGAGAGCTCAAATGCAGAGAACATTCACCAGGACCCAATACATCAAGCCTACATCGCTCCAACCACTGCAGCTTTATGGAGATGGACTGCATGCCATCACATCCCAGAAGAGCCAACTCAGTCAGGTTTGGACAAGACTCGAGACAGCCGACCAGAGCCCCATCCTTCAGGGTCGACCCAACAATCTCGAGACGGGTCAACCTTGGAGACTGTGCCCAGCCAGGCGACCCAACAACCACAGCCCCCCAAAGCTTCAACGACTCCAGCCCATGGCAGCACCAATGCAGCTCAGGTCAGTCCGCCTGTCCCCATCAACACGGAGGTCGAGGTGGCGGAGGGACCGGCCAGCACTCGTTAACCATGGCTTAAGGTTTGAGGAGGAGAACGGGCAGTAGAGGGTGAGCTCCTCCAACGAGGAGGAGGAGCGGATGAGTCGACCGATGGTCTCATCAAAGTCTGTGCGACGGGAGTCATAGATGGAGTTACGGGGAAAATAGAGGGACTTCACAGATGGCATGAACTCCTTCCACCTCTTTGACACGCATGAACACCGAGCAACATCCTTCGCATCTTTCATGTAGGTGAGGATGTATTGAACCACCTCGTCCGGAAGGACATCCATCGGCAACCATTCAATCTCTACAGATGAAAGGCAGGTCATGAATTGTTCTCACTTA
This sequence comes from Acorus calamus, assembly GCA_030737845.1. NCBI lineage: Eukaryota > Viridiplantae > Streptophyta > Magnoliopsida > Acorales > Acoraceae > Acorus > Acorus calamus. The sequence goes on along the minus strand of CM060869.1, from coordinate 31,283,674 downwards.
TTCAAATCAAAACATTGACTATAATGATCGATCGAGCATCCAAATAAATATTGTTTTTGAAACCACTATACTCATATCAACTAATATTTGAAACCAGAAAGGTAACTAGACAATGTCAGCAAATGCAACAGCTAGAACAAAAGAAACAACTGATCATTGTCATTGCAGCTATGATGCTTAAGTGATGCATACATAAGCACTCTTTCAATTTGATTGTGTGTATGGAGCAAACAAAGGAGCAGCTGATAGACTATTCAATCTTAGCATAAAAGGAGACATTTCAAAATGCATAACATGTGAGGAGCTAAATCTACATACTTGAAAAAAATGAAAATAAAAAATTCAAAATACTACATATAAAATCCATAAACCAAGTAAACCCAATGCTAATGAAATCCCCAAGTGAAGAATTCATGTGTATGTGTGTCCACTGGTATTGCTACTTCTATAATAAGTCACAGCATCAAAAGATCACCACTGGAATGCATGCATGAAGAATGCGTGTGAAACACAAATGCAGTATAAAAAAATACGGATAGTCTTCACATAAATGCCTCAAAAAACTAGTTAAGAAAATAACAGATCACTTGAACATCCAAAACTGATACACAAAAAGTTTATTGGACACCCAAAATGGGGACATCATGCAAAAACACAGTCGATAAAAATCGATCAGAACATGTATGATGAAATGCCCCAAATAACAATCCATGTAATAAATCAAAGTGAGTACTCAGAATCACTAATATGTAATCAGATTTTCACAAAAACCCACGAGGAATCAAAATCTGTCATGACATTCATATATAGAGAGAGCTAAAAAAATTTAAAAAAATCATAAAAACAAAAAAGAACTCTCTCACTCAAAAAATGCATATAAATGTGGTAGAATATGAAAACCCAGAAGATCAAAAGGGACCAAAAATAGTACATAGAATGTGAAGAACAAAATCTCAAAAGAAAAATCAGTAAAGCTTAAGAAGCGACGGAAACAAAAGACTTACATACAAAGGAACAGAAGCTCGAATGGGTCCCTGAAAACGATTGGAAAAGACGGATGGATCGATTGGAAAGATGGGTTTCTTTGAAAAACCTCAAATGGGTATCTAAAGATTCAAAAAGAAAGAGAGGAATGAATTCTCGCTTATGTGGTTTATATGGTGAGACTTTGATAGCTCTGTGTAGTATATTATATACTATATATGAATATATGGTGAGAGGGCTCTGTGTGGTATAAAATACTATTATTATACGTATATATGAGCAGGACTGATTTGGATTTCAAAATAAAATTGGGGTGGGCCCGCTTTTGGCGAGTTTTTTTTGGGTTCTGAACTTTTCGAGTTTCGACCGTTTGGGATTTTTTTCATTTTCAAAATTTGAAAGTTCCGCCTTGGATTTTATCAATTATCCGCCACCCCAACACGCTCTCTTTTTGTTATCGCTGTGATGTTATTTACAGGGCTAGTCAATTATGATTTTCATGGACAAATTATTCATATTCATAGATTTGTAAATCTTGTGTTTTTTAATCAGGATATTGGTTCGTGGACAAAAAGTTCAGCGTTATTCAATTGAGACATTATTTTGTGGACAAAAAGTCCAGCGTTATTCGATTGAGACATTATTACAAAAAGTCCAGCGTTATTCGATTGAGACATTATTTCGTGAACAAAAAGTCCAGCGTTATTCGATTAAGACATTATTTCGTGGACAAAAAGTCCAGTATTATTCGATTGAGACATTGTTTCGTGGACAAAAAGTTCAGTGTTATTCGATTGAGACATTGTTTCGTGGACAAAAAGTCCAGTGTTATTCGATTGAGACATTATTTCGTGGACAAAAAGTCCAGCGTTATTCGATTAAGACTCTTTATAGTAGACATTTTGTCTTGTGTTATTCAATTTAAACGGGATTTGTGAAGATTTTCATAAGTGATGGATTTTTGTGGACTTTAGAAAGAGAAATACAAAGGAAAAAATCATTTCAAAATCCCACCCAAATGAATGAGATTCTCATGGACTTTTATTCCATCATTGTGAATATTCTTTTTTTCTTTTAACAAACCTCCTTTATGATTTTTATCTCATGTCTTTTATATTTTTATTCACGTTCTTTTTTCTTTATTTATCATCTTTTTTTCTTCTGAATGTCCATTTGTATGAAGTATTGCTATCACCTCATATGTTTGATAAATATATGAGAATGGTAGATTTGTTTGTGTTGCAATCAATCATTTCATTATTATATATTATATAATATATACCTAAATCATCCACAATTATTTTCTAACATATATATTTATCATATATTTGATTATATGTATACTGTTTGATTTGATTTTTCTCGAAGATATTTCTATTATTGTACAATATACATGCATATTTTTTTATAATGTTCAGACATATATAAAAATAAAAGGATATATTTAGCCATATGTATATATATAACTAAATATACTAATTGCTTTTATTTCATTTTTTATTTAAAGTAATATAATGACTACTTTTATTTTATTTTATTTTAAGTAGTATAATTTATGATTTTATAGTAACAGCTTTACGAGATACTAGATTCATTTGTGTCGAAGATATGCTTACTACTTTTTTAATGACAGTTGAACATAGTTCTCGATATTGTCAAACTCATTAGACTTCTGGCCAGTCTAAATGGACTATTAGTAAGAATTTCAATAAAATTTTGAAGGCAATGAATACAATAACACCGGAGTTCATGTATTAACCAGGATGTTTGGTTTCACAAAAAATTAAGAAGAGTACACGATTTTATCCTTATTTGAAATCCTTATGTGTTTATTAATAGAAATCAATATGTGAAAAGAGTCAATCTGTGAAAGTCTATGAAAGTCCATGAGAGTGATTTGTGAAAGTCTATGAAAGTCCATGAGAGTGATTTGTGAATGTCTGTAAAAGTCCATGAGAGTGATTTGTAAAAGTCTATAAATGTATGTGAAAGTCTGTGAAATTCCATGAGAGTCAATATGTGAAAGTCTGTTAAAATCCATGAGAGTCAATATGTGAAAGTCTGTGAAAGTCTGTGAAAGTCCATGAGAGTCAATCTGTGAAAGTCTGCAAAAGTCTGTAAAAGTCTGCAAAAGTTTGTGAAAGTTTGTATAAGGTCATAAGAGTCAATCTGTGAAAGTCTGTGAAAGTCTACAAAAGTCTGTGAAAGTCCATGAGAGTCAATCTGTGAAAGTCTTCAAAAGTCTACGAAAGTCTGCAAAAATTTGTAAAAGTCTGCAAAGTCTACAAAAGTTCATCACTTAAACAATGTATACAGAAATCCATCAAAGTCCGCATCGACTACCCCCTCCCCCATTATAATCAGTGAAAATTGTTGAAACAGTTTATTCATGTTTCTGTATTCATTCTTGGATATTTTAATTAGAGGGGACAAAATCAGATTAACCAGACTCAGGGACTGCCCTTTCGAGTAGTTGAAGAAGATCGCCGTGAGCAGAATGATCAACTTAGAATTTTGTACAAAAACAAAAAATTTCATCCTCGAGAACTGATTTCCTATTTATAGTATTGGTCACATCAAATCTCTTGGAAGAGAAGAAATCCAGTAATCTATGGGATTTTTGAAAATTTTGGGGATCTATCTTGATATCCCCAAATCTTATTTTACTAGGATATGCGGATTTACAAATCAATCGAGCGGCTTAGAAAATGACCCCCACATTAATAAAAAAAATTATTTTTGTGTGAAATTTATCAAAATTAAATTATTAGAAAGGATGAATTATATTTATGTACTAGAGATATCAAATTTACCTTCATGTGGGATATTATAGCATGAAAATATGTTTGGTTAGAAATAATAAAACATGATAGTTATGTTTGAATACGTTAGCATAAAACTTGATAGTGATTCTATAGAACGGGGGTTGGAATAATCTATCTGTACTTTTTATGTAACCCAAAAAATTCACTAAAGAGAAAATAATGATAATTGATTAATGGGCAATTTGCATAAATACCATCCATTGGAAAAATTAGCACTCCCATGTGAATATTAGCAAAGGTAGCACTAGATCCGATTAACATTTTTTTTTAACACTGGAGATGCCGTATTTATATATATAGCGTCTCCTTTGTTTTTTTTTGTTTTTTAAAAGAGACATATCCGATTAAAATATATATGGCGCCTTCTTTGTTTTAGGTTGGGATCACTTTTTCTTGTTCGATTAAATATTAATAGTTGAGAATTTTTATATTAAATTTTAATGGTGATGATTTTATTTTTAAGTTGAGAAAATAGAAAATCATGGAAGATATATTGATAAGACCCATCCTTCAAAATTCATCCTTAAAAATATTCCTTGATTTTCTCTCTTTCAACAAAATATATTTTTTTTAAAAATTCAATCCATATTTTTCTCAAATCTTCCATGATTTTTTTTTCTCAATTCAAAAGAATGAAATCATAGCCATTAAAAGAAGAAGTGATCACAGCTGAAAACAAATGAGGCACCATATATTGCCTCTAGTGTTAAAAAAAAAGGGTATGACGCCTCTTTTTTATTAAAAAAAAACGTTGACCAGTGTTACTTTTTGCAAATATTCGATTTTCAATGCTATTTTTGTTAATATTCAATTCTTGGAGCTATTTTTGCTAATTACCTTTGATTAATTGAATAAGAAAAATGCAACCAAACAAATATTAACTCGATCTTATCATTCTTAAATACCAGTTTATACCAAATAAGTTGTGTCCGCATGCCAAACAAGGACCAAAATGCGTTTGGTTGCGCGATTGCAAAATTGATTCTGCAGGAATCTGCGATTGCAAAACTGATTATGCAGAAAGCTCACTTTCTCAGTTTTTTTGAAATCGCAGCTGTTGGACACTATTTGTCTGCAATCGTTGGATTTAAAACTATGATTGCAAAACTGTTTGATTGCACGATTGTAAACACAGCTTCCTGCAATCGCAAACGCTGCACAATCGCGCAACCAAATGCACAATTTTGAATTTTGAAAGCAATAACAGTTTGAAATGAGTTTGAATAATTTTTGGATATCATGTTAACTTGGAACCTTAATAAATCTAAACTTATTTCTAAATATCCCTGAGGTTTTTTTTTTTTGAATAAATAGAAAAGACAAGTTTTAGTTATAGAAAATAGTTTTTTTGTAAACTTAATAAAGTATATTTCTTGAAAAGAATATAATATATTCAGCCTCATTTGCGATCTACATATTTTAATTTTTTTCTTGAATTATAGCTAATTGTGGAGGATAAAATATGTCTTGACTAAATAAAGAATAAGTATATCGGGATAAATAAGAAATTATGGGAAGAGTCAAACTGAAATTGGATAATGCTCACCTCAAGGTCCGATGTGAACCTCGGGCCAAGCATCCAAAGGACCATGTGCATCAGTGAAAAGGAGCCCGACCTTCCGAGGTCTACTAGCGTCCGAGGTGAGAGGATTTCGTTCGAGTATTGAGCATATCCAGTGTAATTAGCGTTGTGCCACAGAGTGATTCAACTCATCCCATGAATATTGTAATAGAGTACACCAAGTATGATGATGCGTCCAAGAGGACATGAAAACTGGATCCAAGTCACCTAGTTGACTCGGTCAAAAGAGATAAAATATACATACATGCCACCCAACATTGACCCATGTGAAAGATTCTTTCACGTCAACAAAACGTGTTTGACACACCACCATTGTCTATAAATAATGGGGTACCACCCTCCAAACGGTACGCAAAAAAACTCACTTGAATACTCGAGTTCTCATTCAAACATTTAATCCAACCAACTCTGACTTGAGTCTATTGACTGACACCGCACTATAGTTGGCAGGTATTCAAGAAGTGGAGATCATTAGCTCTAGACCCTTGCAATCATGATTCTCGGATCTTCATGTATCCGGGTCAAATCAAGCCTAAACTCGTCTTCCACGCTAATAAAATACATTTTTTAATAGAAAATAATTACTTACACATACAAATTGGATGCATGTCTGATGTCTTTTTATGTTCTTCATAATACAATATTACTAAGATAGTTGGATATATAATGTGTTATTAAAATAGAAACAAATTTGGTTTTTTTTTTAAAAAAAAATCTCAACTCATCTCTAATGTTTCAAAACAAGGAGTTGAGAAGATGCACGTGACTCAACAGCTCAGCACAACAATTTAATGAATTTATGATACGAACTTATATCATGTGGAGGTCGTGCTTGCGTGCTTCGAAATCTCTGTCAGTTTATTGTTTGTTTAACATTTTTATTTTAAAATGTATGTGATTGAATGGCATATGATCCAAAGCCTAACCCTTATTAATTGTTTTTAAATCATTCCAAAAATAACCTCAAACACTGCCTAGTTCAAATAAATTGTCTTTGTCTGGTGTGAAATAGAGTACAGACAGTTTACATGCATATATATATTTGTTAATTGTTATTGGATCTGTGACGTTGTCCATATGTAATTTTTAAAAATATATTCTACAGACAGATTATGATGGGTGAATATCAAAAGAGGAGTCGAATACATAATATCTATCAGATCTTTAAAAGCCAAAACAACAATCTTTGGTCTGGAAAAAAAATCCCAATTTCAAATAATGAGAAGTTCAAGGATTTAGCCATCCTTCGAATTAAAAATAAAGGATAAAATGTTAATGTAACCCCACAAGTAACAAAGCTATCTATTTTATTTAAAATCAAGATAATTATTCATATTTTATTTTAATTTTTTTCTTTAGGGAATCTTCAAATATATACTCACTAAATACTCCATTAAAATATATAATGACATATATTTTATTTCTTGTAAAGAAATATGTTTATTAGATATATATAGGGAGCCGATGGGGTGCGGTCGTGCGATCGTGCACCCCGTCGTGTGCCCAAGTCGTGGACCGTGCGATCGATGTTCTCGTGATCGCACGGTCCGTGTTTAAAACACGTCGACCGTGCGATCGACGAGAACATCGATCACACGGTCCACGTAAGGGGCGCACGACGAGGTGCACGGTCGCACGACCGCACCCCACCGCCTCCGGATATATATATATATAAGTCAAATCACATTAGAACTAAAGTGACTGCAATATTGTTGAGACCAGATCCGGTCAGTGCAGAGTTTGGTCAGTATCGAACTACACCACGTTCAAATCAAACTGCATCACTTATAAATTAAACTGCACAATCAATTGTTGAGTATATTTTTTACTCTCTTATTGGATACTGATGATATTTAGGAATTCATATTTTCACCAATAGTTGATTGAATCTAATAAGAGAGTAAAAAAATATACCCAACAATTGGTTGTGCAGTTCGATTTATAAGTGGTGCAGTTCGATTTGCACGTGGTGCAGTTTGGTATTGACCGAACTGACCGAAGTCGAGCACTGACCGAATCCGGTCTCAATATTGTTAGCATTTTATTACACTAAAAAGTGGAGTTGTTTTTTGTTGTTGGTGTTTATGTTTTGCATCACTTTTATTTCTCTCGTCTCAATTCAAACATGGTAACATTTATTAATTTAATCAGACACCATCTACATTTATACTAATTTTTTATTATAATAAGAAACGGTATAATAAAATGTGGAACACCTCACCCCCGATTAAAAAAATAAAATAAAATTAAAAATTAAAACTGAGAGAAAGAGAGGATCCACCATCCATCAATTGGACCATCAAAAAAATTTAAATGTCCTAAAAAAAAAAACCCTTCATTGTTGGATCCAGGAACAAACCACTTTCAAGTTTCAAATCATGAAGTGCGCTGTGACACAATATCTTTTTTAAAAATACAGACTTATATTTATTAATAGAAATATAGAAATGAAACATATAACATAGTTAGAAAATATATATATATATATATATATATATATATATATATATATATATATATTACAGTGCTGCTACCTAGGCCCCAGAAATTAAGTCTTATTTGTGAGCCTCAATTCTCTTATTGGTTCCCTATTTGATTTTTTCTAACTACCAAAATGACAATGGCAATACTACATTTCTTATAATTTTAAATTCTAACTTACTAATATTCAAATTAAACTTTATAACTGAATCCCACAAAAGTTGGCACCATTAAATCCTCTCCCTAACCTAATATATTTCTAAAAACTTTGAATTTTAGGATTTTGATTTGAGTGAAACCATATAAACGAAAAATGATAGATTTGTTCCCATAAAAATAGAATTGGAATTCAAATTTAAATACAAGTGTATCTAGATTTGAATTAACAAATACCTTAAAAAAATGGGTTAGAATTCAAATTCAGATACAGATGTATCTGGATTTGAATGAACAAATACCAAAAAAAATGGGCTGGAATTCAAATTCAGATACAGGTGTATCTGAATTTGAATTAACAAATACCTTCAAAAAATGGGCTGGGATTCAAAGTCAGATACAGGTGTATCTATATTTGAATTAACAAATACCTTCAAAAAATGGGCTGGAATTCAAATTCAGATACAGTTTTATTTGCTCCACGAACTAAACACAAGATAAAAAAGGCTGCAATCGAAATTAAAATTGAAATCCTCGCAAAACTGCAATCGGATTGAATTTTCTATTTTTGTAAAATAGATGAATGAATATGTGTTTCGTGATCACAATCTCTTTCGATTGATATGATTGTTTTCGAAAAAGAAAAGAAACAACAGATTGTGGAAAAAACAATATGTATATACGAAATAGATCGTAAGGGTTTTCTGTTTATTTCTTTGAATTGAATTTTTTTTTAAAAAAAAAAAACATATCATAACCACCTCGATTGATTGTGAGCCATTAATTGTGGGATCGGTTACAATATGAAAACACAATTTGAGAATGAAGGGTAATTTAGATATTTCATCTTTGCCACCTCATGGGGCTTTAGATGTGACCTATGAATTGGGACTGGAATATCATTATTGTATATATTATTATTTTTTAACATTTTTTAAAAAAATTCATTTTATTTGAAATAAAATAATATATATTTTTCATCAAAATATATAATAATATTTATTATTTTTTTAAAATAAAAACATATATAGCACCGGTCTTAGTTCTTAAAAAAAAACTGAGCAACATTTTCCAAACGGACCAAATCTATATAAAACCCAACGTTGAGAACAAGAAAACCATCTTAATTGTTTTAAAAAAACACACAGTTTGAAACATTTTTCATTAGGGAAAAATTCAAAATAACCCCTGTAAAATGTCTAAATTTCATATAACACCATGCTTTTCCTAAAATCCATACTTCCTGATAACGTATATATAAATCAAAATAAACCCATCAAAATGGAAATAAATAGTTGAAAGGGTTATATCATTAAATACCCTTTAGAAAACTTTATATCATTAAATACCCTCAACTAAATTCTATTCCTATTGATACCCTCAAAAGGGATTTAATTTTGCATCAAAACTCTTTTGAGAAGTATTATTGCACAGTATAATTTATTTTAATATATTATTTTGCATCAAATCATACTTGCAATGAGTGAGCTTGTAATTGAAAAATATTAAGTGTAGTTCCATTTGTGTATGCATACATTTGATTTTTTTAAGTGAATACTCATATGATAACTATTAATCCCCTATTATGAAAATAAAGTACATGCTCATATAAAATAAATGCATATATTTTATTTACGATTTATGTAATAGTGGATACCAAGATAATTGAATATATACTGCATTAACCAATTTTATATACTTTATTAAATGTGGCAAATGAAAATAGGGTTACAAAATAGACTAAGTGTATTAGTGTCCATTGACATTTGGAGTCATTGGACTTTTTTTTTTAAATTGTGAAAATTTTTATTTTCGTGGGAATATCGGTATTTGATTTTGAGGTGTTGAACAATTAATGATTTCAATGATGTAACTATTTTTTGCTTATTTTGATTTTTCATTATTTCTCTATTGAGTCTTTCATATTATTTGAAAGTTAAGATTGAAAATATTTTTATAAAATATAACCCTACAAAATATTCATATATGTTTTGTGATCAATTATTTTATTCATTTTCACATTTTAAATTTTTAAAGATTTTTTTTTTTTTCCTTTTTGCAAGAGTAATGAGATTTCAATATTTTTTTCCTATATCTTCTATAAATTGTTATAGATCACTAAATATAAAAAGAAAAAAAAAACTTTTGATATGAATTAATTGTCATTACTTTAAGGAATCAATCATTATCTAATTGTTTTAATTTTATCTTAAATTCTTATATATCTAGAATCATTTTTATTATCTTACTCATTTTCTTTTGTTTTTTGGCCCTCCTTAATGTAATTCATGGCTCTGCCCCTGTTGACAGAAGATGGATATTATATAAATATTTTGTTTTGTTGACTCTAACTAAAAATAATATATCAAAATACTCATATAATTTGTTAAAAATGCTAAAAACATTATGTACATGATGATTTTACTCATTTGGATAGTTTATGAAATCCTACCTAAAGGGGTAAATTTATCATTTACAAATGATTTTTTACATTTTTAATATATTTGAAAAGGTTTTTGGTAAATTATATTTTTAAACAGAATTAACTAGACATAATATTCAAATAATAATTCTAATACATCAATCAAAATTTAATTTGAGAGACCATTTACACTTATATACAGTGCTTTAAGGGTTATAATTTCAAGCAATTTCGCGGGGGTTACTTGGATATTTTCCTTTTTATTATTATATTTTAAAAAAAACACTCAAAAACAGTGTGTTCAAATTTTGAACTGTAATATCATCAGAGATTCCATAAAACAGAGAGACAGATAGGAAGTCTGTACGGATGATCTGTAGATGGGGAAGATCCATTCAGAGCAGGACAACCCACCGGGGATCGTCGGATCGGACGGCCGTGGCTGCTGTTCGGCGGCGCTCGCTTCGGTCGGGAAGGCTGTCTCGGTCCGGTGCGTGGCCATGCTCGCATTAGGCATCTGCGTCTTCATCTCCTCGATGTTTTGGCTGCCGCCGTTCGCTCGGGCGGCCGATCCGGCCCCGACGCCTCCCTCACCGAGTCGGGTGAGCTTGTTGAACCGAATTAGGGTTGCTTATGATGATTGGACCGATTTTTCTTTGTTTTGATTATTCGTCGAGCGTTCTGATATAGGGTTTCGCTTTAATTTTGTTTTATGTGCTTATTTAAAAAAAAATAGAAACTTTGGTTACATTTTCTCAATTGTCAATGACTAGATTGGATCTCTTTTGATCATCTGATTGTTCGACATTAATTTTATCTATGCTGATAATCCTTACACCCCCCCCCCCCCCCCCCCAAGTTACATTAATATTTTAATATAAAATAATTTTATCATGTTCAATCTATGTGAAATGCTACAGACTTGAATACATTTTTATTCTTTTTTTTCATTTCTTTGATATCCTATCTCCTATTTTTTGAACTTTTTGAGGACACCACATTTGTTGATGATCATGTCCACAGTGTTGATGTTTAGCTTCACTTGTCAACTTGGGCAAATCAACATCACTTTAGGCTAGTGTGTCATATATCTTTAGAAATCCAAAGGAATATATAAAAAAAAACTTTTTGTTGCCATACATTAGGATGCAAGGCAACGGGAAACCGCATATTGGTTTTTAACATCACTTTATGCTATAAAGTGATTTTTTTTTGTTATTAGCAATTATTTTGTTTTTAGAATTTAGCATAGTTGATAGGAATGTTTAATTGTTTAGGGATGTTTATGTGATTTTGTTTTAGGGTTGTTCTTTATTCAAATGAATATATGATTTTTCTAGGATTTTATTTAGATATGAAGAATGAAATTGAATATTGAATTCTTTGTCCCTGTCTTTCTGTAATCTCATTCTCTTCTACAAGAAACTTTGTCCTTTTTTGTGGTAGTCATTTTTGAATGCCTTCTTATTACTTGTATGCAATATTATCCTTGTTTTTTTCTCTGTACTTAAGCTGTTTCTTTCTCAGCTACCATTCAAGCCTGCTTCATAATCCAGAAGCCAATTTCATCACTGACTACAGAAACTGATAGACTAGCATATGATGTCTTAGAAGAAATAGGTGTACCTCATACAAAGGTACAATTACAAATTCAATTGCTCTTCTCATTGTAAACCATTTGAATGATGGACTTCTCTAATGGGCTTTGTGCCACTTGCAAACAGGTTTCTATTATTTCTATGCGTTCTGTACCTGGATCAAAGTCCACTCATGTAGAATTTGGTGTTCTCCCTGACCCAAAAGATGCTGTAATAAGTTCAGTGGAACTAAGCATTCTTAGATCTTCATTGATAGAACTGGTTCTTCAGCAATCAAATCTTTCTCTGACACCATCAATTTTTGGACATCCAATTTCCTTTGAGGTTTTGAAGTTTCCTGGGGGGATCACAGTTATCCCTGAGCAATTTTCTTCTATTTGGATGACCCCCCAGATTCTCTTTAATTTCACCCTAAACAATTCTCTGACCCAGATACAAAAAAATTTTGACCAGCTGAAGGGTCAATTAAAATATGGATTGGGTTTGAGACCTTCTGAGGTAATGGTTATGGTTATGAATATCCATTTATCTGTCCAGACTTAAGTTTTGTGGCATCATATATGTTAATTTTATGTCTGCATGCAGAATGTATATGTTCAAGTGACAAATGAGAGAGGCTCAACATTGGATCCTCCGGTTGTCATTCAGGCTTCAGTTTTCTCAGATGTCGGGGACCGTGTTGTTTTACCACCAAGACTAAAACAGCTAGTTCCGATGATCAACCCATGGAAAAATCTGGGCTTGGATCACTCAGTCTTTGGCAGAGTAAAAGGTGTTCAATTTTCATCGTTTCTAAATCAATCAATCACGTCTCTGGGCTCCCCTAGTCCCTCCCCATCTCCATCAGAGGGACCTTCTTACTCCACACCTCCTAGTTCTCAGTACCATGCATCCTCTCCTTATGCACATTCTCCCTCTATCAACCAAGATCACCTTCCACCTTGTTTCCATTGTGAGAGTTTTTCCCCATCCATGAGTCCATTGCCATATGCACAAGCTCCTGAAAGCAGACCCAAATCTTCACCTCCTGCACCTTCTCCTGCTCTTTCACCACCTGTTATCTCGACAAGCTCTCCAGTCTATTCCCCACATCCTGCAAGATCCAGCCCACAATTTGTCCCTGGTGTATCCCCATTACCAATGGTACATGGATCAATACCTCGGCAGAAGCAAGGTGGAAAAGTTTCTGTGTCTCCAGTTTTGTCACCATCTCCGATCTCGTCATCTCCCTCATGTGAGTTAGTCCCGTCAATCTGCAAAAACATTGGCATGGCTTCAGCCATAGAAAAGCTTGTTTTCCATGTTTAAATATTTTTTTTCCTCAGTTGGTTTATCTTATTTGGATTTCTCATCTTGGCTATATTCTTTCCGATAATCAGATGCATGTTGATCATACACTTGACAGATTTTTCCAGTGGGCATGCATTTAAACATTTTTTTTCCTTTTTAAAGTCAACAAAATCTGTTTCACCACATTGTTACTTTATTTTGCTGCTGTTTTATAGTAATTTTTTTAATACAGGTTGTGCATTTAATTTGCATCACAGGAGATTGACTAGATTCAGTATCAAATATATTTTGTGGTTAATTGTTCTAAAAAGGTGTGTGCGCAGCAGAAGACCACAACCCTGCTATGTACCCTGTATTTGTTATAGTAGCTATCACTTGTCATGCTATTACTTCATTAGGATTATCACACTTTCCTTGTTACAAACGCATCTTCGCATATCCGCTTCTTCCTCTTTTCTTGTTTTTGTTCTTTACCCATTGTATTTGATAACTAGACTGTTGTGGCTGATATACATGTCCTCCCTCCAGCTAATTTTGCAGGTCATTCTAACAAGGCTTTCTGTCTATACTGGTTGGCGGGGTTCTTTACATTTCTTCTCGTATGTGGATCATATTGAAGGCAATATTTCCCTTACTCATCAATACCTTGCCTCAAAAGAGTGAATTTTGACCTTTCAATTCCGAATTTAAGGTACACAGTTTTTCCAGTTTTGTTCATGCTCATCGTCAGTTCCATAACTATCTCGAACCACGCATCTTTTGAATGCTCAAGCCCCTTGACACCAAAACCTAATCGGAAGTGTGTTGGGTGGGCTGAAGCAGCCTTAAATGTATATATAGGTCAGTTTTAGCAGGTCAAAGCCACGAAGGTGGCAGGCCTTCTCGTATAGAAAGTTCTTCCGAAGCGGGGAGGGAGGTTTTTATTTTTTTTATTTTCATCAAATATGTATTTGCAGTTGGGGGAACATAATATATCATATCTAATGAGAAGGGTATTCATCAATCCTTATTTTCACTCCAAAATGGTGCATTTGATTTCTGCTGCTAGTAAGACTGTATTTGGTTCTCAAGAAGGGATTCATTGTTTTTTTTAAGCAGCTTATTATATGGAATCTATTTAATCCAGCTGGAGGAAGATGGGCTATTGGGCACTGATATACTTTGTCATTCTTTCAGTCCTAACTTGGTATATACTTCTACTATGTGAGATTATGAGTATATACTGTAGTAATAAAAATGTAAAAAGATATGGATTTAACCAATTCCTTGTATTACTTAATTTTTTTTTGTGAGAATATGTATTCCATTAGACTACTCAGTGCCGGACTAGCTTTTTTTCTAAGGGGGCTTGAAGAAAGTTATTTGAAATAAAAATTAAAAACTTTAAAAATATGTAACATATCACAGTTATAAAATTTATTTTTAACAAAAGCATTCATCAAATTATTTTGTAACATCCGCAAAAGTAAATTTAAAAGATTAATTTGTTTGCAAAAAAATGAATTTTTATTTAACCACAATCACTAACATACAATCTAATAATCTAAAATAAAACTCAATATTTAAAATCTCACATTTAGCACTAATTTACTATCCAATGCAACACATATCACACCTTCCAAAATTCCAATCAAACTTGATCAACTTACGCCATGGACAATATGCTTGTAAATTGTATCTAAAGAATAAAAGTATAAAATATACAAAGTATCACAAGAAAAGAAGAAAGATACAATATTTTGGTGAGGCTTGCCTCCACTCCTGTACAAGCTTTTTGGTGAGGCTAGACTGGTGATTTTTTTTTTATCTTTGGGAGTGAATTGTGAACATTTTCTATTTAAAAAGATATATCAAAATAGACAGTGTTCGAATTGGAGATGAGAAAGATCAATTAAAAAGGAAAAATACAAAAAAGATAGAGACCACGCACAGGGATGGAGAAGAGATGTAGAAAAAGTTTCTATTACTCCTCTTCTGACGTGAAAATCTCACCAAGCAAGATCCTGATGTTAATCTTCCTCGAGTAGAATCCGGACGGTTCTCCTAATGTATTTGCTCTAATTGATGATTGAATGACGAGCTATCTCCCAATGATTTTTGACATAAAAGCGAGCGCCATGGAACACTGAAATCTCACCAAACTAGTGATGTTTTTTTTGTGTCAAGCTGTCTTGTTTTGTATTCTGATACATCAGTTATTCTTATTCCTGTATAGTTTTAATACAATATATGTTTTTTAATCAAGGATATACGAGGTTGGATGAGTATATATACGAATAAAAAAAGAAGTAGAAAGAACATTCAATTCATTCAACATTGTTGATAACATTTTTCTTAAGCTTTGTTTGGATGCAGTATAACCTCAGATAGATTCTAGAATAAGGTGAATATGTTAAATAAGGTGCTTGGATGCCCATAATATCCATGGATAATGTATGCCTGGATTAACTGACATAAAATAGTATATGGATTTCAGTCAACCCTTGGAATTAAAGTTATTCCAAATTATTCCACCTAAAGAATATGTATGTTTATTGTCAAATCAACTCTGATCGCCTCTTATAAATTACATGTCAAATCAATTAACATTATTTTTTCATCTTTTATAAATCTTTATTCACATTTTATCAAAACAACAAAAACTTTATTATTACGATTTTTCAATTAGAATAATTTAAAAAACAACTGTATTAAAAAATTTCGAAATTTCTATCTAATAATGGTTAAACATTCAGAATGGATTACATATATCAGGATATCCGATTAAAAAAGTCTCCAAATCTGACATATATTATAAATTCATACATGCTTGATTTCGCATTAAAATAAGAGATCTGAATCCGAACCCATATCGTCTTCAGGTGGTCTAGGATATGACGTTATATCCATACCCGCCATTGCCTATTTGAATTCCAATGCATATATATCTTCTTCATTCATTCACTTCTCTAAACATATATAGATAGAGAGACCAATGTGCAAATGCAACATGTGAGGTCCCTCTGCACCACCACCACCACCACCTCCTCCCTCTCAGACCTCCTCCTCGTCGCCTCCCTCTCCAAATCCCTCTCCGAGACCGGCACCCGCCACCTCTCCCCCTCCGACATCCCCCTCTCCGCCGACCTCCTCCTGCGCATCCTCCGCCGCCCCTCCCTCCCCCCCTCCGCCAAGCTCGCCTTCTTCCGCTGGTCCTCCCAAACCCACCCAACCTCACCCACTCCCCCTCCGCCCATGCCGAGCTCCTCCGCTCTCTCTCCGCCTCTCCCCCCCACCACCTCCGCCTCCTCCTCCCCCAATCCCTCCGCCTCATGAAGGGCCACCCCATCGACGCCGCCACCTCAAAATCGGTCCTTGACAAACTCCTGAGATTGGGTATGTTCGATACCGCGCTCGAGGTGCTCGACGATTTGGAAGAACAGCCGGGGACGACCCAATTGGACCCGAAGCTCTACGACTCGATCCTCGTCGCCCTCGCGAAGAAGAACCAACTCAGCCTCGCCCTCTCCATCTTTCACAAGCTCTCCGACGGCCGCGGCGGCGGGAGCCTCTCCCTCGGCGTCCCCGCGTGCGATGATTTCCTCGTCGTGCTGCGGAAGGCGGGTATGAGAGACGAATTCAGGTGGGTGTTTGAGAGATTGCGCGAGAGGGGAATTGCATTCGACGAGCGGGGCTATAACATTTGCATCCATGGATTTGGGTGTTGTTTTGGAGATCTGGGTCTTGCTCTGAAGCTGTTCGGGGAAATGAAGGAGCGGTCGATCGAACCGAGTCTCTGCACGTATAATTCGATGTTGCAGGCGTTGTTCTTGTCGGGGAGGGCGTCGGACGCGCTGGTGGTTTATGAGGAGCTGAAGGCGTCCGGGCACCGGCCCGACGGGTTCACATATCGGACGGTTATCCAGGGCTGTTGTCGGTCCCACCGCATCGATGTGGCGATGATGGTGTTCGATGGAATGCACCATAGCGGAGTCCGACCCGATGTGGTTGTGTATAATTCGCTCATCGACGGGCTTTTGAAGGTGAGGAGGCTCACGGAGGCCTGTGGGTTGTTCGAGGCGATGGTCCGGGACGGCGTCAAGGTGTCTGTTTGTACGTACAACGTGTTAATCGATGGGTTGTTCAAGAACGGACGGGGAGTTGCAGCATACACGCTTTTTCGTGATTTGAAGAAGAAGGGGCCGTTCGTGGACTCGCTCACTTACAGCATTGTAGTCGCGCAGTTGTGCAAGGTGGGTTACATGGAGGACGCGCTCGAATTGGTGGAGGAGATGGAAAGGCGAGGTTTTGTAGTGAATTTGGTGACAGTGACGACGGTCTTGATCGGATTGCATAAGAGCGGAATGTGGGACTGCGCAGAGCAGCTCATGAGGCACTTCAGGAACAACGATGTATTGCCTAATGTGGTTCGGTGGAAGACCGATATGGAGGCGTCCATCAGAGCTCCCCAAGACGGGAGCTTCCCTTTGCGGGGCGATTTGCGAGAGGTTTCGAGGTTGATCGATGATGTCCCATCATCGGAAAATGCAACTCGAGCGCCTCCTGATGAGTGGTCTTCGTCCCCGCACATGGACCATTTGGCAGGCGAAGCAAGCGAAGGGAGACCTCAAGCTTTCATCGCGCGGAGAGGGCGGAGAGTGGTAGATGGAGGGGGCCGATCTTTCGACGCGGATATGGTTAATACATATGTATCAATCTTCGTCTCAAAAGGGAAGCTCAATGTGGCTTGCAAACTGTTCGAGGTATTCACGGGGAGGGGGAGTGAGGCGATGGGCTACGCGTACAATGCGTTGATGAGTTCCTTCGTTAAGCAGGGCTACTTTGCAGAGGCGTGGGGGGTGCTCAAACACATGGGGGAGAGGCTTTGCCCAGCGGACATCGCGACTTATAGCGTGGTTGTTCATGGATTGGGAAAGCTTGGGGAGGTCGATTTGGCGAAGGCGGTGGCGGAGCAATTGATGAAGAGAGGGGGGTACGTCGACGTGGTGATGTATAACACGATGATTCGCGCATTGGGGAAGGCGGGGAGGATCGAAGAGGCAGAGGAGTTGTTGAAGGAGATGTTGAGGTGCGGAGTGAATCCGGATGTGATAACGTTCAATGCGCTTATTGAAATGCATGCGAAGGTGGGGAGGGTGAAGGAGGCTTACAGGTTCTTGAAGATGATGTTGGATGTTGGGTGTTCTCCGAACCATGGCACGGATGCTGTGATGGATTCTTTGCTGATGCAGATCGAGAAGTTGAGGTACCAGAAGGCGTCGATGAAGACGCGCGAAGAAACAAAGTCTCGCGTGTTTAACATGTGAGGGGATATATGTCGGCCCCTTATTAGAGACTCACTTGCATTGATGGGATCAAATACTGATTAAAAACCTTCTTTTAATTATTATGTTCCAGATAGATGATTCGGTTTGGAAATTTGAAAGAGGAGAATATGAGAACATTTGACAGATAAAGAGTTAAAATAGGGGAGAGCGAGATTTTATTTATTTATTTTTAAAAAAGAAATATAGTTTGTGTTTTGAAGTATTGTAGCTTTGTAATCATTTTGGCATTCATTTATCAGAATGAATTCAAAAGTTTTTTTTTTTGCCCCTTTGAAAATGAAGGACAGGATTCTTGATTATAACATAAGACTGCAATGAATTCTGAGCATCTCCCTGACTCTGTAAATATCCCCCAAATCCCATCGGACATCAGATTTAGTGACCTGTTTTGTGATCTTCAAATGTCTTGTAAAAATTTTAAAATAAAACGGTGAGACATTTAAATCTATTTTACAACCTCATATATAGTTTCATACACTATGATAACATAGTATATATACTACATTACCATAGTGTATGAATTTCAATTATAGTTATAACCTCATAAATTAGGTAACTAGGTCACAGACAGTAGCACCCTTCTTGACCCATTGTCCGAGTTTTTTTTTTTTTTGAAAAAGGTAGACATTGCTACCAGCACTTTTATAGATAAAAGGTGGTTACAACTCTGAACTGGGGGTGAGGGGAATTAGAGTAATAAAGAACAAGAACATAAAGCTTGACTCGTGTCCCTCCTCTCGGCCCCAGTAAATGGGATATGTACTAGGTCCGAGGGCAGTCACTAGCTAGCCCAAATATAAAAGAACCCCTCGCTATTACTCTGTAATAATTATCCTCCCTCCAGTAAAGGTAACACCTTGAACCCCTACTATTCCCCTCCCCCATTGTGAGATCAACGACGCCGTTGACTCCCACAAATTCTCCACGTACACTCGGGAGCCTTTGAAGATGGCCTCATTTCTAGCCCGCCATATCGACCATGCCCCCGCCACGACCCATTGTCCGAGTTGTCTCAAGGAGTATGATGATTTTGATTTAGACCTTAATTGGACCCCACCCAACATTCAATTAGCAAGGCTGTGTTGGGCCAATTTATATTTGAAAAATCTTACGTTCACTTTTTTTTTAAATCCCATTGTTAATTCATAAATTTAATGAGTTATATACAATTATACTAAAAACTAATTCAATGTATTTTTTTTTATTATATATAAAAATCCACCAACACTTCATTTAAAAAAAAAAATGATATTTCTCATTTTTCTTACTGAAATTTTGATTGAAATCCTTTTGTCCTACGTGGGATTCAATCAATCTTTTTTTTTTTTTTTTATTGAACTAACTTGCCAAAGTGATCTTATAACCTAAATCATTTGTCAGATATGATGAGATCTTCAAATTGAAGGGATCAGACCACCGTTCAAGATCAAAGAAGCATGGTTAGAGATTGTCAGATGATGTGAGCCGGTTCTGTCGTATTTAAAGATCGAGATCTCATCCTTTGTATTTTTATATCATAATATATAAAAATCGACAGTCCTTCAGTTCAATGGGAAGCTCTCCGCCATGGAATCTGATCTCCTCCCTCCTCTCCTTCTTCCTCCTCCTCACCATCGTCCACTCCAAAACCGTAAAACGCGACGGTAACCCTTTCTCCCTCTCGATCCAAAATCTTGAAAGGCATTATCACACGCATTTTGATTTGGTTTTGTGTGGGTCGCAGTGAAAGCGTTGAACGAGATCAAGGCCTCACTCGGATGGAGGGTCGTCTACCAATGGGTCGGCGACGACCCTTGTGGAGACGGCGACCACCCTCCGTGGAGCGGTGTCACCTGCTCCCAACAAGGCGATTACAGGGTCGTCACTGAATTGTATGAATTCAATCATGTCTGGATAGATTTCTTTGTTTTCATCAGTGATTGGTTTTTAATTTGTGGATGGGTTGTTCAATTTTTTTGTTCATTGTGGATTTGGGGATGGGTGGTTGTTCAATTTTGTGCTTTTGTGTTGAAGTTTTGATTGGTGCATTGTCAAACTTGTTCGCAGGGAGGTGTACTCGGTGTCCATCGTCGGGCCTTTCCCTGTCGCTGTTACGAATCTTCTCGATTTGACGAGACTGTGAGAATCGTCTTCCTTGTGATGATAAATTTGATTTGATTGAATGGATGGGATGGTTTGTTTACTTTTGATTAATTTATCGATGCCATGTGCCAATACACATTCGGGATGTATATATGTGGATCTTGTTCTAGAAAGAGTAGGCTTTGCTGGTCGGTTTGGTTGAAATGTAGTGTGTTTCCAGAGAATTTGTCGAGTTAATGTGTAATTATTGATGTGCAAATTATATGACCTAAAGTTATGTTTGAAGAAACCCGTGAATAGACTTGCTGAATATCCTGTTATGACGGGGAGAATTTCATGAATGATGTATGATATCATGGTTGGGAGTGGGTAGAGTATCTGGGTGTTCAACTATCTCCACTTTTTTTTTTACACTATATAGATAGAAATCTATAACTGCAGACTGCAGTCCCATGAATTGATTGTCAATGCTTGCCTGAGATCTTCAAGTTTCTCTGTGTAGGGATCTTCACAACAACAAATTGACCGGGGCAATCCCCCCACAGATTGGAAAGTTGAGACACCTCAGAATTCTGTATGTTTCTTTACCCATATGTGGACTTTTGATATCCTTCCGGGCTATTGTTTATATTTTTATATATTATTTTTTATGCTAAAACAAGTTTTGTTCAGATAGTTATATTTTCAACATTATT
This sequence comes from Acorus calamus, assembly GCA_030737845.1. Lineage (NCBI taxonomy): Eukaryota > Viridiplantae > Streptophyta > Magnoliopsida > Acorales > Acoraceae > Acorus > Acorus calamus. The sequence goes on along the minus strand of CM060869.1, from coordinate 31,262,232 downwards.
GTTAGCTACTGAACTTTGATATCAATGGATGAGAATTGATTTCACAACCCGCATCATCCAGACATCCATACCAAAAAACAGTATTTCATATATTTGGTACCAGAAACTTCGTACAAGCCTCTCCTGTTGTGTGAAATTCTCAAAGTGATACCTTAAGTCTATTTATTCACAATATCATACACCTTTGAAATAGGATGGATCAAAAGATTCGAAGATGGGGAGCTAAAAGTTATATATACATACATATACATATATATATATATATTCATTTCCTAGACTTTTAAAAACATTATTTTCCCATTTTACAAAGATACACATATAGGCTATATGGAATGATAAAGGAATTATTGGTAAAGGAGCTATTGATATCATTTGTTAAAAAAAGAGTTATTCATATAGTTTTCTATATGTTTTGTGGCTCTTAGAAATCTTAGGTGGAACAAGCTACAAGATGTGATCCCTCCTGAGATTGGTGAACTGAAGAAATTGACCCACCTGTGAGTTTTTCTTTAAAATGTTCAATTTATCTTGTGACATTTTGATTTTTTTTAGGAAAACCATTTTGATATTTATTAATCAAAACTCTGCAGATATTTGAGTTTTAACAGTTTCAAAGGGGAAATTCCGAAGGAGCTTGCTAATCTACCAGAACTTCGTTATCTTTACCTTCATGAGAATCGGTTGACTGGTAAAATACCTCCAGAGTTGGGGACTATTCGGAACCTCCGATACCTGTATGGACATCTTCTGAACTATGATTCTTTTTATATAGACTAACCAAATATTCTATGGGTTTCCTTCTGGACCTATCATCTGCTGAATCTTGTATCTATTTCCAGGGATCTAGGTAACAATCATTTGATAGGAACAATAAGGGAGCTCATTTCTAGAGAAGGCTGCTTTCCCTCTCTGCGCAATCTGTGAGTAAATGTCAATTGGCATGTTTTGAGAGTTTGGGTATTTTCTGGCAGTTATGCATGAGCTTTGAACTGCCTACATGCATGATATCACTAGTGCAATATTTCATATTACTCCTTGATGAAACTGTTCAATAGGTAAACTTGTGAGAAAGCCTCAATTTGCCACATTTTCACAATTCAACAATAATTGTTATCATGGTATATTGTGTATGCTCCATTTTTTCTGCCGGCCATTTTCCATATTTTGCCACTTCATCAATAATTTTTATTCTGATATATTGTGTACTCTCCCTTTTTTCTATTGACTAATTGTGGTGGGAACACACTATTGAGTACCTCTTTAATCTCTTTCTGACAATCTCTAATGTATTTCATCCACCAGAAGTTTATTAATCGTTTTGGGGGCATGCAGATCTAATATTGTTAAATTCTGCCATTCAGGTACTTGAATAATAATCAACTGTCTGGAGGAATACCTGCACAGCTTGCCAATTTGACAAATTTGGAAATATTGTAAGTTGTAATTGAAATTTGCTTTATACATACTGTCTTATATTTTTTTGTGTGGCTTTGAATTTTTTTATTATTTGTCTTGATATTACAGATATCTATCACACAACAAGATGTCAGGAGCAATACCTTCAGATCTTGCCCGTATTCCAAAATTGACTTATCTGTAAGTGTTACTCACTGTATATTCTTTCTAGATTAAAGGGAATCTAGTTGTAGCTTGCCAGTGATGGAGTAAATAAGTGGAAGCCATTTACAATAAAAGATGATCACTTATTGTGACTATTCTGATATATAATTCTAATTGTCAGCGTACTATAATGACATGGAAAAATAATTTGAATGGACAAAAAAAAAACATATAATAATATAAGCCATGTAATGGTAGATGTCGCTCTTTGAAATTGCTTCTGTAACTATACTGTCCTGTTTAATCTTAATTAAAAACTGGGTAGAGGTGGAAAAATAGAAAATCATATACGCCAGTATTTGAAGAGTGACTCAGACCAACTAGAAAACCTCAAAGTCTGAGATGTGGTGTAAAGATCTAGATAAGCATGCATGCTATTGTCTTTGTGTTGCATTTTTTGGTTTTTGTGTTATGCTCATATTGCTTCATATGGTTACAGGTATTTGGATCACAACTTCTTTACAGGAGGGATTGCAGATGCCTTTTACAAACATCCTTTTTTGAAAGAATTGTGAGTTATAATTTTGGTTTCCGTGCTACCACTAAAACTATCACCCTGCTTTTGTGTGTCGGAACCTATGATGCTTCAATGTAGATATATACTAAAAAAAAAAGGCGTTGTATAATGCGGCTACCTGAATATTTTGAAAGACAATAATAAAAATGCTATATACATTAATTGACCTATAATTATACAGTTGACTATATGTCACATTCAGGTTTTCAACATTGCCTCTGTCGAAGGACATACTTTGTTTTAATGATACCTCGGGGATTTTATGCCTTTTTCTTTTCTTAATAATGGGAGTTTCTTGAAGTAAAGGAAAAACCGAGAGGATCATTTTATAATGAATAAAATTAAGGTTTTTCTTCTACACTTACTCATGTACTCATTGTTATATTTTCTGTGAACTTCAGGTACATCGAACGCAATCAATTTCGTCCGAGTGTGAAGCCTAAAGGCACGCACAAGGTTCTTGAAGTGTTCGATGCTGAGTTGTTTTAGTTTGTGTTAATCTTAAAACTTCTTTTATTCAAATAGGCATTGTTTACTTTGCCAATAGAGCTAAGGCCTACTTGTAACATCAAGAATGCTACTGAAATGGGCTGGATGAGTATAGTGCTTGTCTACTTTACTGTGAGTTATGTTGCTCTCTTAAGGGATAAATGTGTAAAAAATGCCTCTACCACTAACATTCTAAAGTTCCTGCTTTGTAAACTTTTATTTTTCCTTCTGAATGTACAGGCAACTCCTGTTGCAGTTGAGTTTGGTATCAGTGGTGATCAACAAACTAAATTTAGGGTTTATATAAAGTAGTCATCACAAAGCTGTGATTTCTCTGGTGAGCTAATCATGTTGAGAAATCCATTTTTGGTATTCTAAGTTTATGGTACTATGATATTGTCTACACAGATTCTTCTTCATGACCATAAAGGTTTGAAGAAGCTATATTCCACCAACTTTTCCACTGTTTGGTTTGTTTCACTCAGTGACTTGTTTACTAATCTCTCACTCCATGCAGTTTCAGAAGGATTTTGTGTTTTTGAGGGGCATCAAAGTATTTTAGAACATCTTAAGATCCTGAGTACCTCTGCTGGAAATTCTGTGCAGAAACTTCAGTTTACATTGACTTATGTCCAGTAAAGAGCAAAAAAAAAAAAAAAAAAACAAAAAACTAAGCAAAACCTTCCTTTCGAGGTAACATTTGTAAACACTGTTTAATCCAGATGTTTTAGCAATCTCAACTTTTGACAAAAAAAACAATTTTTAATAATAAACAATAGCTTTTCATAAATCTAACAAAAGTGCGTTTCTTAAAAAATTGGTTTCAAAAACTGTTTTTAGAGAAAAGTCCCCTGTCAAATTCATTTCCAAATGCGCCACCACTTCCACTTTGTTCTGTAAATAAGCAAAGGAGTAAGAGAAGCATATGCTTTTTCTAAAAATTGGTGTTGTTTAGCATGAGTAAACTGTAATAGTTATACAAAATATTTGTTTAGCATACATAAACTGTAATAGTTAAATTTTGATAAGTTAGAATAAACTTGTTACCTATATTATTTTGGCTTATAGAATTATAACTATACTCTAAATTCTTCTCTTAACAAAAGATAAAAATATATACATATCAAGAAAAAAATAGCAACAAATAGAAAATCATCTAATTCCTTTTTATTCTTACATATATAACTATTTTATCTGTGAACCAAATGGGGTGTAAAATTATAAAAATTTATGACTATTTATTTTGAATAAAGAATATCTTTAATGGAACTTTAATAAAAGTATAATTAAATATGAGTCGGTTGGGGAAATAGAAAATCATGGAAGATATGTTGATAAGTGGCCTCTTAGGCTAGGATTTTATTAAATTTTAAATTTTTTCAAATCTTTCGTTATTTTCTTTTTTCTCAATTCAAAAGAATGAAATCAGTCATTAAAGAAAAGTGATCACAACTGAAAACAAATGAGGCACCATATATTGCCTCTAGTGTTTAAAAAAAAAAAAAAAAAACGGGATGACGCCTCTTTTTTTTAAAATAAAACGTTGACCAGTGCTACTTTTTGTAAATATTTGATTTTCAATGCTATTTTTGTTAATATTCGATTTCTTGGTGCTATTTTTACTAATTAACTTTGATTAATTGAATAAGAAAAATGCAACCAAACAAATATTAACTTGATAACTTATCATTCTTAAATACCAGTTTATACCAAATAAGTTGTATCCGCATTCCAAACAAGGACCAAGGAGCCTAAATTTTGGATTTTGAAAGCAGTAGCATTTTGATTTTTGAAATGAGTTTGAATAATTTTTGGATATCATGTTAACTTGTGAACCTTAATAAATCTAAACTTATTTCTAAATATCCTGAGGGTTCTTTTTTTGAATAAATAGAAAAGGCAAGTTTTAGTTATAGAAAATAGTTGTTTTTGTAAGTTAATAAAGTATATTTCTTGGAAAGAATATAATATATTCAGCCTCATTTGCAGTCTACATATTTTGATTTTTTTTCTTGAATTATAGCTAATTGTGGAGGATAAAATTTGTCTCGACTAAATAAAGAATAAGTATATCGGGATAAGTAAGAAATTATGGGAAGAGTCAAACTGAAGCTGGATGATGCTCACCTCAAGGTCCGATGTGAACCTGGTCTACTAGCGTCCGAGGTGAGAGGATTTCGTTCGAGTATTGAGCATATCCAGTGTAATTGGCGTTGTGCCACAGTGTGATTCAACTCATCCCATGAATATTGTAATAAGTACACCAAGTATGATGATGTGTCCAAGAGGACATGAAAGCTAAAGTCAAGTCACATGGTTGACTCGGTCAAAAGACACCCAACCATTGGCCCATGTGAAAGATTCTTTTACGTCAACAAAACGTGTTTTACACGTTTTTCAGAAATCTAACAAAAGTGTCTTTCTTAAAAAATGTTTTCAAAAACTGTTTTTAGAGAAAAGTCTACTATCAAATTCATTTCCAAATGCGCCACTACTTCCACTTTGTTATGCAAATAAGCAAAGGAGCAAGAGCATATGCTTTTTCTCAAAAATGGTTCTTTAACCTGAGTAAACTGTAATAGTTGTACAAAATATTTGTTTAGCATGCATAAACTGTAATAGTTAAATTTTGATAAGCTAGAATAAACTTGTTACCTAACCCCCCCCCCCCCCCCCCCCCCCCGGAGCATACCGTAATAAATGTATTCTTATAAATGTGTACACATATCTTTAATGGAGCTTAATAAAAGTATAATTAAATATGGTGCTGAGACTATCTTACCCATTCGAATAGAAAAAAGAAGAGTGTATTCCCAAAGTCATGTTGGATAGGTGTCAGCCAAAACAGACAAATTTTTCATAACCATGTTCCACTGGAAAAATCTGCTCTAAGAACTGCCCAACCAAACCATGAATCGCCTTGCTTTAAATGCTGTTATATGATTCCCAAAAAAATGCATTGATCAAGCAAAGCATCACATTATTCTGAGCTTAAACATCTCTCAAGAATAAAATTAATATAAAAAAATCAATGCAAAGTTTGACAACAGAATCACATACCTTTTCTCAACTTGGTCCACACCAGTACACACTTTTTTAAAAAATGCTTATGGGGGGGGCATCACCTGCCCTTTTATCAACACAGATCAGCAGATGAAAACCGCGTAGCATTAATGTAATGCAATAAGACTCCATTTTATATATTGAAATAAAATAATGCCTTGGCGTGTGCCTTGAATAGAATTGAATGAGTGTTTTTTTTTGAGAAATTAATCAGAGGTCCTCTCAGCCTCTTCCTCATTATTTTTAAGTCCTTGAACCCTTTCAAGATATTTTTAGGTCTCTAATTTCTGATTTTATTATTTATGGGTTCAAACTAACATATTCCGTTTCATCCCCCATGCAAAATGTCAATGTTACCCCTCTCACCTAATCTTCATCTCTCTCTCCCATGAAACCCCTCTTTCTCTCCCCCAAAACACCTTCTTCACCCACACTTCTTCTCTCCCAAACCCTTAAAATACCTGTGGCCCCAACCCATCTCATTCTCGTCTCTCTACCTCTTTCACACACACACACAAACACACATCATCAGAAACACAACATCTTCTCTCCCGAAACCCTCTCCGTCGAAGAAACCCTCTTATCCGCCTTCCTTAGTCGATGAAGCCCTATCCGACGGCGACAACCCTCTCTCACACGGATAAACTCTTGTAAGTTTTATCAACCCATTCCCTCTATTTATTAATCAATAATGTCATTGTTTGAATGGAAAATCTAGGTTTAATGTGTAACTTCTTAAAAAACTAATATACAAAGCATATCAATAAGCTAATGTGTTCCATGATATGTTGGTAACTTTTTGGATCTATCACACGGAAGAAAATTATTATATAAAGTTTTTTGTCTATCATGTTTGTAAGAATGAAATTATTATGTTGGTAATTTCTTAATTCTGAGTTTTATTTTTTTCCTATGATTTCTTTTGTGATTCTTCGAAGAAAATAAAGAACTTAGATATAACGGAAGATTGGGTACATTGCTAGTGTGTGTGTGATAATCTTTAGGATGGACTGTGACAAGTTCATAAATGAATTCGGTGAGCATCTTATCAAATGGATGGACATGAACTTCTGACAGGGCGACACGCCAAGATTCAAAGGTGAATATGCAACAAAGATCCCTAGACGATCCAAAGGAAAAGTGTTATGAATGGACATGAAGTTGTGATTTGGGTAGATATATTGTACATATAACTTGAATGGATAGGAAGTTGTGTTTTGAATGGACAAAAAACGTGTTATGTATTATATAATACTTGTGTTATACCATTATGAATGGAAGTTGTGTTTCTAATGGATTTAATGTACATTTGTTGACCAATTGACATTATGAATAGAAATTGATGTGTTTTGAATGATTTAACTAATTGTATTATGAATGATATAATTGTGTTATGAATGATAATCGTATTATTAATGATTTACTTAAAGTACATTTTTAGTCCATTTGGGTACACTGTGATTCATCTAGTTACAATGTTATTAATTGTGTTAGCCCATCTCGTTTTATTGTGATTCACTTCCAGTACATTGTTAGTCCATCGGTGTACATTGTTACTCACTATCAATACATTGTTAGGCAATCTTAGTACACTGTTACACACTACTAATATACTGGTAGTCCATTGTTAGTCCACCATTACTAACTACTATATATACATTCATAATAGTTTAAGCATAATCAGATCAAAATGCACTTAATAAACAATGAGCATACCAAATAATCTGACTTAATATAAATAAATGTTCATATATGACAATAATAATAGCATCATCAGATCCGCTGTTTTTTAATTTGGACCAATGACTTCATTATTCAGCTGCATGTCTTCTTATTGTGTCCAAAGCCCTTGCATCTTGAATAGTGATACAATGACATTGTATCCGAATATGCTTGTAACTCAGTCCTATTTTTCTTTTTCTCCCCACCTAATCTTTGTTAATGGAGGTTTGATGCATATGTTTCCTTCTTCCTCCTCCGTTCTTTGAATACCTACCACAAGCATGATTGCTGTGGCGTATGCTCGATGGTACAAATCTGTTCGAAAATAAGGTAAACAATATTCATGTATGAAGCCATTCATCTTCCACACCGCGCGACACATACACGAACACCCGTGCTTCTCCATTATATGTACATAATGCCATGAAGGAATCCATGAATATACTCAAATATTATGCAAAAATGAATCTTGTAAGGTTATTACCTAACAAAACTATATTGTTTCCATATACATGGAATAACATATGACAAACATAGGTTAATGAAAAGAACTAACAATATGCCTATAAGCCCTACTAGTGTACCAATAAGTTTTAACAATGTACCTGTAAGCCAAACAGTGTATCAATAGATTAACCGTGATAACAATAACCATTTCTATTTAGTGTCAATAGTATGTTTCTAAATCTAATGTGTTAAGTAATCATTTGCACTTCTACATGTACCTATAGAAAGGGGAAAAAGAGTTCATTAAAATAAAATCTTTTTTTATCATGCATTTACAAGTCTAATTAAAGTCATATATATACATAATAATAGTATACTAGGATAAATTAACAATGTATCCATATTGTAAATCCATAACAGCAGATCCTGTAAAATATGTATAAATTTTTTTTATTATTCAAACCACTATCCAGAAGAAAAAAAGGAAAATGAATGATTTAAAGACAAATCAAATGCATATTCATTGGGTTCCAAACACCAAAACAGATTTGAAAAAAAAGAGAAAAAAAAAGTTTCTACTCGATGGGGCTGTGACATTGTTTTGAAAAAAAAGAAAAAAAAAGTTTCTACCCCATTTGTCTTGGTTCATGAATATATATATATATAGGGGGCCGATTAGGTGCGGCGAACGGCAGGTGCGGCGTCGATCGTGGGCCGTCGATCACGGGTCCATCGCATCGGACGGTCGGGTGCGATTCGCATCGGACGGTCGGGTGCGATTCACGTCGACCGTTGGATGCGATGGACCCGCGATCGAACGGCCCACGTCGCGGCCGCACTTGCCGTTCGCCGCACGCAATCGCCGGCATATATATATATATATATATATATATATATATATATATATATATATATATATATATATATATATATACACACGATGGTCATTTTCAGAAGAAAAAAATGGAAAGCTCCGTAATAGTATACCAAAAAGGGACATACATTTTCAACCCTCGTCGTCCTTGTGGTTTCATCCCCTCCTCGTCGTCGCCGCTCTGTTGATTTCAATAGAAAATGTGGGAGAGAGTTGATGGAGAAGTGATTTAGGGTTTCTACGAGGGAAAGGGGACGGTTGGGGAAGAAGAAGATCCTCCCTTGCGTCGATTTGAATGGAAAACGTGTGAGAGATTTGATGGGGAAAGATTTAGGGTTTGAGGAAGGGGATCGTTGAGGAAGAAAGAGTGCTCCTGTGTGAGTAAATGTGGGAGAGAGAGGACATGTTACGTAAATAAATTTTTTTAAAAGGGTAATTTTGGTACACTAACGGAGGGTGTTGACAGAAAACGTTGAATATGACCTAAAAATAATGGAAATGAAAATGGGGGATCCAGAAAAAACTTAAAAGTAACCAGGGACCTAAAAATAATGGGGGAGTGACTGGGAGGACCTCTAATTAATTTTTCCCCTTTTTTTTACAGTTTGTGAACTTTGAATATCCTTTCTGTAATACATATTATTTCTTCAGCAAAGGTTTTAGTCAAAAGATGGGTGCTTTCATCACATGAGATTTAGCTCACTTTGATGCTTCCTGGAAGGTTCATTAGAGACTATCAACTGTAGATGAAAAGGAAAACACACACATATTATATTATCATCAAATGAATACTTATAAGCAATCATGGGGTTACATTTCACTGATGATGGATAAGTGCATATAATTTTTTTTATAAGTGGGTACAAATACAAATTAATTATTGAAATGCATGTTTATATTTTATGAGCCCCTGTTTAGGTAACGAGATAAGTTATTCTTGAATAGATAATTAATTAAGCATAGATAATGAATAAGCAATTTTCTGTTTGGTAGTGTTTTTAGTTATTCTTATTGGGAACGTAATAATGAAGTTTTTGTTGTTTGGCGATCATTGATAAGTTTTGATAAAAAGATTTTAAATTTTTTTTTATAAGAGCCTTATAATTTCTAATAGATGATGACTGATGACATATGATTTAATATGTATACCAGTGTAATAGATTAAGTGTAATAACTCAAATTCAATGGGGAGTCTTAATCATCCATATGCTCCACCTATACTGTACTCAATCAGGGGCTGAAGGTAAGTGAACCTGCACGTATGACTATGACTATCCCTAAAATTTTCTTATAAATAATGGAGGATACCCGCATGCGCGTGGGCCATTTGGAGAGCGAGGAACGAAAAAATCTTCAGGGATTCGAGGTTCTACTTCGAAAATCTTTAGGAGATAATTCGTCGATCGATTATAGATTGGGAAAGATCATCTCCTTATTTCGGGTTAGCACATTGTCCTTTGAGCCAGAGAAGTGTGTTTGTAGAAACCTTTTCTACGTCAACTTTTTCAGATCTTTTGTACAATCATATCTCTGTTTTATCTTGTTTTTCTATTTCTTCTCACCCATTCAAACAATGCCTATTTTGATTTTATTGAAATGGATATATGCATGTAGTTTCACTAAAAAAATGGAGGAGGATTAAGGATTAAGGATTAAATATTTGGAAGAGAGGAGCCTCCCCCACATGGACTTTGCTTCTCCATGCCCCAACATCCTTCAAGAATCAAATCCTTTCATGTTCTACTTTTGGCCCATTCCCCTTCAACCCCACAGACTCCCTTGTATATATATCTATAAATAAAAACTATTGTGATTACTTAAATAAGCTTCACTAGTGCATCCACATGCATGCTTTGTGTTTTGAATCCTAGGCTGCTTTAAGTATTTTTTGGTATGGATTTGATGCATCGTTCCACGTTAACGTCGCATTGATTAAGAGTTAATAGAATGGATCCGAATTAATGTTTTATGTTTCCAATGGTACGGGGGAATATTTTGATGTTTATGCCCCAGAAAAAAAAATTTTTTTTTGCTGATGTAAAACGGACGATCGATATGTTATTGGAGCGATCAGACTATCAAAAGAGATCCAGGAAGAAAATTATAAGAATAGCAGGTGACAAGAATAATTGAGACCTTCTCAGAATCCTACAAAATTTGATATGCTGAATTATTTTGTGGAGATATTTAATTTTGTTAGATTTTATCAGTAAAGTCATTAAATAAACAAATTTATCATTTATGGCACCAATTTGCATTGTTATTTTTCTTTCCATAAATATCAGAATTATTTGCCATTGATTTTGATTGATTTGTGAGATCTTAGAATAAATAGCTATTATATTTATTTAATATTTTCTACTTTTAGTAAGTTTATAATTAGGTTTAATGAGGTTCCTCTTTGACCCATATTGAGTCCATATAATAAAGATTTGTCGTCTGATGACATATTCAACTTTTATCTATCAATAATATCGAGTTATTTTAATTTTTCCTTCTCTTTGAGAGATGTTGTCTAAGATCTTGACATAAATCAGATCTTTTATCATTTTTTAGCTGCGTTAATGTACATCAGGTGTGCATGAGTCCGCTGTAAATTATTATTAGCTAGAGAAATGTATTATGAAAATGTTGGCCATTGATAGCCATGAAAGGGCTACCAAGTGATCATTGTGTACATATTAATTAGTATATATATGTTGTTTAATTTATATATAATTGTATTGTGACAATCTTATAGTTGTTTAATTAATTAATACTTATAAATGAATTATAATAACTTGGATCTTTGAAATGTTTTTGAAATGCCCGTTTCTTCACCCGTCAGTGAGTTCTATAAGATAAATACTTCGATGATCAAATTAATAAAGATTCTTTAAAATAATCGAAACTCTATTTATATTATTTTTATACAGACCATTATATTTTTTGGATACTCTTTGTTGACTGTTGTCATGCATAAAGGTTGAAAATGAATTCGAATTCATATATGCTAAGCCATTAATTCAACAATTGTACTTCTAGCAACGATCATCCAATTCTAAAGCATGATTGAAATGGTCTTATTTTTTAACTTTGGCTTCTGAAATTCAAAACATTTTTTAATATAACAAAAAAAAAAGTCTCGTAATGCTCTGTTGTTCACAACATGCAACGATGTACGTAATCTCTGACTTTCATATGTACAAATTCAACTAAACATTTTAGGGGCCGTTTGGGTAGCGGAATTAGGATAGAATAGGGGTAGAATAGGTAAAATAGGTGTTTGGTTAGGCGGAATAAAGGGGTATAGCTATGCGGAATAAGGAGAGAATAAGCTGGTATCTGTATTCCAAGTCCACCCATGGAATTGTGTTATTCCTCCACTGGAATAGAAAACCCACCTATCAAATCACATATCATCACATCAAATCACATGTCATCACCTCTTATACATCAATGGGGCCCACATGTCAAATCAACTTTTTACACTTTATTCACATCTTATTCTTCATCAACCAAACACCACAACTTTTATTATTACGTTTCCCAATGAGAATAACAAAAAACACAACCAAATACAAAATCACTTATTCCATTGATAAAGTCAACAATTCCTGGAATAGGTATAAACCTCAGAATAGTTTATGCCTCTATCCAAACGGGCTCAAATGGGCATGCAAGGAAAAACTGTCCTATCAAAACTATATATAATAAGTAATACAGAATATCGTGTCTTATAAATCAAGCAACATTTAATTATGATCAACGTGTTTTGACCCAAATTAATGAATTGTTCAACCCACTAAACACCATATATTAATACTTCATTAAATTCTAGGCAAGAATTAATCATACATCAGGGTAAGCTTTCATGGCCAAAAAAAACAAATGAGGGGGGAATTTTTTTATAAAAGAGGGCCAAAATAAAAAATGAATCTCAACAACCCAAATATCCTCAATAGATATCATGTGACGAGCTGCCAAACTTTGAAGACGTCGCTTCCATGCATGTTATAAACTTATAATATACTGGTATTATTTAAAATACCTAATGTATGTGACTAGCTGTACAAAGAGCATCCCCATGAAAAACTAACTCAATAAAACCCAAAAAAAAGAAAAAACCATTGGAGCACATATCACATCGAACATCATATAATAATACAATATCTTTATAATGTCACCATCGAAATGAGGAATCTCGCCTGAGTTTTGTCTCTGAAAATAAATAAATTAAATAAGGTATTGAGTGGGGCTAGGGCTGGTAAACGAACCAAGCCGTTCGGGCTCGGCTCGGTTTGAGCTCGTTCAGGCTCGTTCGTTTAGATAAATGAACGAGCTTGAACAAATTTTAAAACTCGGTTAGGCTCGGGACCTGTATCGAGCTTCATTTTATGTTCAAATTCGACTCGTTTATGTTATTAAAACTTAGGTGAAGCTTGACTAAACTCATTTATAAAATCAGAATATTAAATTAATACAAAGTTATGCTAGTTTAAGCTCATGAACTTGGCTCTTTTAGGCTAAAATTTTGTTTTCAATTCCTAAAAACCCTAAAATGAAGAAGAACGCTAGGCTCGTTGAGGCTCGTAAGCTCGGCTCGACTCGGCTCGGCTCGACTCGTTTATAAACGAGCCGAGCTTGAACATGTCAAAGCTCGGCTCGTTCGGCTCGTTTACCACCCCTAAGTGGGGCAGGGAAGTCCTCAAATCAGGCGAAGGGCAGTGTGAACTGATCTAGGGACGGTTTTATATTGATCTTTTATTACATAAAGAGAGTGATAAGTATTCAAGAAGGATAAATTATTTTTTTATTAAAAAGAAGATAAAAAATTATATCCTTGTATATATAAAATGGGAGATGTGACATATATATTTTTATGAGTCTTGAGAATGTTATGTAATATAAATGATAAAAAAAAAATTTATATAATGACACATAAACCCCTTTATGTACAATTTTCACGTGTTTTGATTAATTTTCTAGCATAATACTTATCGATCGAGATTCATACTTTAATTAAAAACAAGTTAGGAATTAGTAGGCATGGCATCACATATAATGTGTAGAGTCGATTGATTCCATCACATTTAAAAAAAAAAAACTTAAACTACTGCTATCATATTTTCAAACCATGCAAACTCAACCCACCAATTGACCCTATACGACTTAGATTTTATACTTAAAATCCCCAAATTAGAAAAAAAAAATTTAAAAAAAAATTTATGTTTTCTATAGATATATGGTAAGAGCATATTTTTTTAAAATTTAAGAAATTTATTTTATTTAAATAACCTCATCTATAAAAAAAAAAAAACCTCAGCCGCTGCTGTGTATTAAAATGAATTATAGATCCAATAAATATATATTCATAAAAAAATATTCCTCACTAAACTACCAATAATAAAGTACCCACAGCAAATAAGGTTTGCAAAAAGCTTGAATTAAAATTTCAAGTAATTCAACTTTTTTCGCCTTAAAAAATTATGTACGCCACACAGCTTCAAATCTAAATGGCTCTTATATTCGATCTAATTTAAATAAAACCATTAAAAAATTCATCACTTTTTAAATAAATCACACAGATAGTACACACACACACACAAAAAAGTGGCTGTCCTACTACTATACATATGATTGTTTTCTTCTGAAAAAGTTGATGTTTACATGCACGAACTCCAACCGTTTCACTTTCATATGATACATATATATATTTTCTTTATTAATGCGTAACGAGGTACCCAAATATATCAAACAATACATAGACACGAGTCATTTACGCGTTTTTAGATAAAAGAGTGACAGAGAGAGATCCAGAGAGAGCCATGCGAGCCAGTGCAGCTCCAGCTAATCCACTGTCACTTTCTCACAATCTCTCTCTATATCTTCACATCCACGAAGTTGCCTTACCAGAATCCAATGTCCCCACCCCCCCTTCATATGCTGATGTGAACCTGCGTAAGCTTTATAGTGTACTCACTCATACAAACAAAGTCTAACTCATATTTGACACATTTCACATCTAGAACTCATTTTTCCATAAAAAAAACACTTTGACCCGTTTGTTGAATATGGTTTCATTTACAGTGGGCACACACAAAAAAAAAAAACACTCTCTCATCTCCATCTATAAATAAACACATAAACCCCACTTTCGTTCTCTCACTCAACATTATTACATACCCATTCATCCAACAATGGTAAAGACCACCACCACCACCTCCAGTTCAACCACCACCACCAACAACAACAACAAACCAATGAAGATCAACATGAACAAGAAGAAGCACTACAAGGGGGTGCGCATGAGGAGCTGGGGGTCATGGGTCTCGGAGATCCGGGCCCCAAACCAGAAGACACGAATCTGGCTCGGCTCCTACTCGACCCCTGAAGCCGCCGCCCGCGCCTACGACGCCGCCCTCCTCTGTCTCAAAGGCTCCGCCGCCAACCTCAACTTCCCTTTCGAAGCTCCCATGCACAACCACTACGACGACCACCCAAACATGTCCCCAAAGTCCATACAACGTGTCGCCGCCGCCGCCGCCAATGCACCATCGACAACCCCAGTGTCGACTACTCCGCCGCCGCCGCAGCCGCCCACGATGAGTGGGTCTCATTCCGCTTCGTCTCCGTCGTCGTCTGATGAAGAGGAGGAGAACGTCGTGTTCATGCAGTCGATGGTGGAGATTCTGGACCCTTGGATCGAGGACTTTGATCAGATGGTGGGGGTTTTTGGACCGTCGGTGGTGGAGGAGGAGTATCGGATGGAGGGTGATGAGGGGGATTTCAAGCTGTGGAGCTTTTGATGGTGCATGGGAGAGTGACTGCTTTTTTGTTTTGTTTTTTTCACATTGGGTGTTTTTTTTTTTGTAAAACTGACTGGATTAATTTATTCTTTTGTAATGTAGAAGAAGATTATTAGAGCATATATAGTTTGTTGTTCTAATGAGAACTACCTGGGTTTTTTTTTGGGTCGTTCTACATTCTTTCATATGAATTGTATGTAGTGATTTGAAACTACTATTGGTTTTGTTATGTCATTTATATCTTGCCTAATTTTTATTTTTTACTTTTGGTTTGTGAATGAACTGATCTGGTTTGGCTCGCATACTGCTTTTTGGGATATAAAACAATTATATCAGAATTGATGAGTACAACTCAATAATTATCTTTTTTATTGTTTTTATTCCATTCATAGGGTTTGTCTGGCAACTGGGTTGTTTCTAATTTCTTTAAAAATTAAAAGACTCAAACAAATTATCAAATAAGTTCATTTAATTAAAAAGTTACATTCATTGTTACATAAAAAAAATACCTCAAAATTGTGTTTATTTCAACAAAAACAGTTTATGTTTTCAGAGGCAAACATAATTTTTTAATTAATTAAAAAACAGCTCTTATTATTATATCATAAAAAAACTTATATAAAGCTTAAAGCTACTTTTTTAAAAATTTAAACATGTATTTGTATTCAAAGGTACAATTATTATATATAGTTTATTCACCCTGGAAAATTAAAAAAAACATATTTTGTTTTCATAAATACAAAGAACCTAGTATATTCATATCTTACAAAGGGAGGTGAGTTGTTGAATGTTGTATGCTTGTTGAACAAGGCAAGGGGTAGATGGATGGGAGACAACCTGTGCTGCTGCTGCTGCTGGTGGATGTGGATGTTACAGTTGGAGCTTTTTTCTTGGGGTCATGGATTTTATATATTATAAAGCTTTTGGGGTTACTGAGGAAGTTTTGACGTTTTTGAGTGAGTACTGTTTCGTAATAAAGGCATGGCTTTATCTCAAAAAAATAAAGGCATGGCTGACGTTTTTGACTGCCACCCGGCTTAAATTTGACCTTTTCGTTAGGTGGAGAATAATAAGTGGACAGAAGAGAATACTAAGTGGACAGAAGAGAATACAGTATAATAAATAAACTTTGATAATTATATCTGAATAAGTTAGGATAAGATTCAATAACTATTTTCAGAAAAATGTTAGAATTGTTTATCAGGGTTTATCTATACCAATGGATAAAAATATCATTTTCTGTCATTTTAAAAAATTTATCTAACCTAACACTCTCTATACACATTCTAAAAATTGTTACATCTATCATATCACACACACATCTCTCATACTTATTCCTAAACACAAATAATTTATGCAGGGGTATAGTTGTCATTTAAAAAGTCATAAACTCTTATTCATCTCTTATCTACCACTTATTCTTACTTTATCCAAGGTAAATCAAACAACAAAAAGATTAATTTTACGTTTCTCAATGAGAATAACAGAAAAGACAACCAAACAAAAATTTACCTATTCAGCATGGATTGTTTTCTATCACAGTATAACTATCAAGGACAAATAACCTTATGTTACACTCCAAACGAGGGTAAAGGAAGTGTGATGTGCTGGTTTAACAGGAGATTAAGATTTCGAGGTTAAGTTATTTTAATTTAAAAAATAAAAAATTTATTAATTTTATTTTTATTTGTATTTTTAAAAATTGGAACACATGTCTCTATTTTATTTCAATTATTTTTTATACCAATGATTAATTGTTTTTTTCTCTACTTACCCTCACAAATACCCCTTACTTCATCACTTATCTTCTTGTTAAACCAGTCCAATATATCTACATTGGATGCAGTTTATCCACAGTTCTCATTGATTTTTTTAATTTTTTTAAATATGTACTTGTTCATTAAAATATTTATTATTTTAAAAAATAAAAATATACACTAAGATACATTATTATATTTTTAAAAAAAAATTTCATACACAACAACAGTGCAAGTGCAATAGACATTGTGATAACGGACTGAGCTCATTGTTTGAATGAATATGGATACAAACTATGGATGTCCTAATGAAAATCCAACCTACCGCATTCAACGCTATACTTAAAATATGTCACTTTAAATATGTCGTATATGTTCTTAATTACCAAAAAAGCATATATATTATTGGAAACGAGCTATAAAGTAAAAATGTATTTGTGATGGGAATTTTATTGTTGCAATCTCAAGAAGATGAACACGTGTCTCACGTGTTCTTTGGGTAAAAGTAAAGGAAGGGCTAGCCCTACCAACTGAAAATCAAATCTAATACAATCACTCAAAAAAAAAATGTGGTGGGGAAGGGACAATAATTAAGGAAAGAATGAAATAGAGATGAGAGATGAGAGATGATAGAAGAGAGAGAGAGAGAAAGGAAGGTAGCGAAGGGCGGAGGAGGGAGGGAGAGAGAGACCTCGTTATAGTGGGTGGCTAATGGGATTGATCCACAAAGCTGGGGTTAGACCATTATAGTCCGTTTATACAGAGACGTAAACTATTTTAAAGTTTATATTTATTTCAAGAATAAATAATTTTATCAATAAAATAAAATAATTTTTTTATTTGATTGTGTTTTTTTGTTATTCTCATTGCGAAATATAATAATAAATGTTGAGTTGTTTGGTTGATCAAGAATAAAATGTGAATAATGTGTAAAATATTGATTTGACATGTGAACACTATTGATGTATAAGAGTTGATGGCAGAAGATTTAATGTGATAACATGTGATTTGACAGGTGTGTCCACCTATACCAATGGAGGAATAACACAATTTCATAGGGAGACCTGAAATACAAATATCAGTTTATTCTCATTTAATTTGCATAGCTATACCCATTTTTTCTCTCTATCCAAACTTTTTTTTTCGTGTATCTATTCTCCTTATTCCCACCTATTCCTTCCCTGTTCCTCTACCCTAACGCTCCCTTAGCCCCCGTTTGGATGCCGAATAAACTCAGATAAGCAGTGGAATAAATCGCATAAGCTTATTAGGTTGTTTGGCAACACAGTATACCCAGTGATAAAATATGCCAGAAAAAATTGGTATAAAGTGGTATATGGATTCCAACCAACCTCTGGAATTAAAGTTATCATAGGTTATTCCACCCAAAGAATATGTGGGCCCACTGTCAAATCAATTATCATCAACTCTTATAAATCATATGTCAAATCAACTATCATTATTTTTTCACTTTTTATTAATCATTATCCATACTTTATTCACATTTTACTCAAATAACAAAACATTTATTCTTACGTTTACCAATGAGAATAATTCAAAACACAACCAAACACAAAATCAATTTATCCTTATTTATACTCACTTATGCCGGAATAATTGTATACCTAATAATATGTCATATTCTGTATCCAAACGGGGGCTTAAAGTGTACGTTCTTGGTTTTTTATATAAGCATACTCAATACACTCAATCTATTTTGAAGCTCCATGCACTATGATAACGTAGTATATATTACATCATCATGATGTATGAGGTTCTATATATCAGTGTATGACATAAAAAAATTCATCATTTTTTTAACTTAAAAAAATGCACTAATATATCTCAATATATATTTCATCTTATATAATTACACGTACTTTAATTAGAGAGTATATGGTTTTTTTTTATAAAAAAATCGATGTGAGTTGCAATTAAGATTGAATGTATCATTTTCCTTTCTATATCCAATCCATGAGCTTTAAATAGTTTGGAAAAAAAAAGATGTTAAAACGCGGTCCTGCCTTAAACATGGCCACACATTTTAGTTTGGGCACGTCTATCCCCACACACTGTTCCCCTATTAACACCAACCAAAACAACAAAAAAAAATATTTAAATTAAATTTGAACATCACTATTCTCACCAATCATTCCACTGTCGATCTGTCAACCTTTCTTTACAATCTTCGAAAGTCTTTCTGTCAACCTTCATTTACAAACTTTGACAATAGCTCTATCAATTTTCATTTACAACCTTCGACAGTTGGTCTATCGATCTGGAAGGGTGTGCTCGACCGTAGTAGTGTCAAACTGAATATATTTTAAAATGAAGACTTTAGACACATTCAACCACATTTAACATTCAACGTACATCAAAATGTTAACACATTTGCGTTACATTCAATACTCACATTACAATCATCACATTCCAATAAAAACACTTGAACTATAAGCAATAGCTAATTCTTTTAACCTCATTGCATTTGCATACAAAGCTATTGAAGTAAATCAAAACCAATTAATCCAATCTGCATGCTCTAATCTAAAACCAAAATCTCACATTAAATAGACATTTTCTTAAAACTATATCTATATCAAAATCGTCACATTTTTTAAACCATTCGACACTGCTATGGTTGAAGGTCATAAAGGAAGGTTGACAGAAATTCTATCGAATGTCGTAAAGAAAGGTTGACGGAAATTCTGTCGAATGTTGTAAAGGAATATTGACAGAAAGACTGTCGAATGTTGTAAAGGAAGGTTGACAGATCGACCGTCGACTGGTTGGTGAGAATAGTAACGTTTAAATTAAATTTAAATATATTTTTTATGTTTTGGTTGGTGGGTATAGACGTGCCCTTTTAGTTTTTTAAATTACTTTATCTCATAAGTTACTAACAAGGCATATATGATGTAAATAAGTTATAAAATAAATTAAGTCCAATAATACTATTTAAAAAATTTACATGAGAAAAAACTCATCGTAATATTTGTTTAATAAAACTTTTAATAATAATAAATTAAACACATAATTTTTTTTAATAGAGTAATGATAAAATTATATAGATTAGGTGATTTCAAATGTTGGAAAATGTCGAGTGTGCAACACTGCAACATCCATTCCTAAATTTCACTAATTTATTATGTATAATATAAGTTAAATTTATATATCTCGATTAAAAAATATAAATGTTTAATTTGAAACTTCATTTGATAATGATACTGCATTAATGCGTCTTCTAATCACTAAATTTTTTAAAAAAAAACATTTCAGTTAGCATGATTTTAATTCTAGACCAAAATTACCAAATTTGTCATAAGAAACCCTTAACCCCCGGTATAGCGTGAGAAATAAGCCCAGAATAAGAAAGGATACAGGAGAATATTATAAAAAAGTTGTTTGTTTTGATAGAATAAACTTCGATAGTTATGTCTGAATAAATTAGGATAAGTTCTGATAACTATTCTAAAGAAATGTTAATTAGTATTGTTTATCAGACCTTATCTATGCCAATGAATAAAAATATCATTTTCTGTCATTTTAAATTTTTTATCTCACCTAATATTTTCACACAGATTCAAAAAACTATCACATCTATCAAATCAATCATACATCTCTTACACTATTCCCCAAGGACACAGTTGTCATTTAAAAAGTCATAACTCTTACCATTTATCATCATTTTATCCAAGGTGAACCAAACAACAAAAAAGTTATTTTTACGTTTTTCAATAAGAATAACAGAAAATACAATCAAACAAAAAATTACTTATTCAACCTGAATTGTTATCTATCAAAGTATAGCTATCAGGAGCGAATAACTAAATATCGCACATCCGAATAACTAAATATCGCACATCCATGCGGGCACGGTTAGACCCACTACCTAACTTAATTTCCCCACTACCCCAAATTACGAAAATGCCATTATTTTTTTATTTTTTTGTCTCCATTTCCCACTACCCAGTTCGACAATGTCCAGTTGAAGTGTTCTTCACTGGGACGACAGATGCGCGTCAAACTGTCTGAATAAGTGTCGACAGAGGCTCAGTCGAAGTGTGTTTAACTAGGACGACAGAGAACCGTCAATCTGTCTGAACAAATGTCGACATGGATATGTCGAACCCTTCAAAACAACAACTTTCTTGTAAGAATCAATCACTTATACAATCATTTAAGTCCTTATGAAAAAAAATGTCATTTAAGCTATTTAAGTATTTTTGAAAATCATTCACATATATATTTATTTAAATATAAGAACAAAAATATCAAACAAAGAGTTATTTGAACCAAATAAACAGTAAACATTTCATATAGAAAAAAAAAACATTATTTTCTTTTCTAAACAATTGAAGTCTGTTTAGAAAAGACTCCACTTGTTTAGAAAAGAAAATAATATTTTTTATCTATATAAAATGTTTACTGTTTATTTGATCCAAATAACTATTTGTTTCATATTTTTGTTTCTTATACTTAAATATATATATAGAGGAATGATACGGTGCGCGATGCGGGAACGTGCGCGAACGACCACGGGCCGTCGATCACGGGTCCATCGTGGGTCCATCGCATCGGACAGTCGGGTGCGATTCACATCGACCGTTGGATGCGATGGACCCGCGATCGGACGAACGACGTCGTTTTCGCACCGTGCGGGACGCCGCACGATATCACTCGACTATATATATATATATATATATATATATATATATATATATATATATATATATATATATATATATATATATATATATATGATATTAAAAAAGACTTAAATAACTTAAATGACATTTTTGTTTTTCATAAGGACTTAAATGATTGTATGAGTGATTGATTCTTATAAGAAAGTTGTTGTTTTGAAGGGTTCGACACATCAATGTCGAAACTTGCTTAGACAGATCGACAGATCACTATCGTCCTATTGAAACACACTTCAACTGGAGCCTATGTCAGACATTTATTCAAACAGTTCGACGGACCTCTGTCGTTCCAGTGAAGAACACTTCAACTGGATGCTGTCGAACTGGCTAGTAGAAAAGGAAAACGAAAAAATAAATAAATAATGACATTTTCGTAATTTTAGGTAGTGGAAAAAAGTAACTCGGGTAGTGGGAATAGCTTTGCACTCGCCATGCGGAGGGTAAAAGAAAAAAGAGGAGTAAAGGAGACGTTCTTCCCCATCCAACAACTGATCAATCTCTCTCTCTCTCTCTCTCTCTCTCTCTCTCTCTTCTCCTCTCGAATTTGCGGGATGGGATACACAAAAGACCAATTGCTCACTCGTCTTCAGGTTTCCTCCATCAATCAATTCATTTTGTGTTGTTTGTTTTGACTGAAATGTGATAACCCAATTTGAATCTCCAAACAGGATCTCCAGATCGATTTCGGTCGCTACGATCATCCGACGGTGATGACGGTCGACGCTCAGGTTACCATTTTTTAATTTCAATTACGTTTGAGGCCTTTATTGGGGATGAAAATAAAATTCTTTTTTTTTTTTGAACTTTTTTTCCAGGCAAAGTATGTTGGGCATTTGGGAGGTGGACTGAGCAAGAACCTATTTCTTAAGGTGAATCGATTGGGCTAAAAAAGATTCCATTTTGTTTGGTTGGGATTTATTGATTGATCTAAATATTCTTGTGACCAGGACAAGAAGCATAGGTTTTATGTTATCTCTGCTTTGGCGAGTACTAATGTGGATTTGAAAGGTGAAAATGGACGACTCAGTGAATTTTTGTGTTATTAATGTTTGGGTTCATGTTTATTGAAATGTGATTTGAATGCTTATGGTTTTGGGTCAATCTGCGCAGTTTTATCTCAACGACTTGGGTTGGGGAAAGGGGGATTGCGGATGGCTCCTGAAGAAGCTTTGCAGGAAATACTTCAGGTGGGTTTTCGATAATGTGCGAGGTCGGGGTTGTTTGGATGTAAGTGTTGTTAATCATATTTATTCATGTAGATAATAAGGCAACTATGTGTGACTTGCCCCTCGATTATTACCTTAGACTTCAATTCCCAGTAGTTTGCATTAAAAATATTCTTATTCATGAAATTCAATAACCGCTGGAATCGGCAAAGCAATCTTATTATCGTTACTATTATTTTCAATGAAAGTGGGAAAAATAAGTGTGTTCTGTTGAAAGCATAAATAACTTCTCCCTTTGACCACTTCTATATTTATTTATCCTCCTCTTTCCAAAAACAAGCAGCCAAAGAGCTTACGACCACATCATTTGATCGTCGTCGTCTTAAGATACAACGCTAATTGTCTGCTCTGTCTTGAGGATGATGTGATTTCTGTGAATTTGTAGCAAAATAATCAGAATATTTTAATCCACGAGGAAGCAAGCCTTTAGGAGAGTGGCATGAACTGTTCTTCTTTATTTTTTTTATTTGATATGCCCGAACATGTGGTTTAGGTAGCCACATATTTCCTTTGTTATGAACAACCAAATATAGTTAAGAATCAATGGATATTATACATGATGGAAGACCAATAATCGGAGACCTTTACAAAATGATTAATCAAGCTCAAATGGACTGTCTTCCTTATGACCTCTCAATTCCCATTGCATTTTTCATTGCCCTTTCGTCTTTTGTTTGTCGTTCCCTTTCTTTGATTTGCTTTTACTTTTTTTTGGGCTTTTGCCTTTATTAATATAATGGTGCTTGCCTTCCGTTTAAATAATAAAAAAATCCCATTGCTTTTTTTCCTTACACATTTGACTTTGCCATCTATTATGCTCGTTTAATAGGATTGGTGGCACCACCTTTCTTTTTAAAAAAGAAAAAAGAAAAACTGAAACTATGGCCTATGGTTCAGTTTATTACTAATTTGGAAAGGCTAATGTAGAGGGTGGGTGTTTTCAATTTTGGATTCAAGCACTTGAAAAAGCTTAGGACTTTAGGAGCCATCTGACAGATTCAGTTTTGCACAAACCAATAGTGCCATTTTGAATCAAATGAATCACATCCTTATATTTTGAACTTTTGTCAGAAACTTATTAACGACTGTAATTTGTTGGTTTGAAATTATACCTTTGATTTTCTTCCTGGCATGTCGTAGTGTTATATGTTATTTTGTGATGGATGACGCAATAATTTAATCTTGTGTTACTTCCTCATTGCATTGTTGTTTACTATGTCAATACCTCCTGTAATGATTTATATTAATGTCTCTTTATTGCGTCATGTTATTACTTAAGAGAATCACTTTGTTGGTTTGCTAGGTTCCGCTTGGATGTGTCACTCCTTTTGCCCTGGTTAATGAATCAGCACGGTATGTGGACACACACAGTTTTTTGCTTGCCGATCTAATTTGTGTATTATTTAATTCACTCTATTTCTTTCATTAATCTATTCTGTTCGCATTTATGGAGTTCTTTTTATAGATAGTTCCATAGTCATTTTCTTAGAAATTCTTTTGTTGTAGTTATAATTCCCCTGAGTTTTACAGGATCTTCATACTTAATCCTTGCACTCAACTCATATTCCTCGAAGATTGGATCCCATGCTACTAGGCATTGATCCAGGCATGTAACAAAAATGTTGTCAATTTGCTAGGGACTTGAACCCAGAACTAGTAAAGCCAACAAAATCCATAGTGGAGAGATACTTGGAGCGGTATCAAAACAACATGAAATTCTTTTTTCTTTCCACGGGGACCAGGATATTGGATCTTGACTAACCAAGCAGAGAAACAATCCTGCATCTTCTTGATCACCTTTATACCTTTGTCCATTTACATAGATCAATATGCATCATCCCCATTACAGGAGGCATTTCCATGCCCTTTGGAAACTATGATAACCAGTAATCATCTTATACTTGTAATAACTTCTTTGGGTGATTTTACAACTTTCACCATACTTTCTTTTATGCTAATTAAATGCTATTTTTAAAATGGAGTTATAATGTTCCCTACAATCCCTACTATCTAATGATAGGTTTACTTTCAAATATTTTTCTTGGATGCTATTTCTATATGGAAACTGCTTCTTACACTGGCAAGTGGAAGTGGTTAGCCTGGATATGTCACTGAGATATCCCTTATGGGTACACATTAACAAGAGAGTCCTTGGATATTGGCTCGCTGTTATGTGGTCATACAAGTGTGGCACATAATTCAATAGTTTTATGAATTGAAAATTGGTTGGGTTCATGTATCTTTATCCATTTACTTCTTGATGTTACTTATTTTGTGTGTCATTCTGTAAAATCAATCTTCTTCTTTTTTATTTTTTTTGGCTCTCGAGATTTTTATGGTTACTGTGTATGAATGGCAGTCGTATGAATGGCAGTCTGCTGATTTATTGTTTCTGTTTTTTTCACATTTGTGAGGCTTAGTGGCCTTCTTTCACCTACTGTTTTCTTCTTGTTTTTAATCAAAGGCTGATTATTTTTAGAATAGTTATGTTCTTTCCTCTACTTTATTGGTGCCCACTGTGCACTCCTTTCTTGCTCTAAGACCACACGTGTGACCTATGCTTGACAAATTAGATAATTCAGAATCTGTTATGGTTGGTTAATAATAAACATAGATTACATTTTTGGACATTATGTTTGGTTTCTTTAAAAAGTTCATTGTTTTCATAGTTCTACTTTTGTTCATGAAGAGATGTTTCCTTATTATTGGATCAAGGATTCAAGAATCAGAAATTCTGCTTTTTCCATCCACTCTCGAATGATGTGACCATCTGTAAGTGAAAAATCTTCTCTACTCTATATTTCTTTCTTTTTCCGTCATCATTTTCTTTTAATATTCTCAGTCTAATATTTGAGTTTCATGCCTTTAAACATAGCTGTGCCCATATGCATAGAAGTATTATGTTTTTTTCTTGATGTTGATTCAGTAGCATGTATTAATATTAAATATATGTTAAATGAAGCTACTTATAAGGTTTTCAATTTTTTTATAAAAAAGTAGTCTGCCCGTTCATCTTCATATTTTGTAACATATTTTTTCAGTTCCCCAGACCAGCATGCACATTTGTAAGAACTTTTTATCAAAAACTGTTGTATTTAACTGAATGCTACAACTGAATCTGGGTTTGTCATATGACTTAAACTAGCCTTACTGTACATTATAGCTTTTTTAATCAGTGCTCAGAGAATGCAAATTCTGAGTGCTTTCATTTGGTGTGGTACAATGTTGAAGGTCAGGTAGTCTTGTGAACAACAAAAAGATTTGGGTGATAGAACTCAATCAAGAGAGAGAAAGGAAGAATGATTCTGCCAATAAAAGTGTGGATGTTATGATTATATGGTTCATTTTAATTGATACGTATGTGCAAGATGAAAGGGGTTGAAGAAGGTCGCTCCTACTTCACATAACCATTACATTTTCTTACAAAGAAATTGTTGTAGTAGATAGCAGAGCAAGCTTATAAATTGAACAAGGATATGAAGTTCTCTTGAGATACTAATTTTATGTAAACTAATATAATGGTTTTGGCAGTTTTTTCTTTTGTCGTGGACCTTATTCAATCTTTCATTACCATTGAGTTTCTACAGAATATGGAGCTCCCAACCTTGTACCTGAATCTTGATACTTCATAGTTTTTTTTGTCAGTGTAAATTGTACTATTGTGCCTTTTTCAAACTTACTGTTCAATCTATGCCCTAGTTATCTAAACTTAAACCATTTCCTTTATTTCAAATTCAATAACAAGTGTGTAATCCTGTATTCTTGTTCCATGAAACTTATATAAATAGATTGCATATAGTGGATTTTGTCATTCTAATCTCCCAGTTAGTCCGCCAAAAATTCTGCAGTCCCACTAATCCTACTTTTGCTTTTCTTTTTCTATTGTCGCTCATCCATGATTGCCTGTCTTGTACCAGCACTCAGTGCCCATGATCTTGACAAATTTCTTACTTCAATTGGAAGACAATCATCTTATGTCGACCTTGAGGTGAAGTTTTATTGATTTGATAGTTTCTTTTAATCTTAGTATGAAATAGTTTTGGTAACTATTATTTTTTATGAACAGGCCACTCCTTTGGTAGGGAAAGATCAACCGCCTGATCTCGCTATTCTTGTCCCATCAAGTGCACCTGTCCTGCCTAACACACAGGAGAAAGAAATCCCTGTTCAGATTCCTATTCAGAACCATGTTCCTGTGGAAAAATCAACCAACCATAAGGGTAATATTCACAATATCACCATTTTTGGACTTGTAGTTGGTCACAAGCCGTTTGAGGACATGAAAACTGCATAGTTCAAATGAATTTGGATGCTTCAATTTTAGAAATGCTGGTTTACTTATTTTCTATCATGCTTTTGTTAACTCTGCTGGAGATATGTGCATCACTTGCAAGCCTTTCATTCTTTAGTTGGCTCATTTTTGGCATATGTAGGAGCTGTGAAGCAATCTGATCACTCAAAAGGGAAATTTGATAAGCCACAGAACACAATTGATCCTCTGGCCTCCCTTACTGATGTCAGAAAGTTAGTTGAAGAGATCATAGATAAAACTTCTGCAGCCGTTCTGTCAGAGGTACCAATCTGGCTTAATCCATGGCTTCTAATATGAATCTTTTTTGTTTTAGATTTGTGTGTGTGTGTGTGTTGCGGGGGGGGGGGGGGGGGGGGTGTTGTGTTATCGTTGTGCTGATGGTAGCCTCAAATGCCAATTCAGTTAAACAAGGAGTCTATTCAACAACAAAAAGAACAGCTTGGACCAGCAGTGCTGGATGGTGTCAAAAAACGGATCAGCTTGGATATGGAGAATTTAATGGTTCAAATCATTTGCATATCTTATTAATTAAAGTACTCCATTTCTCTTTGTGAAATTTGCATAAATGGATTGGCATTCCGTGCAGATGAGTTTCAAGAACGCGGCATACACTCAAGGTTTTCATTCAGGAATTCAGAGCCTGCCCTTGCGCAAGTAGGATGGCTATTATTGTCACATTAATAGGTAAACCCTGAAGAATTAATATTTTTCCCAAGAAATTTACTGTCATCATTTAGAATCCTCTCCAGTGTTGATTTTTTTTTCCATGATCTGTTTTAGCTTTTTTTGTGTGGGCAAGCAATTCAGAACAAGGAGAAATTGAGTGAGCCCTATGGCATTGTCAGATGGCAAAAGGTTTGAAATATAAAGCATCCTGTCATTTTACATGTTCAAGCTTCAAAACTTGGCTTGAGAAGTAAGGTCTCAGAATTTCGAGATCCATTCATCGAATGAATTCATTTGGGAATTCTTGAAGCAGTCTTTGACCATATGGCTTTTTAAACTTTGGTGAATATGTTCATTTTGAAGGTTATTATTTTCTATGCTTTGTTTAAAACTATAAGTATTAATTACATCATTAAATTTGAAGCACCAATATCGGGAGGCATGTCTAAGTCTATATTAATTTTCTTAATATGCATATTAGATGCTACTTATCTTCTTGCAAGAAGTTTTCAGGTTGATTCATATACATCTTCTCATAAAACTTTTTATTTTATTTATTTTATAATGAAGATCGCCACATGATATCCGTCATTTGCTTGAACCTAATTATAATTCCCTCATATTTCTCATAAATCAAACATCATTCGATTCAGATCAGACTTATTTTTCAGGTCCCTATCATAATGCCTAATTTATGCTTTGAATACCTTGCAATCATTACCATCTCCTTTTTTTTAATGGAAAATTCTATTTCGGATAGAGAATTAAATTATTATGAGGTTTATAACTATTTCAGTATAGATAAAGAATAAGTTATTTTTTTTGTTTGGTTGTGTTTTTAATTATTCATGTTGCAAAATATAATAATAAATTTTTTGTTGCTTGATTAATCATAAATAAATTGTTGATAAAATGTAAATAAGTCTGGATAAAAATTTATAAAAAATGCAAAAAAATGATTTGACCGGCTCCTTTATTTGTAAGAGATGATGACAGTTGATTTGATAGTGGTTGATTGATTTGATAGTGGGACTCACAAATTCAAATGGGTTGAATAATTTAATTATAGAGGGTAGTAGAAATAAATATACCGTTTTATACATGTTAATTTTGTCTTACAAATTCTCACTTCTTTCAGTTTTTTAAACACCTACTTTATCACTATTTCATTTTATTTTCATATATTCCACCAATTCCTCAACCAAGCATGGACAAGGATTTTGCTCGTATTTGTTTTTGTTTGACTACACATCGAATGATAATCATCTTATCAAATGACTATTTGTGATAAATGAATCCATTAGCATAAAAAAGGAAGAGGAGGATCTAAACCCATCGATTTATGTTTGTCAAATATTCAAAAAAATATTTGTATTCAAACATTTTAAAAATTATTCTAATATACGTTGTAAATTGTATATGTTTGCATTATATTTTTATAAGATATTTGAAGGAGACGAAAAAAATTGTGAAATCTTATTTTTAATTTTCCATTTCTCTAATCACCTAATCGTCCAAAGAGTCCACAAACAAATATCTGAATTCAAATATTTATGATTTAAGAATAAGAAAAATAAGACATTCGATCATTCCTTTAATAGTCTTAACTCAGGATTTTTTTTTGTTGGTTTTTTTTTTTTGGGGGGGGGGGGGGGGTGTATATGGTAGAAACTTGACTATATTATAGCATAGCATGCACAACAATCATAAATAATATAAGCACCATTACATTAAATACCTCCAAAAGAAATACTTGAATACAATGTTATCAATTACAATGAGCTTCCTGGGAACATTTGAATTCCCACAAGCGCTCTTTTAATAAAAAATGAAGATTCAATTAAGATCAAAATAAATCTCACACATAGCACAATACAAAAGACCCAACAATAAAACAAAAATACAATAGACCACTAAAACATGGGTCACACGGGCATTTTCCTCTACATATACACAAAACAATGTACACTCCGCGATCGGGCACACGCCAAGTCCAAGCCACCATTTCACAAATGAGATTCGTTTCTCCAAGACTTGTGCTTTGGTGGCATCTGCTGCTCTAGAAAAGCTTCTTGGCATGCCGTAGAAAGAGAGCTCAAACAATTCAATTTGCTCCAAAACTTGCATTGTAGTATTCTACCTCTCATTATTACTCAGGGAGCCTTCCTCACAAATGGATGGTTGAGAAGAGCCCGCGCAGAAGGACGAGCATCTGGATTAACTTGTATGCATTGGAGGATGAAATCCCGGGCGTCTCTTGAGAGGGTGATGGGCACGGGTGGTGGCTGACCGTTGCCAATCTTGAATAATGCACTCGGCTGCCATGCAATTGATTGACATAATAGGTTTTGATTCATTGCTAAATGAAAATTTTACTTATCCAAGACACTAGAAAAGAGGAATAGAATGTTGTCCATGAAAAAATATGATCTGGAGTAATCGTAAAGGCAATTGCAGTCATCCTTCTGATCAGTCATAAACTCATTAGTCAGCTCATTTTTGCACCTACTCATCTGAACTTTATGCACAATAAAGTGAAGATGAATGTTTATTCTTTCAAATGATTGAAATATTTTATCATGCGGTAGTGATGTAACAAACATATATTTAAATCTATGTTAAAAACATTCTAAAAACTTCTAATCAGTTGAAAATGATCTAAGCAATGGAGTACTGGGATCTAGAAAAGATCACTATGGATTTAAAAACATAAATGAAATATTGCTGAATGAACCTCTTCAGTCACTGATACAGGGTTTTTAAAATATTGAAGTATTTCTATTCTCCGGTTTATATTGTAGAATAAATGGATTATATTATCATTTTGAATCAATTGTATATAGTTTTTTTTTTTACTAAATATCTGGCCAATGGGACTTGTCAAAAATAAGGGGTGCCCACTTACTGAATTTATATTAGCCAGCAAAGAACACACATTCATTTAGCAAGTCAATTCAGGTGGAGAAGAGGCAGTTAGAATGGATGAACAAGTGATTCCTCTGGCTAGTCATTTCTGGTCTAAAGGCTGCATCACACACGGGGAGATGCAGAAGGACAACACTGATAAAGTGGAAAGGGTTTTTCGGAACATTATGTGACAGGCTGTCATACCATGGAAACTGAAATGTATATGTATTACACTATTACTGTTATATGACCAATTAATTGTGCATATTCTAATGGATCAAACTGTTGGCATAGTGTATAAAGGGCATAACACATGGATGAGGACAAGAAGCTAAAAGAATTTTTTGCATCAGCTAAATCAGAAGCATGTAGTGAGTACTAACCCATTCCGTATCGGGGTAAGGAAGCTGACGAGTTGACATCTCTAGAACAGCGCAACCAAGACTCCATATGTCTGCTGCAGTCCCATAAGGTTTGGATTTAACGACCTGAAATATGCATTAAAAATATTTGTTGATCGAGATAATCTCATACACACGTGATGTTCTTATCATTTTAAGGTTAAAGCATCATTATTCACAGAAATAGACCCTAAAAGTAGCAAAAATTACAAAATTAAAATGAGCAAAATATGAATGAACGATGGCCATTTCCATATGGAATATGGCCATAGTAACAAGTTCGCAGGATTATTCGCGAATATCCGCAAAAATCTGGCGAACCAGGGACCGGCCGAACAAATTGGCGACTATCCGCCACATTCGGCAGTTCGACGAATTTTAGAAAAAATTCGGAATAAATCGGTAAATTCAGAAAAAAATCAGGGTATGTTCGGAACTTAACTTTTACAATATATAAAAAAAACTTGGGTCCCCTTGCCCTAAATCAACCCACCGTTTCTACTTTGGGGAGGAGGCATTGCAACTTCAGCAATGGCTGTTGTGTTCTTATCATGTTTGTGTGTGTGTGTCCCCCCCCCCCCCCCCAGCTCTCACTCTTTGTCCCCCTCTTTCATCCGCGAGGATACCGGAGATGCCGTCCCCGCTAGCCGAAGAAGAGAAGGCCTTCGTCGACGTGCAGCAATGGAAGAGGAGGTGATGCTGTTGTGAGGGAATTCTTCAGCCCACTTGACTTGGATTCTGTTTTTTTTTTTTTTTTTTTTTTGTGCTGTGGTTTGTGTTTCGATTTTTGTTGGATTAATAGTTCCATTGTTTTTTGTTTTTTTAGTAGTAATAAGTGAATTGTGATTGTTGTATTTTGATTACCATATTACTTGTGTGTTTTGATTTATGTCATATATATATAACAAAAAAATGCATAATGTTATGTTTATTTTATGATTATGATGTTTACTAGTATATTTTGATTTATGTTATATATATAGACTGTTTTTAGGTCCCCGAATTTTTCCGAATTGTTTTCACTTTTCTGTTTTTTTTTCCGAATAACCCAAATCATACCGAATAAAACCTCGACCGAATTACCATCGAATCCCGAATTTGTTACTATATGTATGGATGATAGATAAGCATCCGGTACAACTACACGATAATTCTGATATCCATTACAAATGTTGAGCAAGAAGAATACATGACATTTCTTAATGTGTAGGAAGGCCGTATGTTAACCTGTCTAAGAATACAAGTAAAAAGCACCATTTCGAGAAGCATTTTTTTTATTGTTAACCCATATAAATGAAACAACGTTGGCATGTTTTTTACGAGTTAAAGAAACATTCATATTTTATTTTTAAACGTGGAATGATCACAAGATAAGGTATGAAAAATGGAAATAATTTTTGGTATAGAAGGCTGTATGTGTTCATCACCCGCAGTCGAAAAGTTTAGAAGGCTAAAATGAATGAAAATTGGAGGAGAAATCATTTATCGAGTTCCAAGAATCTATATGACCATTACAAGTAATGTGATAATAATATAATATTGCAACCAAGTGAAGATACTAACCTCTGGTGCCATCCAGTATACACTTCCTTTGCAGGATTTTAGTCCATTGACAGTCGTTTCCTAAAAGGTTCACAATCAGCAGAATAAATGGTCAATAGACTTTTTAAAAACGTTAGGAAGTAAGGACTAAGGAGATCAAAACAAGACCAACCTGCTTTGCCAATCCAAAGTCTGCAAGTTTCACAGACCCATTTGCATCTACCAATATATTTGCACATTTGATGTCCCTTCAAGGTCAATAAAATGTTGCGATCATTTCAAAGCAATTTGAAATAAAAAAGATGTGGTAACTTTCTCTTTCAGCCAGGAGCATAAAATCCTTATTATAATCATGGTATTTGAAGTGTGGCATATCGTGTCACGTGTACCAAATGATGTATATAAAACGGGGGAAATGCAAGAAGGATGAAACTTATCTATATCATGCATGTGAGGTATACAGCTGATACAATGGCTGATACTCCAGCTAAATCTTCAGAAAAACTAAAATGACATTCTTCTATTTTCAGTGGTTTGTTAGCAGTATCAATGATATTTTGTTCAGGACAGACATAATATTAATAATGCCCATGGGAACATATCTGACCATTCCTTTCCATACCAAAGAAATTGACCAAACTCTCCCATGTGTTCACAGTATAGGCTTTCTTCCCCTTGAACAATTTCTCATCTCTGGTTAACCAGAATGCCATCATAATGCCTGGGGGAACATATCTGACCATTCCTTTCCTCATGACCTTAAATATCAGAAACTTTTGTCTAACATTGGCAAAAGTTCATGCTCACAATTATTTTCAAGCTTGTCGAATTTGTTTTCTGAAATCCATGGGCAAAATTTTTATTGGTTTTCTGTGTGTTCTCTACAAGCAAACATACAAGACACTAGGCTCTATAGTGTCATCATCCATTTATCTGGCATTTTTTGCGTATTTCTCTGATTTCTTCGGTTGAACTTTCTTGTTAAATGGACCTCTGGTCCAAATGTTTAAGCTTAGAATTCATTAACAAGTTGCAGTATATGTGTAAATTTAACACCTAGACCATAAGCCAATATTTTACCCTGATTCCCTTCCTCTGTTCAAAATTTGTAAAAATCCAGTCTTTTTGGTCCCCCCTGCATCATGTTTTGCGCATAAAAGACGGCAAGGAATAGCAGAAATCAATGATACCAGCATATGTTGCCAATCAATTTACAAGAAAATAGGAGCAAAACAAAACCATTCTTCAGATATTAAAGTCAGAAATTTAAATGATGCTGTTAGGATATGAATGCTCATAAGTGTTGACCTAAATACTGAATGAAATGCTCCTATAGAAGTTAGCAGCTGGAATCAGGTGGATATCAAGGAATTTACATGTCAGGGTCAGAAAACACACCTGTGCACTACTTTTCGATCATGTAGATACTTCAAGCCATTTAAAATCTGCCTTGTATATGCAGAGACTTGGGTATCCCTTAAATGGTACTTTTGATAGTTTCTGGCCAAGGAACCTTGTGAAACGAGTTCAAGGAAGATGTACAATTTTGCTTCTTCCTTGTGATTAGAAGATAACTCCATTAGTTGCTTGCAGAACAGTGACAAAATATATTCATGAAGATGTAAACACAATGTTTTTTTGTTAATATGCAACCATGCGCCAAGATATAGCATGCAAAATGTTGAATGTGAGGGTGTGTAGCATTCTCATGTTATACTTGGGACATATTTGACAGCTAACCAAGATTTCCGGGGCTCAGTTAGGTGGCTTGAAGGCCTGGTTCGTGCTGGCCCTTGGGCCAGGCCCTGGTCACAGAGTGAAGCCCGAACCCAGCCAGTCTTTTGAACGGGCAGGCAGGTCGAGTCTGCAAGCTTCGGGCAAAATGCTGATCCCTAAACAAAGTATATACCTTGTCGGACAACTATTGAGCTATATGGGACTGTAGGCGGGCTGAAACGGGGATTGTGTGTAACAATGCCCTTTATTAGGAAAGAGGACTTGAGAATAATCAATCTGTGTAAACATACTCCATTGACACATCGAGAATCAATGAGAATATTTATACAATCTAATACAATGTAAAGGAATACTCAAATGATCCCACAAGATAACATTTTTGAGTTTCAAGATAACATTTTTGAGTTTTCTTACTATAAGCATTAATATTGGATTCAATGAATTGTATACTACTAAAATGCAACTACACATGATATTGGGTTCAAATTTATAAATCAATTTATAAGAATGAGTCAGTACCTTTTCCGTGCCGAGATATTGCACTATGTTCTCGTGTTCAAATTGACTTAAAAGAGCGATTTCCTAAAATAATAAACAAGTATCAGAGAAGAACAAACTATGCTAACCAAAAAAAATATGAAGAAAGGAATACATTTCTAGCATAACTGAAGAAATAGATTTTCGAACCATTAATTGAATGAAGACAAGTATATGTAAGTCATAAAAAAAAACTTTTCTAACCTGCTCTAGTTGATCAATAGATTGTTTTGCATTGTTTCCTTGATCAAGCAATGAAACCTCCTTTACAGCAAAAAAGAATCCGTCGCTGCAAAGATGAATTCATATAACAAATGAACTCTGTAGGTCACTAAAATCAACAACCTGATGATGATAAGAAGTTAATGACTGTTCAAGAGCAAATCAATGCATGAATTTAGTTTTATTGAAGAAATTGGTGAGGTGTCCACCAAATTTATTATAATTAGTATACATCCAAGGGAAGGGAGGGACAAGAAACATCCCCCATCCACAATATACAACAATCAACACATATGATTGTAGGGGCTGTGACTGTTAGCCTAGAAAGTGGCGGGTGAAATTCGGGTTGTATAGCGATTGGGGGAGATGCACATGATTGCCCTCGGTGTAGATTTTTTTTTAATGTTCAATTAAAGATACCTCATCAACCCACCCCACCCCTCCTCCCTCTGGTTTTAGGCCTTGGTGCCATCATCCATATAGGCTTTTTCTTTCTTTCTTTCTTTTTGGGTTTTATTTTGGGAAATCCCATCCATTGAGAAGTTCACTATGTTTTTAATTAACTCCCACCTCTCCTCAAAATAAAATAAAATAAATATCAATCACTTCTTTTTAGATTCATATTGTTCACGCATCAAGTGCAAATGTACTTCATGTTGTGGAGTAAACCCTAATTGCCCCAAAAAAACCAAATGCATAAAAAACTCATAGCGCGGATACTCACCCGTTGATGCCCTCGTAGACGGTCCCGAACGACCCGCTCCCAAGTAGCGTCCCCTTCATCCAATTCCGAATATCTCGCTTCAACCTTCCCATAGGCGAGATATTAAACACGCCCTCCGTGTTCGTGCTCGAGGTGTCCTCACCATCATTCGATGCCGAAGTCTCCCCCGTTCGCCCATTCACTCCTCCCACGCCATAACTCTCCACTTCCTCTTCTTCGGAAGAGCTTTCACCCTCCAATGGTCTCTCTCTCCCCCCCTCATCGGCGTCCGGAGCCAGGGCTTTGAAGATATCCCAAGTCGAGCTCGTCTTATCAAGCACCGCCGGGAGCGACATCGACGGCGGCGGCGCGAGCATGGGCGGCCTCGTCCCCTTGATCCCTCCCCCACCACCTCCACTCAACAAAACACTATCCCTAAACGCCTCCGCCAAATCACCAACCCTAGCCGACGGCGGCGGAGGGAGACCCGCCGCCGGCTCGGCCGGCAGAATCGAGCGGGAGCGGGGGAGGAGGTCGGAGTTGGAGCGCGCCTTGCGGGCCTCCCAGGCGGCGACGGGGATGGCGAAGTCCTCGGGGCCGGAGAGGCCGAGGTTGCGGCAGAGGAGGTCGAACTCGCCTTCGGAGGTGCCCTCGACGCGGAAGCTCTTCTGCTCGGTGAAGGCGGAGAGGGTCGGGGGAAGGTCGAGGGACCGGGATCGGAGGGAGCCGAGGCGGAGGTCGGAGGAGGAGGAGGAGCCACCTTCGGGGGAGTCGGTGGAGTAGAAGGAGGAGGACTGGGTGGGGTCGTACTCGATGTTCTTCACGGCGTTCCGTCTC
Source organism: Acorus calamus (assembly GCA_030737845.1). NCBI lineage: Eukaryota > Viridiplantae > Streptophyta > Magnoliopsida > Acorales > Acoraceae > Acorus > Acorus calamus. The sequence continues at coordinate 31,225,162 of CM060869.1, read as the reverse complement.
TCCAGCTTAGGTTTCGGAGACTTCGTGTTCTTCTTCTTCTTCGAATACATCTCTCTCTCTCTCTCTCTCTCTCTCTCTCTCTCTCTCTCTCTGACTGTGATTTGTTGATTGGGAGGGTTTGATTGGAGAGATTTTGATGTTCTATTTGAGGGGCCTGTTTTTGGGGCCGTAGATCGTCGTCGATTCACTTGGAACGTGTTTTTTAGTTTTAATTTTGAATTAATTGATTTTAAAAAAGGAAATATTGATTTTAACAAAGATTATGGGGATTGGATTCCGAGTGGGTTTAATTAATTTTTTTTTTTGGGGGGGAGATTAGTTTATGTTTGACTCGGAAGTGAGAGGGTTGACTAGTGAGGAATTTATTTTGGTTAATTTTATTTAAATTTTTTTTTAAGTTGTTATACAATTTACAACTTCTAGCTCCAATTTTTATTTTTTGTATGGTTGATAAGAGTATATAATTTATTTTATGAATGCATGATACGTTATATGCACTATGAATTTTTATTAAAACAAAATTAAAATATGTGAGACTTTATTTGGGTTTATCTGCTTAATTATATCTATTATTATACTTTTTTTTATTTGACTAAAAGTATCCATGTCAACATGTAAAGATATTTTTGAGGAGCTTGGATGTTCAATTTTAGAGAAAAATCCATATAACCCCTTGTAAACTATTCAAAATTCATATAACCTCCTCTTTTATAGTTCATATAAACATCTGAAAACACATATTTAAATTCAAATAGCTGACTGAGTTAAATTTTTATTGACAAAGAATGAGTACTCTATGAATATTCTATTTGATTGATTTTGACTAAAACACATTATATCAAAAACCGTTCAACATATTAAAATGCGAAAATCATATGTAAATGATGATTTTATCTCTTTAAATAGGGTTTTATAATCAACTCAAAAGAATAAAATCATCATTTACAGAGAGTTTTTCATGTTTTTAATAAACTGTAAAGGGTTTTGGTATACTTCAAACCGAATATTCACATAATATTCCTCCTCTATTAACTCAAGCGTTATTTGGATTTACATAAGTAATTTTAGGAGGCAATACAAATTTCAAAAAAAATAAGAGGGTTATATGAATTTTTTTCTTTTTATAAATAAACGAAATGTATTGTATTGTTACGAAGATTATGAGGTTGGATTCCGAGTGGGTTTATTAAAAAAATTTAGGGGGAGATTAGTTTATGTTGACTCGGGACAGAGAGGATTGACTAGTGAGGAATCTGTTTAATTAATTTTTTTTCTCAAGTTGTTACAACTTACACGCATTCCTTAATTGAAGTTTAGACTGTTTAACACGCAATTAGAATATATAATTTATTTTATAAATGCATAATACATAACATGAACCACGATTTTTTTATAAAAAAATCAAATCATGTGAAGCTTTATTTGGTTCATCCGCAGGAAATGACAGTCTGGCTATGCAAAGGTACTTTTGAGGAGAGAGAATGTTTAAAGGGAATGGTTCTTCCATTTCGATTTAATTTTTGTTTAGTTCTACTCACAAGTTATTTAGTTTGATTTATAAATTGTAGTTTGATTCATAGATAATTTTCACTTGGTTTATTATTATTCAATGTGCTCATGATATTGTTTGGCTCATGATATTGTTTGGCTTAAGCTAAAGTTCAATTAAATTGAGTTTGATTCAACATAAAAAGCTGTCTTTTTTAAATAAAAAAAACAAGTCACATGTCTAGTGCGAGAGTTGTCCACTGAACTGACCAGTCCTAACATGATTACATATTTACAGGGTGTGTAGGTTGGATCAAGAGGGGTCTAACTAAAATTGTGGGAGATATTTGTTTAGAGTTCCGTTACACTCTATCATTTTTATAATTTTAAACGTAGTAATATCACATAACTCATTAGTATCACTGTATCGAAGTATATATCACTTTGAAATGTTTTTACATTTTTTTTATAAATTACATAATTTAATTGATTAAAATATATTAATTATCTTTAAAAAGTACATATCCCATCTAGTGAGATATATAATTTTAAAAAGAGGAAATCCAAATAACCCACTGTAAACTGCTTGAAATCCATATAATTCTCTTACTTTTTCTAAAGTCCATATAACCCCCTGAAAATAATATGTAAATCCAAATAATCATCTGAATTAATCTTCCGTTGATAGATGAAGAATATTATGCGAATATTCTGTTCGGTTAATCATGACCAAGAACACAATATACCCAAAAAAACTACAAATTGTTTAAAATGTAAAAAACACATCTGTAAATGACGATTTTATCCCTCCAGATATATTATAAAATCCTATTTAGAGAGGTAAAATTATCATTATAAATTTTTTTTTGCATTTTTAATACATTGTGGGAGGTTTTTTGATATACTATGTTTTCAGCTATGGTCAATCAGACAGAATATTCGTAAAATAATCTAAATTTTAAATTTGTCAATGAAAATTTAACTCGGAGAGTTATTTGAATTTACATAGATGTTTTCAGGTGGTTATATAGATTTAGATAGATTATTAGAGGCAGAGGCGGAGCTAGGAATTAGAGCAAGGGGAGGCCGGCTAGAGGGCCAATAGATGAATAAGATAAAAAAAATAATTATAGATATATGATAAGTTAAAACGAAATTATGACAATTAGATAATGATAGAGTCCCCGAAATAATGACAATCAATTCATATAAAAAGTTATTTTTTACTAATTTTCTATATTTAGTAATAAAAAAATCATTTATAGAAGATCTAAATTCTTTTTTAAACCTCATTACTCCCATCATGAAAAATAGGAAAAATAAATTTTTAATAAATTAAAAATACAAATTTGAAGAAAATAATTGATCACAAAAATAAATAAAGATATTCATTAGGCTTATATTTTGAAAAGATATTTTCAAACCAAACTTTTAAAAAATCTAAGAGACTCAATATTCAGTCCTAATTCAATTCTAATGATGAAAAATCAAAATAAACAAAAAAATTACCAAACCATCAAAATAAATGATTTTCAGCACTTCAAAATCAAACACCGATATTCTCATGAAAACAAAGTTTATCAAATTTTTTTTCCATAAAACACCCACGACACCAATAATGGGCGCTAATACACCAGTCCGTTGTATAACTTATTTGCATTTGCCACGTCTAATGCAGTATATAAATTTGGTTAACGTAATATATATTTCACTCTCCGTATACAATATTACAAAAAAATGTAAATAAAATATATGCATGCATTTATTTCATATGAACATGTATATTATTTATATAAAAGATTAATATATTTTATATATGAGTATACACTTAAAAAAATCAAATGTATGCATGTTAATTGAGATGCAAATGGGACTGCATGTAATATTTTTCAATTTCAAACCCACTCATTTTAATTAATATTTTTTACCGCACAAAAATAACATTTTGTCAAAATAACTCTAATGAATTACCATTTTCAGCAATACCCCTCTTTTGAATGGCATTCCTACAAAATTTAATTTTTTTTATATTGTGCAAAAATATCCCTTGAAAGAGCATTGGTGTGAAATTTAAATGGAGGGAAATAGATTTTGAAAGGGGGTATTTGATCATATAATGTTTTTTGAAGGTTTATATGCAAAAAACCCTTTCAATTGCCCGCTAATGACCTATGTTGATGGGGGTTATTTGACAATATAATGTTTTTTGAGGGCTTATATGCAAAAAAAACATTTCAATAACCCACTTTAATCACCTATGTTGATGCGGCTTGGGGGGCCTGGGCCCCACCCCCCTCCCCCTGGCCGCCCCTGATTAGAGGCTATATGGATTTCTTCCTTTTAAAAAATAAAAATATATATTGTCTGTATTCGAGAGACTGACTAAAGATGGATTTGAGACTCTGACTAAAGATGGATTTGAGTGTGACATTTGTTTCTATTTGGAGAGAGTGACTGTCAGTAACGTGTGAGCTGTAACCAATTTGAGGTTTGCTTTCTTCTTTCTTTTTTTATATTAATTAATTAATGAAGTAAGAGTTATTATGTCAATATTACTCCGAGAAAAGCATTGGCAAATAATCAACCTGTTGTTATTTAATTGGGTTCAATTTTATTTTTAATGATTTTGTTCTACATGACCTAATGGAAAGGCCACGTCGGTTGAATTTTGAGCGCCATGTGGGTTGAATTTAATTGAATTTAAATATATAAAAATAACTGCGTGTGACAGCGTTCTTTGTGCAATAATAATGTATAACAAAATAAGGATGACAAGACGACATGTTTTACTAAACTCAAACCACATTGTGTGCAGTTTTTTTCATAATCTTTATTATTTCTTTCAATATATACTTGTTCAACCATTGTGTGCAATTTTTTTCATAATCTTTATTATTTTTTTCAATATATACTTACTCATTAAAATGCATATTGTTGCAAAAGTAAAATATACAATAAAATACATTAGTATTTTTTATTGTTTATTCAAAAATATAATTTCCATGCACTTAATAGTACAGCATATCACAGTGTATAGATAACGAGGGCCACTTCTAGATTTTAAAGGGGGGCCGTTCCCTCCCATTTATATAGGGTCAAGTTTCGAAATACTAATTTTTCAATTTTTTTTCTAATATTTTGTATTATTCTCTAGATTTAGGAGCAAATAATAGTCTTGAAATTATTATGTTAATAGTTTTTGATAGATATATAAATATTGAGAAAAAGGAGAAAGCAAAATATATTAGTCAATTGTTTTCTAATTTCAAATGGCGTGCATAATTATATGTTTAAATAATGAGAGAAGGCGGTGGAGAGGGGTGTTGCATTCAAAATTTTTTATATACCAAAAAGACATTTCTTGTGAGTTAAAATTCAAAATTCACGTAAAAATGACATTGTTACATGTGGTCTCTACACAAGATGGTAAGAGGATGAGTTTTATTGGTAATCCGATCTGATCTGCTCTTATTGGGGTGGGTTAGGAATCCATGTTTTCAAACCCACTCCAACCAGCCTCAATCAACTTATATTTCGCTAAATTTTCAGCGATGGTAGGTATATACCTCAATAATTTTTTTTACATTTGTTAAAAATAAACTCATTCAATTCTAAATAAAACGATATACATTTTTCATATACCTCATTACACAATATTTGCTATTTTAAAAATTAAAACACGATGGGAAAATTCACAAAATTGTCCATAACATTTTCTTTTATATCATTTCTCTTATTATTTTTTTATCAAATGATTTTATTAATAAATTATCAAAATAAGCTGGCATAAAATTATATAGTCCACGAGTAGACCTGAAATGTAGACCTGAAATTCTTTCATATTAACGCCAAAAAAGTGAAATAAATGTGTAAAGTCTATTAAGGCTCTGTTTGGAAACACAGATTGAAAAGTAGATTTTGGAATAAAGCTGTTTTTTAAGATGATTTTAGACATTTGACTTTTTTGGATGTTTTTTTTTAATTCAGGAATCAATATTTGGAAGGAATTTAATATTTGGTAGAAAAAGTTGCTTTTCAATTCAAAAAATCGATTCCAACCAAAAATCGTTCTTTTTGAGATTTTAAAAACACGGATTTCGAGAAAGAAATTAAAAGAAATCCAGTTTTTGATTCCGCAGGAATCCGACCCGTTTGGTTGTGCGTTTGGGCGGAATCCGCTTAACGCGGAACCAAACGGACCCTAAAACCATGATAATGTGAGATATCGTATAATGTAAGGGGAGAATAGTTTTACTTTTCTGATAAATTCTATCGAAAATGACGTTTGACCACATGCTAATCATCTCTTTTTTTTCACTATGTAACTTATTTATTGTTTTTATTATTTTAAAAGAAAGATAAATTTCCTTCCACTAATATCAGCTTCGGAGGATCTCCCTGAAATCATAGAATCTTCTGTAATGAAAGTATTATCTTGCATGTGTGGGATATGGTGTTCTACTTCATTAGGGATTGGAGTCTTGCATGTGCGGGTGCTAATCGGATTGCAATGGTGGGAGGGTAGCTTGTAATCCAGGATTAATCTTGTATCTTCCTTTTTTGAAGCTGGTAGATCTCTCATTTACTGATTTTTCCTTACTTTATGCATGATTCTCTTAATTTATAAAATTGAACCTCGTACCTACATTTCCAAAAGAAAAAAGAAAAAAGCTTCAGATCTTCTGTAAAGGGGAAAAACTAACAAAAAAGAGCTTCAGATCTTCTGTAAAGGGGAAAAAACTAACCTTCACTTCTCTTCACCTCGGTAGCCTGGATCTCGTGGGTCCCACTTCTTTGTGTGTAACATTTTGACAAAATGGCCCCCCCCCCCTCAAATAAATAAATAACAAAAACTATAATAAAAAGGACTGTTTTTTTTGTGGTGTCAAGTTTTAAAATGAAACTCTGTTGATTAGACGGTTTTTGTTGGTGTTCTTATTCACTTATTAATGAAAATACTGATCAGACAGCTCAAAAGCACTCCAACATAGAAAAAATCTCTTGCCAAACATGCCATAAAGGACTAAATTAACTTTTGTTACAACATTATGAAACACATGATTAATTAAAATTCATACCAATCAGCTTAAAATCATTCCAAGTGACTGAAATATAACAATCATAGAAAACTTTAAGTTTAGCCTTGTCTACAACTAATGAAGTACAATTTTGTAGTTCATTCTACAACCCAGTCTGTAGTATACTGCGTTATCTATAGAATTCTATCGTAATGTATGAAGTAAAAAAACATTTCATTTATTTGAAAAAATATATATATTATTGTACCTCAATATATATTTTATTTCATATAACAGTAGATACTTCAATATGAGAGTTTTTGTTTAAAAATAAAAATCAGGTGAACTGCAAATGAAGACAGGGGACTGGACATAACATTTTCCTTTATACAATATGAAGTATACGCTCACGTGTGTTGAATGCATATTTTTTATATTTTTTAACAGTAGAGATATACAGAGATAGTGAAATATATAAATGTTTTTATATCCTCCAAATAAAACTGTAAAACAGACTGAATGCATTTACACCAAAAAAATTATTTAAAAATTTAATTTCAAGCTTTTGTTTTAATATTACATGATCAAAATTTTACATAAAAATCTATCATAGCATACTACATGTAAACTAAAAAAATATGTCAATTTTGTTTATATTTATATCGGTTAGAATTAGAATAAAAAGTATAGATACGTGATATTCCGGCCTAATTTATATTTATATTTATATTTGTCTGTATTTATATTTTTTAGGACATTAGTTTTTTCCGACCAGTAATTGACTTACCCATATGACAATGGTGACTTTTTTAACTCATCATTTTTTTATATAATCATATTTATTTGAGTGAAAAGGCCATGACAAGAGACGACAAGTTTCGAACGATCAGCGGAGACACGGTACCCCAATCACGACGTTGAACATAAATATCAATTTAATATTATTTGAAAAATAAACAAAGGTTGTTTGTCCATATTTACAATAAACAAAATCATTTATATTGACTACTATTGGGAATGCTACGTATTGGGTTACGTAATTGTGACGTCTTGTTTTTCTCATTTTATTGTATTTTTTTTTCCTGGTTTCGAAAGAGACATTAATATTTGATTAAAAATCATTTAAATATAATGTGAATTCGAGAATATGTTTGAGGTCAGATTTTTTTTATGAATAAAAAAAATCATTAATCATAAGAAGTATGTACAAAACTTCATTCCAACTTTTTTTGTGGAATTTTGACCTTACAATCAAAAGCCGATGATGTTGGAGTCAAATTTCAAATTCTTATATGAGGTTCTTGTGCAATTCCATTGTGTTGGCAAAATACAAGTTTCATTTGAATAAAACATGTTATTTTTGTTCTTTATGTAAATATAAAATTTATTATTTGCATTGCGCTAGTTAAGCCTATCAACTATAAAAAAATTTATCATAATTTGCTCCAAATTCTTATAAAAAATATTTAATATTAGAATTTTTAGAGTGATTATACGAATATCTGAATAATTGAACTAAAAAATATCTGAACCTGATGTATATTATAAATTTACATATATTTCAACGATATACTATCTATGTGATTAATCCCAATACGAAATCTATATAATTGTTGTATTTTTTTATATATGATCTCTAGAAGATATGATAAATACCGATATCTCGATTTTAAATCTCCTGTATTGTTTTCTAATATACCACTTGATTATTACTTGTCAAGTATTTTTAAAATCTATGTAACCGTATCCAAATCTAAAAAAATATCTGTATCAAAATGATTTATGATGGGATGGGTGTTGCCATACAGTCATATTATTGTCTCATATGTCTCATATTAACGAAATGTAGTTATCTTTTTCCTTTTTATTATAAATGAGTCCATATAATGTATGAAAATATATATAATTTATAAAAATATATACCTTATTAATGAGAAGTATTTTCAAACACATGAAAACACATGAAAACAACCGCTCCATCGAGTTTTTATTAAAAGTGGTGTCCCGGGCCGCGAAGCCAAATGGGTCCATTGTGTAACATTATTCGGGGGCCCATTAAGAGGCTTAGCTGAGGCCCAAATGCCAGAAAAACCAATCGAGGTGCTACACTTTAGTCTTTTTTTACAAGTCTAAAATACTATTCTATATATCTCATTAAAAGATATATATGTATCATTAAAATATAAGTTTTTTTACTATAAAGGGTTGTGTTAACGAGTGTCCTTAGAATATTTGTTGATCCATTTTAATTACTAACTTTTTAGACAACTCAACAGATTAATTATGATATGGATAAACAAAAATGATTTTTTTAAAATACCAATAACACTTATAATAAATTCACTACATTTTTTTCTTCTTCTCTCCCACATCCAATTTTTGGCTCCCATACCAAATTTATTTTCAAAAGATTTCAATGGTATTCAGAAAAAGAAGAAAGGGGCTCCAAAAGATTTAGGAAAGAAAGTCACTTCAATGTAATTGGGTCTAAATCTAATTTTTTCAATGAAATACCGATGAAACAATTTTATACTCTTGGTATGTCTATTTTTTGTGAGCATTGTAATCTCTTGGTATTTTATATCAGACATTGTTTTTCATGCCTAAGGTACATGTTGGTGTCCTATTCTCTAATACAGAAAATAATGTTCACAAATAACATATAAAAATAATTGACTTTATATACGGTAACACACAGAAGAGATAATTTAGATTATTTCCAAGTTGGTTTTATGTCCTGTTGATTGATTTTGATGAAATATTGTTGATAATGAGACTTGGCTGCCTTATAAATAAAAGCAGCTGATGGAGTAGTGATTTTATTTTGTTAAACATGAGCTTTGCCATTCCTGTGCCTTTTTTTTTACAGTTTAATATTTTTAAACACCATTCAGTTGTTTGGTATACGTGTATATTTTTATATAAATAGGGTATTTGGCCTATGGCTGATCAAGGAGTAGTAGGACGGTGATGACAGCCTATCGCTCGGATTAGATTCCTTTTCTAATCAGGAAATCGATTGTCAAGACATCTTTTTTATATTTTTCTTTCTTTTTTTAAGCCTTCTCACCTCATCAATATCAGAAATGAAACTGTGGTAGTTATTTCTATTATTTTAAAATAAAAATAAAAATGAATAGGACATTTTTTAAAAAAATATTTTATTCATGTTTGTGACACTTTTTATTTCAAAAAATTAGATATGAGGGGGAAAATTAGGTGTGGGAGGGAAGAAGAAAAAAATGTGGTGAATTTATTAGGGGTGTTGTTGGTCTTTTAACAAATCTTTTTTTTTGGTTGACTCATATCATAATTAATTTATTATGTTGTCTAAAAAAATATTAATTAATATGTGTTAAGAGCATCTCCAATGGATATGTTAACTCACTGGTCAATGTCATATGTTTACAAAACATGTAAAAATGGTGTTCCAATGGAAGTATTAAGGATAAGCTAAATGTGGGCCCCACCTGTCATATGTTATCTTCTAAGCTAACTGTAGTTAATGCTTTAGCCAGTCAAATGTGGATCCCGCCATTCAAAATATTCAAAAAAATATTATTTTGGGTGAGTGGAGAGGTTTGAGTGGGTGGAGAGAAAGGCTCACTAATATCTTGACTAATTATTTAGCTAGTCCATTAGAGCATCTCCAATGGACATGTTAGTTAACTAAGATGTTAGAGTACCATGTCAACACTTTATCACTCAACTAGACACTCATTTACTACATCTTTATTTAGTTGGTTGTTGTTATTCCAATGGACTAGCTAAATAACTAGTCAAAATAATAGTGGGCCCACCTCTCCACTCACTCAAACCTCTCCACCCACACAAAATAATATTTTTTTGAATATTTTAAATGGTAGGGCCCACATTTGAATGGCTAAAGCACTAGCCAAATTTAACACTTCCCTTAACATATAACAGGTGGGGCCCACATTTAACATGCTCTTAACACTTCCACTGGAGCACCATTTTTACATGTTTTCTAAAAATCTGACACTAACTAATGAGTTAACATGTCCATTGAAGATGCTTAACAACAACCAACTAAATGAGAGTGTAGTAAATGAATGTCTAGTGGATGGATAAAGTTCTGACATGACACTTTAACATCTTAGATGATGTAAGGAATGTCTCTTAACAAAACCCTTCATTAAAACATATACCTATAAAGCATTATAGTCTGAGCTGTAAAATTTACCAAGTGACATTTTTCAAACCAATATTAATCATCGAAGTTTATCAATCAAGCGGCCTCAGATTGATGACCCCCTCCAAATTTCTTGTCCACCTCGAATGCTGACGTGTCCGTCGCTCGATCTCCAGCTCCAACTCTCTCTCTTTCTTTTATTGCAGTGTGTGTTCGACAGAGCCGATAAAGATCATCTGCGGGTACGATCGGTCGTCTTCAAAAGGAATCTGTGTTTTGTTCGATTTTTCGATGGAAAACGCGGACGCCTTCGTCTCCTCGACGGCTCCGCTGACGTGGCACGACTTCCTCGAGCGGATGCGCCACCCCTCCGCCGCCGATTTCGTCAAATCCATCAAGAGGTGTCTCCATACATCCCAAATCCGCGTCTTTAGTGATCTTTTCAGATTGTTGTATGATTTTTTAGATTCTCCGTTTTAGATCACATCATCCATTGGAGCTTTTTGTTTTCATTGAATCTTAAGTGATTTTCCGTAAAATGAAGAAGTTTTTGGTTCGATTTCATGAGGGGCGCAAAAAGTTTGTTTACGTCATTGTAAAGTTTAAAGATTTGATTTTTTTATAAGGGTTAGAATTTAAAGTCCAGAATTACTAATTGTTTGGGGGAAGTGGTTGTTTCTAGCAATGTTGAAGATTGTGCAATCAGGTTGAAAAAGATTTGAAGATGGGGTTCTTATTGTGGATTGGAAATGTAGACCATCTGATTTTCACCAAGTTTTATGAAAGATTAATGTTTGATACAGTCTTATTGGTAGACCCTTTTGCAGTCCCGCGTGCTTTGGATTTTTTTTTAAAGTTTGTACTTCACCTAACGAAGTATGTATTTACTTAGATGATTTAAATGTAATCATTTCCACTATTAATCATATACTTGATCTGATAAAGTATATATTTCATTAGAGAAAATGGAGTGTAAAAGGTACTTCATGTAAGGATTGAGTGTAACAATGCACTTCATCAAAACATTAGGCAATGCAACCTTTTAGGCATGTGACAGAGTTCATTTTATATAAGACCAAATGTTCAATAAATTAGATCTAAGTTTTTGTTGAATACCATTATTTATTTTGTCGATGAATTACCATTAAATCAGTAGGTTATAGCATGCTCTTTTAGTGATATTTATAAGAATGGTCACCGGGAGAATATTCAATTGAGCCATGGAAGTTATCAGAGTGCACAAGCTTCTTTATAAGGGAATATTGAACCTACTATAGTTGCCCAGTGTTATGCTGGTCATCCCTGGTTGCACATTGTGACTGAAGTTTTGCATTTAATGGATGTACATGAGCATTGTCCATCTTGTCTGATGGAATTGTGGAGAAATATAACACAAGTGAGATGAAGAAACTGGCATGATGCTGAATTAAAAAATGAGGGGGCCCTATCCAAATGTATTGTGTGGATGATTCAATGATCAAATAACTATTTGGGTTGCAACTTGCACCACCAGATGCTACTAATTCCTGGACACTCAACTGAAGCATTTGTTTTTTGATTATTTCAAGTCTAGCCTCCACATTTGCTGTTCCATTTTAATATGATGTCATATTCTTATACATATTTGTCACTGATTTTGAATTCATTCCTTGATAAAGTTCATTAACCTTTTTTTTCTTCACATATATTGCAGTTTCATCGTGTCTTTTACAAACAGAGTTCCCGATCCAGAAAGGGATAGCGTTTCTGTTCAAGAGTTTCTTGCCAGCATGGAAGGGGCTTTCAGGTCTCATTCTCTTTTTGCTGGCTGTACAGAGGAAGAACTGGAAAGCGCTGGTGAAGTGAGTAATTATGCACTTTTGAAAAATGTGGCACATGTTATTTTCTGTATTACCAGATTGTTTCAAATGGTACATGAATGTCTACTTATGTAGCAATTCTTCGTAATCTTCAATATCTGATGGATGATATGCTTTTCTATATCAATAGATAATCATTGGTTTCCGTGTCCATGCATACAATGTTCAAATTTGGTATGTTCAGGAATTCATTTATCTGATCAATTGTAGACTGGGTTTTTTTTTTTTCTTGACTTTTTTGCTGGTCGGGAATGAATATAGTACAGAAGGTGTATATTTTTAACTAGACATTGATATTTACTATCCTCCATGAATCATCGAAATCTCTCCTCTTTTGACCTTTTTTTTTTGCATGTTTATGTTTGGATTTTAGAATTTTTTTCTGGACATTTTGTCCAGGGTGAACATGTTGCAGGGTAAGATTGGAGCTTATCCATCTCCTTCTCTCCCTCTTTCTCCATTCTCCTTTTCTTTTTATGTAAGGCAAATTCCTTGTCTGCTTTATATTTGGAGTTTATCTCAGATTTAAATATTTAATAATCTTGGTGGTGAACTCCCCCTTCTCCCAACAAGATTTGTCCAGGGTGGTCTATGTCATGAAATGGTCCTTTTTTTATATAATATATTAGTTCTACTGGCAACTAGAATATTTGTTATCTCTGAAGGCATTGCACAGTAATGCAAGAGGGCTTCCTTGAGCTTAGTATCCATCAGATGGATCTGTATGACTTATTTACTTACTTTATCCATGATCTAATTGTAGGGACTGGAGAAATATGTTATGACAAAATTATTTAATCGTGCATTTGCATCACTTCCAGAAGATGTAAAGCATGACGAGGAATTATCTGAGAAAATGTCTTTATTACAACAATTTATTCGACCAGAAAACTTAGATATCAAGCCAACCTTTCAGAATGAAACATCTTGGCTGGTGAGTGGAGGTTTCTCTTAAAGAATTAACCAGAAATTCTATGCCTGTGCTTGATCCTATTTTTCTTTTGTGTAGCTTGCACAGAAAGAGCTGCAGAAGATCAACATGTACAAGGCTCCAAGAGACAAAATTGTTTGCATTCTCAACTGCTGTAAAGTGATCAACAATTTGTTACTCAATGCGTCAATTGCATCGAATGAAAATACTCCGGGAGCTGATGAATTCCTTCCCGTCCTTATTTTTGTCACCATAAAGGCAAGCCCCATATCCCACATGGAGCTATATATCTTCATATTTAAACTGGATAATAACTAGATACTTAGATTCTCACTGTGCTTTTCATATAATAGCTACTGGTATATTTTTATTTCATCAATCTCTTGCATCTGACCAGTTAGAAGCTGTAGATGTTAAATATTAAGTATGGATTTCAGGGGATCAGTTTTGTTGAAATGGAAGCTTTAACACCTAAGATTTGACTGAATGCATCTCTTACCATTTCATGGTGAGGTTTGATATATAAGATATTGCGAACTCGTCTAATACGTACAAATGAACCAGAAAGAACAATATTTATTCTCCACGTGTGCACCATTGTGTGCATTTCTGATTGGTTGTTTGTCGGACAATAAACCGCATGATACGACTATTCTATTTCAATGACTATTGTGAGATCTCCTTTATATTTAGGTTCATTATTCATGTTGGATGTTTGTTTGAATTTTTTCCCACTTGATGTTAAACTTCTTTGGAATGGCAATGTATTTCAGGCAAACCCACCGCAATTGCATTCAAACTTGTTATACATACAGCGATACAGACGTCAATCCCGGCTGGTTTCTGAAACTGCATATTACTTTACAAATATACTGTCTGCAGAGTCCTTTATCTGGAATATCGATGCACAATCTCTTTCCATGGACGCAGAGGAATTCAAAAATAATATGGAATCTGCTCGAGCACTTCTCTCAGGTTTGGAGACTCACACCGGCAATCAAAATCAAGATACAAGCCATCATTCAATAGGAGAACCCGCATCACCAGAAAAAGGTGGTACAAAGTCTGTAAATGAAGCTGAGAAGTATCATGCGCCACCAAAGAAGCCATCTATATCTGTTTTAGAGAAGAAGGGAGCTGCTGATCTTCTGAAAGATGACGAGTTAAACAGACATTTTCAAGAGTATCCATTTTTATATGCTTCTGCTGGCGATCTGACTGTTGACGATGTGGAGAGCCTACTGAACAGTTACAAACAGCTTGTACTTAGGTATGTGTGCCTTTCCAAGGGCATGCCAATCAGCAGTTCATCTGTTTCCGACTCAGCAAAAACGGAACCTCAAACTGATACTATGAGGAACTTTGAGGATGGGATGAATGCCAGTAAGGGTGAAGATACCAGGATACAAGAGAGTTCAAGTTTTAGTTCTTTGGTTGATATAGATAACATTGAAATGAAGCTACATACAGATGCCTCTGTCAGGCACCCAGGTCCAGATGCTGACGAGGCTTCAACCTGATTGTGCAATATGGTCAATGTGAAAGCTGCTTCAATTTTTGCGAAAGATGAATGACCAAAGTGGGTCATCATGATTTGAAAATTTGAATGCTTACCATCTTGGTCATGACATTGGCTTCATTGACTTGAAAATTCTGCTGTAGTCGGCGTCACCAATTGATGGAAGAAGAGGTAAAGCTTTGAGCCTTTGAAGAGGGAGGAGGTACCTCCTTCAACATGTCAAGTGGAAGAGGTAAAGTTTTGAGCCTTTGAAGAGGGAGGTATCTCCTTCAACATGTCAAGAGGTGGTTCAGTTAAAGCTTGTAGTCTTTGAAGAGAAGGTTGGATGTATGACTTCCATTGTGTTTATGCCTTTCTTGAAGTTTTATGGCAACATTTTTTTTATTGAAAAACTATAATACGCCCGAACTAGAGTTATATTTTAATTCTGTATTTGGTGTTTAATAAGGCAATTCCTTGAGTAACATAAACCCAACCAAACACACCCCTGAAAAACTTGATAAAGAAAGAATACAGTTTCATTTTGAAAATACATTACTTCACTTGTGAAATGAACCATCCAAGTACAATGACAATTCCATTTTGGAAATCAATGATTTCACATGTGAAATGAGTTTCACAATTCTATTCAATACCCAAAGTCTGTTCAATCAGAAAAGAAAAAAAAAGAATGGGCTACAAAGCCAGTATAATCTCTTAGAATGGGCTACAATTCCTACAAAGCCAGTATAATCTCTCCTCCTATCCCAAAAGCCTGTTCAATCAGAAAAAAACCTTTGCTGTCCTACAAAAAACTCTCACACAACATACAAGAAAATAACGTGTCTATCCACAACTATTTCTGCAGCTCGACGGGTGTATTTTTATACTTCCAGAACTTGTATGGGTTTTCCAAGATAAGAGTGCAAGTAAAGCTTCCGATGTGAAGCCACCATTATCTCCTGATTCACAAATCACAAAACCTCATCAATGGTGTCTTAGGAGATGAGATGGTACGTTCCCCCTTGGCATTATTTGGTCTGATCAATCTATTTGTCACTCCAGATTGCTCTCAGAACAAAGCACTCCAAACAGCTCCTTCTCCTTCTCCACATTTCGTGTGCACGTCATTGATCCTCTCAACTGACTTGCAGATCCCACTGCAACTCCAGTCAAATGATGCAATGCAAACATTCCCTGCTTGTGCTTTCCACTCGCAATCTGGATTGAAAACAAACGATGAAAAGAATCATAATCAAGCACTGTCATTCACGGTGTACTCAATGCTCCAGGTTGGATAGCGACTGGTATAATCATGATATAAAGCTGAAATGATACTGTGATACCACTTGATGGCAAAAATGTTGGGAATATTTGTGTTACTAGAATACCATTGTTAGTCCTCAAAAAGTGATTTAATTAGTCCACCTGAGAAATGGATTCAGATTTGTATCATTTTCTCATCCACCGGTATAAATTTAAATAATACACTTACATTGGTGTAACAATTACCGCTTCTCTCTCTTTTATGTTTCATACTTAACTGAAAAAAATGGCATTTAAAAGAAATGTACATATGCCACCGAAGAGCAGTTAAAAGTGGTTTATATGCAACATAGCATCAGCTGTAATTTTGAAAAGAATCCATATAATGTGTCATAAAATAAAAGAATGGATTTCATAATCAGTAGAGAGTAAATTAACTGAGTTGGGTAAAAAGTACTTGCACTATACTTTTAGTCATTAGGATGGAATATGACATCTATTATACAATTGGATAAGTATATTCAAATCATATTGTTTACATTAATCTCTATCTCTTTGATGAGAAAATTGCTAATTAACCACACTAGAAAAATCGGCAATAAACCACGTTCTCAAAAAGTCTATTTTTTGAATTGTGCAATTGGTCAAGGTCGCTCAAAATCTACTTTTCAATCAAACTCATCTATTTACATACAAATCATATTGTTTACATTAATCTCTATCGAAATTAACCAGAAAAATGGCATAAACCACGTGTGTGGAGTCCCACAGTCCCACAGCACATGTTCCTCTCGTCGATGTGTTCTACATCAAGTCCAATAAACCAAGAACCAAGAGACACATCTTCATTGGCATACTTGTGCAATATGGGCCTGCTCACACGATCACCATAAAAAAACTTGAGTATATTGAAAGGGCAGACTCAGACTCATAATATAGACTATGCTTTTCCAATCTTACTGGTTGATTGATATATATGTGGCGAGATCCTTTGAGATGGCATAAATCTGCCCTGATGCATGGCGAAAGTATTTATTCCCGTCCTCTCCAAATTTCCAGTATTCAGGCTCGTGATACTTCACATTTCTATGGTGAATAATAAAGGTATAAATAATTCGTACAATGGAATGCTTAATTATGCAGAAATTTTTTTAGAGGAAAAGTTACTTTTGAGATAGAACTGGTCCAGACTTCATACACCCTATGTAGATTCTGGGCTTTGATCTATGGCGGGAAAGGGTCGCAGCAAGCATACCTACATAGTTAAATGATAAAGAAAAAGTTGTAATCATGGGTGCTTGAAGAGAATCTTGATAGTTGATGTGATCAAAGACAAACCTAAATTCACATGGACATCATCATCAACCTTCACATAAAACTCAGCATCCCATTTGGCAACCGCAGTGGAAAAGAATGTCTTTGTTTTTGCTGATAATTCATGGTAACCTTCAACATGGTCCTGCAATTTAGATGACGAATGAATGAAGGGCAATTAAACTTTCAGTCCAAGAGATTTTTAAGAATAACACAAATTATGGTGATATATATGTCACTGGCATGAATGCATTTCACAAAAAGTTTACACCATCTGAATAATTAAAGGACATACCAGCCTAAGAAAATCATTATGCTGATTGTCTTCTGAATCAATTGCTCGATCCAAAATGCTGTTTGATGTTGCACTGCATGAAACAATGTAGTTAGCATGTCAGAACCTATGGGACTATCTTGAATCTTGAAAGTGCTTCCACTCATGTGACTTAGACATTGAGAGAAGGAATAAATTCACAGAATCATATATAAGATAAATCATTCCAACAAAACAAAAACGGAAGTAAAAAATTACTCAACAAAGTAATAAGATGTATTTGATGACAAAAAATCTATAAAAAAAGCAAAATAAATACTGTCGATGGAGTGATCAAACTTATGGAAAATTAGTAACTTCTACAAGATTATGATAATCTTAATTGTCATTCAGTACAAGATTATTATATGTTGCAGGCCTGATCAGAACATAAAAAGACCACTGCACAAAATTTAACAACCTATATGCATGGCCAACCATTGGAATGTAGCAATCATGTTGCAACGACTCTTGAACAAGAGCTAGCTTGCAGAACCCCGTTCTTCAACAATAACTAACAAAATGGTGGTCCATAACAAGACTCTTATCACTGAAGAGATTACTGCTGCTCAGAACATCTTAGAATCGCCACAAGCCTATGTGGTTCGATTCAAATCCCTGAACCTCTTTTATGCTAATATTTTCTACTAGGTATTGAATTATCATAGACAGAGTGAAAAAGCTTATCCGAAGAATCAAGAATGACATTCTTTATCATTTCTGATTTTCTATGCACACATCAGGAGGGACAGCATTTATAACAACTACATTTTAAGAGCTGGAAATCTGTCAGTTTGGAAATGGTTATAGTAAATGTAAATTCATCGAGGCTTCATTAATGGAGTTACACTAAATGAGCAAAAATTACATCAACTCTTTAGTGACACTAAGAGCAGTTTGGAAGATCTTAATACCAATGTCTGCTCCTATTTTTTATTAGGCAAACTAATTGAGGGACTTTGACGGCAACTATAGCAAAATCTACAACATTTCTGCACAATAGATGGAAACAGGGAAACCTTGAGTATGAATCAGGGTAAAAGACTTAAGAAATTTAAGCCAAAAGCCATATCGGTTGGCTATTGAATTAGTTTTGGTGGAGAAATAAACATAATTAATGTAATAAATTGTAACTTATCATAGAATATATATGAAAAAACTAATATCTACAATATGATATTAGAAAATGTGTCACCATGGTGAAAAATTGAGATTGCGAGACAAACTATATATACAAATCGATATACCTGTGCCCAATCATGAACCGAACAACAATTCCCTTTTCCTGTTCTAATTGCTGGAGCTTTTCTCCTAAGTAAACACAAGGGAAAAAAATCAAAGAATTGCTATGTGAATTCATAAAAAGCATTTGAGGTTCCAACAAAAATACTAAATAGACTAAATCCCTATCTTGTGTAACATAATTTGATAAAAATGAGAAAAAAAGTATCATCGTCAATTATAGAACACTGTTTGATTCCAGTTAGAGCATAGTAAAATTTGACACAATTGTAGTTTCATTGTACCAGTATATACACATTACACAATGATTGCTAAACTACTCAACTAGTACGTCAAGATTTCCCCAATGTGTGGCTAATAGTGATCCTGTATCATTCTAATTATGAGTCTTCCACACCAAGAAGGAACTCTTTTGTAGATTCTTGATGTGAATACCAATGAAAATGCAAATGTAGATACTCTCTTTCTCTCATCTTGTTAATTTTGTTCGGAGTTCCCTTGTCTCCATTTTGTTCGGGGGCATGTTTTCTCTAATAAAAATGCTCCTATCTCTCTCTCTCTCAAAAGGAGAGGAAGAAGAAGAAAGTATAGATGAGCCCAGTGCAAAGGCTAGCAGTTTCTAGGGCTCAAAAAAGAGAGAAATCCAAAGTATTCAGGATGCCCACCTCCTCCCCCAGAATATTAATCCACACAACAGGTTGAACCTAGGCTTCTTTTCAATTCTTAAATTAGATCAATAATCCCACAATTTGCCATTCTGACAATGCCCAATAGTTAAACTAGACATGACACCATTGTCCAAAAAAATGGCTGGATCAGCAGACACCATGCTGAGAGCATTCAAAATATGTTCGTTTGATATTCAATTCATTGACCATAGTTTCCAATAGATTTAAAACTCACAATAGAGAATTTGAATTGCATGATCTCATTGTCAATCTACTTAGATTTAAAACCCACAATGGGGAATCTGAAGTATGATCTAATAGCCAATCTAAATGAATGGTGTGCATATAAATTGCAATGTGAAGTCTTCCTTTTTTTCACAGTGCCATTAAGTGGTAGCCCACACTCAACCACACTAGTAACTCTACATGTTCATATCAAATTCTATAAACATGCCAAATATTGATCCAAATCTCATAATCCTTATGTACACGTATCAGATGAAAACAGAAAGATTCAAACTTACCTTGGGGCATCCAAGTCTCCCTGATAGAATCCCTCCTCTTCCTGCTGCTGAAGGCCGTATTGATCCCGATCACAACAAACGCCTTCTTCCTCGGCTGGGCCTCGTGCAACGCCACGGCCAAGGGCGAACCTTCTTCCTGCACACTCCGCGTCGCGGCCAGCTCCATCTGCAACGTCGCTACCGTCTTGTCCAGAGATCTGAAACAACCAAAACGATCAGCTCCACATTCAATAATACACAAGAACAAGCATTCCCAGATTCGAATCTGAAAGCAGAAACAACAAAAAAACATACTGAATCGCTTCGTGGGTCCTGGAGACTTCCCCCATGATGTCTTTATCCTGACCAAGCTTCTGATACCAACAACCAAAAACCCAATTGGATCGAATCAAAATCCAATTTTTTTCTACCCACACATCAAAAAAAGACAATTTAAAAAAAAAAAAAATCAAAACCAACCCTTTTAGTCTCGCAATCCTCCAAGACGATCTGGAGCTTCTCCTGCTCCTGCCGCCGCCTCGACAGGATCTGGGTATTCGTTTCCGGCGGCGACCAAAGCCTGTTTGCATACCCAACACATTTAAAACCCCCAAAAATCACCCAAACCAAACAGACCCACACGAGAATTCAATCCAAACAGCAAAAACAACATCAACCCACATTAAAAAAAACCCAAAAAACCCAATTTTGAAACGGACCTGTTCGTGAAGAGCATCCCAAGAAGGAAGCTGGAGACGCATAAGAGCACAATCCATCTGGTCGACACCTTCTTCTCTGCGCTGCCTCTCCCTCTCATCATTCTGGCCTAAAAATTTTGTTTATTGGGGGGTTGCCTAGATTTATGTGAGTTATATGTTCATAAAACAAATATAACCGTGTCTGAATATTAAGAGAGGATGTTTTATACTTGTATATTCCATGAAATTCAATGCGAGAGAGAGAGATTTTAATAATTAATAAATGGGGGTTCCGCGTTTTTGAGACGTCGAGATTGACGAGTTGAACGGGGAAGCCCATCAATGTGGAATTAGAACTTCCATGCGAAGTCAATTCAGGTCATTAAAGACCCATAACTGACAACATTTTATACTTTTTTTTCTTTCACTTTTTTGTTGATTAATAAATGGGGGTTCCGCGTTGTTGAAACAGAACGATTTTATGGTTGGGAAAGCTTTTGTGTGTAATTATGATTGCTAATTTTTATTACAGTGATTATGATTGCAAGAGATCCGTTGAGACTACATCAATCTATCTTCACTTCTTAAATTTTTCTTTTTTTGTTAACCAATCGGAGAAATTTGAACTGAAACGTGATTGTAAAAACTATTAATTAAACCCATTTTAAGATTTTCTTATTTTTTTTGTGTGTGGGAAAATTTTCTTGTGGAATCCTCGTTTTGTTAAAACATAGTTTTCATAAAACCTTGTTTGTTATATGTCAAAATCCCTAGTTCTAAATAAATTCTACATATCAACATGAATAAATCATTTCGTGTTTGATAAATAATTACAATTATAACATAACACAATAAATAAATCACCTCCATAATACTACAATATAGATATTTTTTTTTTGTTCAAGGTTTGTGTGTCATAAGCAGGCTCATAAGCAGGCGCATATTAGCACACATACTGCATATGCAGTAATGTCCTGCACGTATGGTCGCATATTTATATGTGATTCGATGTATTGATCAAATCACATGTGCGATCGCAAGGATCCCATATCCGAACTATAGCTAATTAATTGGGATTTTCAAATTTGAATTAGCAAAAAAATAGAGGACTTTAGGTGGGGTCATCCTTTTCAATGACCCAACACAAGGGTTGTAGAGTCAAAGCTTCTTACCTGGCTTAGCACAGACAAATTCAATTGCTCTTGAATAGGGCGTCACAAAATTGGCCAACGACCTTTGAACAATGTTTTTAGAAAAACATAAAAAATTTGATAGAAATCAACTTTTTAAATGAGGAAAAGATATAATTCATGCCAATCAATCCATGTTTCCAAACGGGGTCTGGATTAGGTCCAACGCGCATTGGATAACTTGATTATCCAATGTGTTCGTGACCATCCAATCTTCTCACGTTGAAATAAAGAGATTTTTAGTTTTAAGTCATGTAAACTATATGATTTAGCTATTGATCCTCACTTCTTCATATTTAGGTTTTAGTCCCTACATTTAAATGATATGTTCCTTTTTAGCCCCTGTGAGGGACCTATTCCTAAATTATCATTTAAATGTAGGGACTAAAACCTAAATATGAAGAAGTGAGAGATCGATCGCTAAATCCTATAGTTTACAGGGACTTAAAACTAAAAATCCCTAAAATAAAACGTTATGAATGATGTGTTATGTAAGATTTTAGCATTAAATTATAATTCAATTAAACCTTTTTTAATTTAATTAAATTGTATATCATAAAATGATAAAATCGGGAGATCACTAATGTGTTAGACCTGACACAATTCCTTCCAAACATTATTTAAGCTATGCTTGAAAATCAATTCAGACCATTTTAGAGATTTTTACAAGAATTATATTTAGGCTATGTTTGACATCTTGTTTTGGGTTTTTTTTTAGTTTTTAAAAAATAAAAGCTTCAAACATATTATCAAACAAGCACATTTAATTGAAAAAACTGCAACCCAAATAAATATTAGAAAAAACTGCATATTTAATTCCAACAAATAAAGTGCCTTGAAAACTATGTTTATTGCAACAAAAACAACTTTTGTCAATTTTTTTGGATGTGTTTGAAAACACAGTTTGAAAAGCAGCTTTTAGCTTTTGATGCTTTATGCACACTTTGTATGGTGTAACGATGATGGATGCTTTATGAAACACAGATTTTGAAGCACAGTTCATAAACAAAATCTAGTAATGATAATGTATTTAAGTTGACATGTTTGATAATAGCTTTTAATTTATTTTATAAAAAAATCTAAAAGCTATTTTTTTTAATTGTCAAACTGAGTCTTAAATTTGAGTTTCTAAACGCAACCTTAGGGTGTATTTGTGTACAAATTTGAATAGAAAATGAAACAAAGTGAGAGAATTTGAGTCAAAAGAAAAGTAGTAAAAAGTAAACATTTTTCCCTTTGACTAACTTTCAAGGTGTTTGTGCATGTAGTTGAAAACTTTTCTATCATTTTCTCTTAATTTCTCACCTATGGGGAAAGAAAAAAATTTTTCAACCATGGAAAATTTTTTCTTTTCTTTGTTTAACACAAATGTTAGCTTTTTGAATGGTCAAAGAGAAAACTTATTTTTTCTCACTTTTTTTCACTTTCCATCACGCACAAACACACCCTTAATCATATACATTTTCAAACACGGTAAGCAATCATAACTTTTAACAAAGCAAAAATATAAAAGAAAAGACTATTTCACTGTATGTTTTTTTTTCCAACGCACCACCCTGAATATGACACTTATTAAGGCTCCGTTTGGATCCGCGTCCCACCCGCGTTGGTGGTGAGGGACACCCGCGGACACAAACAGCTTGTTACGTCGCTACGTCGAGAACCCACACACCCCTTGTCGTATCTTGTTTTCAGCCCATTTGTCTCGCGTTCCCCGACACCGTGAAACATAGATTCCCTCACCGTGGGTCTTTCCCCGCGTTTTGCCCACCGCAGCGTCCCCGACGTCTTTCCAAATGGAGCCTAAGTCACTTATGTGTTGCACACGCAATTGACATTTGCGTCCGTGTTGTTTTGTCGTGTTGTGTTGCGGACTCGATCTAGAAGAGTGAAACACTGTATCATACATCTATGACTCAGGTCCGCTTGGAAGTATGGTATGAAGATGATATTAGGCCTATATGTGCGTTATGATGCATTCCATTTGAGTTTTTTTTTCCATGTTTAGATGGATCGTTGCATTTCAGATTTCCTCATACCATATTACATTTTTGCCCTCCTTTATATAACACACCGGTTCCTCAGAGACAAAATCTGCAAGGTTATACTCTTACAAAGATCATCGTATCAGCCTATTTTATTGCAAAAAGAATTGTTTTGTGTGACAAACAACGCAGCGTTTTTACACTATAAGCGCGGGAGAGGGTTATTGATGTTGGCAACACGAAATCAAGCATCGATAGGCATCCCTGCGTTTGTATGAGTTAATGCTACAATCGCGCCTTAGACTCTTATCCAAACCGGACCTCAAGGCTGTGTTTAAAATTATTATTAAAATGTTAGAATTTTTAAAATCTCACGTTTTAAATTTACCTTTTCCCTTAAAAAAAAAAAAAGCTCATCATGAATTCTTTTAACCTGATATTTCAATCCTTCATTTTCCAACCACCAAATTTGTCCAAAACACAGATCCAACCAGAACCTAACACAGCAAATATACACACTAAAAAAAATATACCAAACAAAACATTCAAATCTGGCTGCATTTGGCAGGCGCGAACGACAGCGTCTCCTTCTCGAGATCATAAACAACATGCATGTTCTGCTGCTGAAAGTTTCCCAATATCGACATCCCACTCGACTTCATCATCGCCAGACACAGCACCCCCGACTCCAAATCCGTCACAAAGTAATTCTCCGCCGGCAACTCCCAATCCGCGCCACCATCGAAATGCAAAACCATCTTCGGCACCTCCACCTCCCCCGCCGCCGCCTCAGACTTCGACAAAGCGAAGCAGAGATCGAGCCCTGTCTCCGTCGCGTCCGCCACCTCCATCTTCATCCCCGCCACAAACGCCTCCCTCACCGCCTTGTACCCCTCCTCCTCTAAATAAGTGATGCTTGTCCCGGAGTCTATGATCAACCCCCCTGTCCCGTCGTCGCTATTGACCGCAAACGTCGTTTCGGGGATATCAAGCTTCGTCCCTCCGACACTTATCCCCTTCAGCGACAGATAATAAAACGACGGCTTTGAAGGGTTCTTGGTCAGTGGTGTTGTTGTCCCTCCGCCTTTGCCGAGCTCCGCGAGCGTGCCGAGCAAGAGCGGGCTCGCGCCCGAGTCGTCGTCCAACGAGGTGAGGCAGTAGGAGAATCTCCCGAGCCCGAGCTGCGAGACGAGCGAGAGCGGGCCGCGGCCCAACCCGACGAGCCCGCCGGCCTGGGTGAAGCCGTCCCCCAGGTTGATCTCCCCGCACCCGAACCCGACGCGCGGGGCGGTCGTGCCGTTGTCGAAGGAGAAGGTGTCAGTCGCGAGCACGCCCTGCGATGATTAAGTATGTCAATTATTCGAAAATATTCGTATCCCACCAAAATTTTAATTTTCATATTTCTTTAATATATATATTGTTTGATTATTCAAATTAGTATTAATATTAAACATATCAATTATTTAAAAAATATTCGCATCCCAAAATTAATCTCTTTATATGAAATATTAGGACATAATACGGATACTAACATATTCGATCTGTTGATAGGCTTACCTGTGTGGATGACTGGTCCCCGTACGCGTAGAGGTACTCGCACACTGTGGAGCGACAGCGCGAGACGGGGAGGGCGCCACAGAGGGGGGTGGAGCAGGAGACGTTGGAGTAGGAGGAGGAGGCCGAGGGGTCGAAGAGGGGGGTGGGTTGATCGTAGCAGCGCTTGCAATAAGGCTTGCATTGGGTCCATATGAGGTCGCTCCCCGTGTCGACGATGGCGGAGAACGGGACCTTCGGCGTGCCTATAGAGAGGCTCATCAGGAACTCACCGTTGCCCGTGTGGACCGGCGCCTTGACTTGTTCGGATGAGGTGGAGGCGGCGAGTCTTGATATCTTGCGCTCATTGCGCTTGATGGATCTGCGGAGGTGTTCGAGCTTGGTTATGTTGGCGCTTGAGTCGACGCGGGTGAGGTCGACTCGGAAGCCTTTCGGGGCATCGATGGTGGTGGTGGTGGTGGCGGCGGCAATGATTGAGATGAGTAGTAGTGTTAATGATGATATTAGGAGTAGAGGTTGTGTGGGTGCCATGGTTTTGTTGATTTCTTGAGTTGTTAAGTAAGAAGATATATATACTTGTTATGATATTGAAGGATTGGAGGATTGGTGAGTAATGTAAAGCATAAAAGAAAATTTTTAATGGGGGGAGGTGGTGATGGATGGTTGATGGTGGTGGAGGTGATTTTCAAGGTTGGTGGTACTTCTACAAAACGATAGATTGCGTGGATCTTAAGACATTAAATTATGAAATATTGTAGGAACCTTGGTAAGATTTGGATTGATATGTTATACTCTTTTGAAGGTTAGGCATCATATATGGTTGCATTTGGAGAGGGGCGTGATGTAGAGTGTGTCCAATGGATTCCCAACACAGAAAGGTATGGATAGGAAAGTGTGAATTTAACTGTAACAAAATTCTTGAGGTTCAGAATGGATAAATTAGTGAGTTGGTTTTTAACCAAATCAAGCATAATGACCACCATAGTTGTAGGTTGGGGTCAGTTCTGAGTGTAAGCGAGCTAGGTAGATCTAAGCGTATTTCTAAATTAGCCCCCTAATACATTCTCACACAAAAAGAAAAAAAAATTAATAAGCATATGCACAATTATTTTTGGTAAATACCTACACAAAAAAGTTAGACAGATTTTGTTTATTTCATCATATGATCTAATTGTTCAAATAACAAGGATTAAAGAAGTCATTATACCCCATATATTCAAACATACATTTGTAGCGGATTCCAATATTTCCCAAGTGCAAATAAAAGGATCAAAGAAGTTGATGGGTTGGGTAAAAGGAGGTGGGAC
Source organism: Acorus calamus (assembly GCA_030737845.1). Classification (NCBI taxonomy): domain Eukaryota; kingdom Viridiplantae; phylum Streptophyta; class Magnoliopsida; order Acorales; family Acoraceae; genus Acorus; species Acorus calamus. The sequence goes on along the minus strand of CM060869.1, from coordinate 31,198,175 downwards.
AAAGATGGTTTGGTGGTCTACCACTCAACTTGCTTGCACTTTTTAATGAGTTTGTTTTCATTGCACGCCTTTAATTTATTTATTTTAAATTATTTTTGACATTAGGTCATGGTATGTGATAGTTATGATTAATAAATAATGCAGGGGAGGTGATAATACTCAATGGTTAGATGAACAATCACATCCCAAGGTGCTGAATGTGATGGCAATAAAGTAATGTCTATTGGTTGTCATTGCTGGAGTTCAAGCCAAACATTTTGGAAGCTTAGAAGGTAGAGAGGATTGTCCAGGATTTCATTATCATAATTTTGGTCCGTTTAACCTGAATTTGCTTGGTTAAAGCTATATTTTTAGTGGGTCGGATCAGACTTTTTGGGTTTAGATTGGATAATGACCAACCTGAGAATTTTAGCTAGGTTGGATTCGTATTGATGTCTCGGTCAACCCAACCAACATGAACTCAGATCATTATTTTTATTTCTCATTATAGGTTGTTCTTTCTATAAATAATTGTTTTTATCCTTTGATCTTAATGATCAAGTAGTTGTTAAGATGGACCAATTCAACCCCAAACCTTGCCCTAGACTATATACTTTGTAAGAAAAAACTTAAAATAAATAGCATTCAAGTTATTACACACACACACAATATGTAGAGAAGTGCACGAATCAATCTATCTTTCAAATGAATGCATATTTGAATAAGAAATGTTAAAAACAAGGTCAACACTATCATTCCCTAAATAACAAAAGAGAGGACAAATTTTTACAAGGGGGCGGTTATTACCACCCATCAGGTATTCACCCCACCCTTTTAAAAATTTATTTTTATGTTTAGAAATGAAACCAATATCACCCCATCCCATCCTACCTCAAAAGAACCTAACTCACCCCTACCCTTTCCCACCCCCAAAATCTATTGACAGTCCCTCACATCGATCAAAGTTTTGTCAAAATATCTCTTATTCATCGACATTGGTGTTGTCGAACATATACTTGTAATGAAACATATTTGATCAACTTCGGTCGACAATCTCAGTGTCGGAGGTTACAATATACATCGACACATTGATTGTCGATTGAAGGTAGTTCAGTTGTTTATGTTTGTCGACATCACTAGTGTCGGTGTTAACTACAACGGTCGACATTGAAGGTGTTGTATGAAGTACCCTGTATAGTGGTTGCTAGGTTCGACATCCCAACTGTCGACATAGAAGAAATAGGTCAACAGTATCAGTGTCGAACCCTGCAGGTATAAAAATTGAATTGTGAGGTTCTATAATGCAATGCCCACACTTGAACTTCATCATGAAATCTACACTACACATACACAACATATTGAAACACAATCAACACATTCAACAACAAATTCAAACCCAAAATCATTACAGATCCAAATGTTACAAAAAAATAACAAATCCAACCCTAAAAACCAAATCGAATAAACTTATCTCCATCAATTACTTACTAGATCAAATCAAAACTTTTTTCTTCTCCAAGAACAACAAACATTCAATCACTCCAAAAAAAAAAAATTCATAGCTTCTTCTTTTCTGTGACCATCTTTAATGGCCAAAACCCCAAAACCTCCCGACCCTGATCACGTCCCTCCCTGAATAGCCCTTGGCCGAATGAGCCGCTCGATGATGAACATCTTCCGCCGCTGAAACTCTAAACCTCCTGAGATCCTCCATAAGGACCCTCCCTCCCGAAGGGCCCATTTGGTGTGACCAACTCGCAGAAATCAACGGGCTTCTCTACCTTCATTTTCCCCCGTCCACCGCCGCGGGACTCATCGGCACCTCTCGTGGGGATGAAGGAGATCGAGAGGGACAGTGAAGAGAGAGAGGAAGAGTTTTCTAAAATGGTTGGGGTGGGTTGCAGTTTATAAGGTTATGTATATATATATCAGAGGGTTGGGTTGCAACATATCAAAAATTGTTTGGGTGGGAAAAAACGGGGTGGGGTGAATATATAATGGGGTTGGAATAACCACCCCCTTTTTACAAATCATTTTATAATAAGTGAAATTTACTTTTCGTTGGATTGGAGTGAAATGCATCGATTACTTTATAAGAAGAGATTCAGACAGTTCTTATTGGTCTAGCAACAAGAGACTGACTTGTGTTAAAGTTTATCACAAAACTCACATTTTTAAACATGTGAAGTGACGAATGTTAATTTCTTATTGGACACTAACAAGAATTTATAAAATCTGATATAGACTGAATCCCATACTTCATACAGGGGTATGCGGGCTATAAATAAGTTGTCAATGACAGTTGTTGGCTTTTCTCTCCCTCCCTCTCATAGATGCTCACATAAAAGATGAGAGAGATTAAGGTGACTTTTTAATGGGCCGGAGACTTGCTTGGTTCGAGGGAGATGAATTTCTTTAAAGGGATCCAGCCCAGCTCAATCAGTCCACGTTGTATGCCTAGAACAAATAATAAACTTTTATTCAACTTTTATACTGTTGTTAACAAACATTAATACATGAAACATGTTACACTCCGTTATAATTTAAAATGCAGACCACACAATTTTTTTCAAAAAAACTATATATTCTCCCATTGAAATATATATTATTATACATAATAAAGTATATACTGAAATACATTACTGTATTTTTTCTCCTTAAAAAAATAATTTTTTTTAACTCTATACAATACAATATGATAACGCAGTATACGCCGTGTTATTATAGTGTATGAGACTGTAAAATATACTGAATGTATCAATGCTCATGCAATGTTAAAAATAATGCAGCAGGTGGTCCCCATGTATATTTTATGTAGAAAAATATATACTAAAAAAATTATACGTACCTTCTAGTAAATTGTATATATCTCGCAAATGCAATAAGATTGCATGTGAAATTGCATATAAGAATCAAACATGACCACAGAAAGCAAGAGCTAATTACAAGACACTCAAATTCAGATGACTTGTCACTAAACACAATGCAATATATAGCAATGTTTGTACACACCTCAATCTCATTTTAATTACTCCTGACATAATATTTTAGGCATCAGGAGGAGGACTCAGTCAAAGCTCAAGATACATTCAAAGACAGTTGATGAAAGGCACTCTTAAAAAAGATGACTAGAAAATAAACACATTTAAAAGAAAATAAATTCAAAACGTCTTTCTAGAATCTTACATATTCATGACTCCGTAATCTAAATAATAATAATAAAAAATTCATAGAAAGTTGTCCTCAGAGGTAAAAACACTCTCCACCCCACTTCAAAATAAATAAAGAAAAATAACAAAAAAAAAAAAATCATACTGATCCCAATAATAACAATAATAATATACTATTTCTGTTACGGATATTTTTGGATCAATTATCATCGTTCTGAATCCGATTCGAAATATTTTGAACATAGATGTTTTATTTTGGGTATGATATGAATTTTCAGATATATATTGGATATGTTTTAAAATTTTTAGATATGAATTCTAATCAGTATATGATATTTTTGAATGATCAACAGACTTCTATCTAATGCACATGCATGAGTCCTCTTACACACCGTTTTTTTTCTAGCCTTAATTCTACTCCCATATGTCAATATACGTCGATTGAAAATCATCAGAGCATATACTCACATTAATGAGGTAGATATTCTGTTAAATTGTTTTTACATTTTTTTTAAATGTATTCATGCACATTATTAAAGTATATGTTTTATTTTTTATAAGAGTATTTATCTCATTAAATTAAATATAATATTTATAAAAAAAATAAAACACGTGTAGGAGTTTAAAGGTTAAAAAATGAGCTCTATATATTTTAATGATTTTTTATCGGAACAAATATAATTATGTGATCGGAGTGGGAAAAAAAAAAAGTGTGTAAAAGTACTCTCCATTGTGATAATGAGTACTCCAACAATGATTAACAAATATAATAATAAATACTCAAATTACCAAATATTGCCATTAATATTGGAAATCTCCTTTTTATTTTAAAATCATAATTCACTGTATTCAAATTATTCCTTCTCCATGACTGCCTTCCACATGGCAAAACGAGATTGTTTTGGGTCCTACACAAATCATTCAAAAAAATATCACCTCCTGTTCCATGCCTTTCCTGGGTCAAAAAAAAAAAAAAAAAGGGTTTTTGGCATATATACCCCTGTTGAAATCTATTTTTGTGGAATTACCCCTGCTGCATTTCCGATTGTAAAAATACCCCCACTGCATCAAAATATCGTGCACTTGTGCCCCTGTGGTTAATGACCATGAGGTCCGGGTAAAAATTATCCGTTAATCGCCGTTAAGTGTTGAAAAATGTCAAAAATACCCCCATAAATCTTTTGAAAGAACTTATTGTTTTAGGGGTAAAAATGTAATCTTTGTTAGTTTGGTTAATAATGTAACCATGGTTTACTCTGTGTTGCTTACGGTGACTGACGGAGGGGCATGGATGCACGATTTCTGGACGCAATGAGGGTATTTTTGCAATCGAGAATGCAGTAAGGGTAATTTCACAAAAATGGATTCTAACAGGGGTATATATGCAAAAAACCCAAAAAAAAAAAAAAGAGAAGAAAGGCTCAGTAACACATATCAACCACATGAAAAACTCAATTCGTACACGAGTGGGGACCATATGAAGCACATCAATATAACACACAATAGTCATGCACAATTCAATTCTTTCAATCAATGAGCATGTAACAGCAGTCTTCAGTACTCATTTTGATCAGTCCTATCAGTATCGAATTACACAACTCATTAATCGAACTATACAGCTTATGAATCAAACTTTACAATCAATTATTGAGTAAATATTCTACTCTCTTATTGAATTACTCATTAATCGAACTCAATGAATCAAACTTTACAGAGTAAATATTCTACTCTCTTATTGGATCTAATCAACTACTAGATAAAATTTGTGCATTTTAATTTATAGGTCATATAGTTTGATTAATTGGTTGCACAGTTCAGTATTGACATTACTGATCGAAGTCAGTCATAATTGGATTTGAGTCTAATTTTTTTTTGTTTGAAAGAAGTCATATACAACTTACCTAGAGTTGCAGTGCAGATTGGAGAGCTACTCATCTGTCATACATCTCCAGAAAGGAGTGGACTAGGATATTGTGGAGATACCTTTCAACCTTGTTCACTAGATGTATATCCATTTGAATTTCTGAAAAGGAAAACACACTAAAAATCAATCAAAGTGTGTTCTCTTTAGAGTTTTCAAGGGCCATTCCCATCATGGTCAACATGATGTATTTTTGTTAGTGCCTGATTGACCTCAGCAATATATACATATCTTCAAAAGTGTGACATCCAATTAATCATCAAGCAATGGTCAATCACTCATGAGATAGAGAGGCATGTGAAGCAATGGATGATTGAATGGAAGGGACGAAGTCTTTTGCATAATCTGAGCCTAATTACAGCCCCACCACCGAAAGTAGCGATGAACATGCGATGAGTCGTTCTGTTTCTTCGTCTCTATCATTTTTTTATTTACGAAAAAAAGCGAAACCTCAAGTCCATGTGTTTCTAGACAGGTTGGCTAACTCAAAAAATCTTGTCAGCTCTGTAGATAGAAGGAATTTATGGTTCAGTAGAATTCATAAAAGTCACTATAATTGTTGGACAAAGCATTCACAAACAATCATATCAACAAAACAGCCATACAAATTAAAATGAATGATGCAAAAATCAAAAGAAAACATCAGAAATTTCAATAAATTGATGAGTATCAGCGCATTAGCTAAAGGAAATGCTATATATAATGAATGAAACTAAGATATCAACATAACAATCATATTAAGTTCGAAATCTTTAATGAATCGGGGTAGCCATATCTACCTATTTTTCAAAAAAAAAAACAATCACAATAAGTTTATCTGAATCTTACTTTCAGATTCATTATTAATAAAGGGAAAGAAATGGAACACCAGACATGAATCCTAAGTTACTAGCCCAGTATATATATGATATACATAAATGAATGAAGCCAGATTTGTTATTAGATCTTCCTTGGTCAGAATAAAAAAATTAAAGATATGGAGCCAATTCATCCATCTGTACAATCATGAAAAAAAATGGACAGGACATTCTCAGCTTTAATCCATCAACAATCAAAAACCGTTGGTCTTCAAGTAGAAAGGTTGACAACACCACAAATGCTTCTGTCTTGTATCAAGATATCCTATAGCTATAAAGAATGAAGCAAATAGAAGTATGTGTTTTGTGAATCTTAGAAGAAAAAAAACCATATTTTCATTCATTGTTAATTAATGATCATCTAAAATCCCGTTTGGAACCAATTTTCAAAACAGTAATTTCATGAAAAGATAAAGCAAGTCCACTTCTAATACACAAGAACCAAAATCTAAAACCAAAAGTTAAAAAAACAAACATTCAGAACCGTTTATTTAAAAACTAATTTTAATGAAGCAGAATCAATTTGACAAGTTCCATATAAGACCAGAAATTCCAAAATCAAAATCACACACAACTCCACAAGTTGAGAAGAATTTCTATTGAAATCCAACCCTCCAACTTTGTCTAATACACAAAACTACAAAAGAATATCTTGAGAGGCTTCCCAACAAGGAGAAACAGTTCCATCTTTCTCTGCCAGTCTCTATTCACCTTTTAAAGACGACATTTATTTTGTTCTTTCTCTATCTATCACAGATTGAGAGGCTAAGAATGCAAAAGGAAAGACTTTTACAAGCCGACCTATGCATCCAGGGGAAGAAAAGGCCATGTGAGGTGGTAGGTTCCACCCATTGCAAATGCATTGCACATTTCATTATTTAAAGTACATCCGCGCATAGTGGAAAGTTTGATCACTCCAATCCATGACCATCCGTACTTGAAAGCATGTCGATCATCCGATACAGAGGTCAGGGAAATGCGAGGGACAATAATTCATGGTAAGTAAGTCACTTTTGATGTTGAAATATTAAAAAAATGGTAGTTTAATTAAAAATCTCAAAACTTTTTTTTTAAAAAAAAAGATTGAAGTCAGCTTTTTGAGAATGAGTGGAGAGACATTTTTCAACAAACTCATTATTAAACTCAATTGTGTGAGAAAAGTTAACACTCTTAGTGAAATTTAAGTGATTTTGAGTAAAGACTAAAGATGATCTTAGAACAACTCCAATCCTACACATATTTAAAAAAAGGAAAAAAATCCATATAACTCCCTATAAACCGCCAGAATTCCATGTCCCCCTGAATTTTTCTGAAATCTATATAAACCCATGAAAACACCTATGTGAATTCAAATAATCTCATAAGTTAAATTTATGTTGATAGATGATGAATATTATTAATCATGTTTAACAACACAGTATGCAAAAAACACCCCTATAATGTAGGACATGAGAAAAATTGTAGGACAACGAACTAAACCAAATATTCACAAACTATTCATTATCTATCAACGAAAATTTAATTCAGGAGGTTATTTAGATTTACATAGGTATTTTTATGGATTTCCAGAAAAGTCAAAGGGTTATATGGATTTTAGGCATTTTTCAAAGGGTTATTTAGATTTTTATCTTAAAAAAATGTTACACTCCGTTTTTTCTTTTACTATCACAAACACAGGCTCTTACATATTTTTATTTTTTTATCATATACATCACTTAATAAAATATATGCTTTAATATATCATTTATAAAAAAAAATTAAAAATTTTCTATTTATTTAAAACCGTAAAAAAAATTTGAGTGGGACAGCCCTCTTAAAAAAAATCCATCTCAGCCTTATAAATGGCATCCTCACACTGCAAAGTCCCAACACATCTTCCAAACATTCTACTGATTAGCTTTACAACCTTCCCTTCTAAACTATGCAAGACGACAAGCCAGTGAAGGCGAAGAAGGGGTACTTGGTGGTGAGGGTAGGCATGGAAGGCGATGACGGAGGCTTCCGGCGGTTCACGATACCCATATCGTACCTCTCACACCCACTCTTCATGGACCTCCTCGAGAAGGCTCAGGATGTCTACGGTTTCCACTCGTCGGGGCCTCTCATGCTTCCCTGCTCGGTCGATGACTTCCTCCACCTTCGCTGGCGGATTGAGAGGGAATCGCAAAACACCCATCATAGCCACCACCACCATCACCACCAGAGTTCATTTTCATTGCGCGCTTGTTGATTGATGTATAAAGTTGTTACCTTTGAAACCCAGGCTTTGTCAGATAACCCAATCATGGTAAAAACATGGCTATGGTGGTTTTGTTTGTGAGGAATTTTGATCTTTGTAACAGTGTATAAGACATGGTAGTGGGTGCTTTTTAATTTTCTTGAAGTTCAATGGAAGGACTTGATCCCCTCATCATTGGTTTTTTTTTTAATTGTTTTGAGGTTCTCTTTGCTCTGGAACAAAATTAGATTGGACCATCAAAACAATTAGACTGGAACCTCAAAACAATTTAAAAAAAGACAACAGAGATGTTGAGAATCTTTCAAATTTTTTTTGTTCTTTGAAGTTTGAATGATCACCACATGTTTAAATGGGATAAATACAAGAGCAAATGTGATAATTGAAAAAAAATCATATCGCACCACACAAAAGAATGCATCTAGTGATGTTAAAATTACAGAACAAGGTGGATTACATGAAATTTAGTACTTGTGGAAAGTTTATTGGAAGTTTATTTCATTTTTTATCTCTATGCATGCAAGTGCAAAGTGATGAGGTTCTTTACATTATCGCCATCATTTTAGACTCTTTTGAGTCAACACCGTTCTAGATGTTGTGGCTGTATTAGTGGTGAAAACATTGACACATAAAAAATTATGTATTTCCAAACAACATAGATAGGTCTGTGTTGCGTTGCCTTCTTTATTTGCAGTTGTGTGTGCAATCTTATGTCTCCAACAAAATATTATTTGATTAGTTGATGTAATTTTTTATATATTTTACCAATAGATCAATACATTTAATTATGAAAAAATTAATTACAGGTCCCTCAGGATACCCCCATATTAATTTAAAATCCCTAAAACTTTTCAACTTAACAATAAGGCTTTGGACACCAACCCCTATTATGTATGAGTCCCTATCACTAACTGGATGCATAACCGTTGTTAAATTTTTTCATTTTACTCTCATTCATACAGTATGTATACTATAATGTATTGTATGTGCTCTGTTAATCAACTTCAGATATAACAATTCTTTGTGTACTTGTGTACACTATTAGTAATCTATGTATATTAATGTGAGTTATCGGAGAGCAAAAACGGAGGAGGGAGGCGATTGAAAGGCGTGAGGGAGGGGGAGGGTCACCATCCATAAGGATTAGGGAGAGAGGGGGAACACAAAGAAGAGAAGAAAATTGGTTGGGATTAACAGAAAATGGATGAAAGGACCCAGATATAGAGACCTATTATTAAGTTAAAAAGTTACAAGGACTTAAAATTAATATGAGGGTACGCTAAATTGCTAATGGACATAGTTCTTAATTTTCGCTTTAATTATAATTCATGTTACTTGAAAATTGAAAGATACATTTTTTTAAAATAAAAATAGAAACATAAAAATCTTCACGAGTCCCTGCGACAGAGACCGTCCATTATATTATCCAAAATAACTTGGGTTGGGCGGCTAACAATGAATTGTCGGATCAACTTTGCTCAAACCAATGCTCATCAAGAAATATGGCTACTCGAATAGTCTTATTTTCTTGGTGGTGGTTCCTCCACCGTGGACTTCATTATCAGATTATTTTCAACGTATCAACTGCAGAATCTAAGGCCAATGGGTCCGATCTAAAATAGTATAAATTGACGTTTTTTCTCCATGTGTAAGCGAACGACAGTCATTCAATGGTTTGAATAGTTGACTTGTTGGAGGAAAATTAAATTTAAATGTTATTTTCAATCACTTGTTTTTTAGTTAGCTGAATTTTTTGGGACGCCGATATTTCAATTAAGGGAGTTCTTCAACCCACTCTTTAGGGTGCGTTTGGTTGCGCGATTGCGCTGCGATTGCGATTACAGGAAGCTGCGTTTGCAATCGCGCAACCAAACAGTTTTGTAATCGCAGTTTTAAACCCAGCGATTGCAGGCAAATAGTGCTCAAAAGCTGCGATTTCAAAAAGCTGAGAAAGTGAGCTTCCTGCAGAATCAGGTTTGCAATCGCAGATTCCTGCAGAATCAATTTTGCAATCGCGCAACCAAACGCACCCTAAGAGAGTTCTTCAACTTTACTCTAAAATCTAAGGTCATCTCTACTACTGATTAGATTTTATGTAATTATCAGTTATATAATCTGTTTCACATCACAAAGTCGAACTAAGTTACAAAAATCTAAAACTCTCTATCACTCATTTGACTTTGTGAAGTCGTCAATTATGTAATGTTTTAAAACCCAACTCGACCTACCTGGTTCAACCAATTAAACATTCACCCATTTTGAATTCCGACTCAGTTTTATCCATATAACCCGATCATATAAAAAATTGAGTTTTATCCATATCATCCGATCATATAAAAAATTGATAAAACTCAATCAACCCACCGATTGGATCAACAATTTTTGTGAACCAATTACAAGTTGATTATATCAAATAGTTTTTTATTCATATAAAATATAATTAATCACTTGTTAAAATATAAAATCTAATAAAAAGTTTAAATGTTATATACTAATGATTAACTCGGGTATTTTCATATGCTAAAATAATCAAGGGCCTAAAATAAAAGATTAAGAAATACTCAAAATTAATTTTTCCTAATTAATTTGAAAGTAATATCACTTTTTATTGGCCACTAAATATATAATTTCACTACAAAAAAAGCAAAAAGACCCCAAAAAAAAAAACTGCCAAAGAGGGGTTAAAGAGAAAAGGTAAGAGAAGAAAGGGGGGAGGGGGCCAGTCGGCCAGAGCGATGGAGGGCAACAGCGACAGTGGGCAATGCCGAGGGGCAGTGGAAGGAGGGGGAGAGTGAAATGGATGGGGGCAGAGGACACCGATGGTGGGAGGCACAGAGCATTGGGTCAGGGGGCGATGGGCATCGAGGTAGGGCAACAACAGCCATCGAAGGTCATTAGTGGTGGTGAGGTAGGAGGGGATAGGAGGGGAGAGAGTGGTAGGTGGTGTCGACCTCCAGCCTCCTCCCACCGCCATCCCCCCTCTCATCTATCTCTCTCTTCCCCCTCTTCCCACCACCCTCTTATGCTGCCCAACTCAATCCACAATCTCCATCCAGAGTGGTAGGTGATGTTGACCTCCGGCCTCCTCCCACCGCCACCCCCCCTCTCATCTATCTCTCTCTTCCCCCTCTTCCCACCACCCTCTTATGCTGCCCAACTCAATCCACCATCTCCATCCTCCACCGCCCTGGTCTCCCACTCTCTATTTCTCCTTCACTCTACCCTTTTTATCTTCTGCCTTACAATCCCACCTCTAAAAAATATTTGTGGGGGTGGTATTGCAACCAACCTAATGGTGTGTGTTACCTTAAACCTTCCCCACCCACAATAATAACCCAAAAAAAGCTTATATCTGCAACCCAATCTCATCATGATTTAGTAGTAGAATAAAATGAACAAGTCTTCCCTACTCCCGACCAAGGAACAAAATCACCCGATAAAAAAAATCACTTTAAAGAACAGAAACCACTGAAAATCAGACATCATGCAACTTCATAATACCAAAGTGAGATTAGCTGCACTCAATCTTCTTCTTCCTCAGAACCGTCTCCACCAGAGGCCTTCTTTGCGGCGGCATTCAGGTTCCTTCGCTTCACCCTGCCAGGACGTCCACCTCCGAGGGGGCTGGTCAATGAGAAGTCTATGTGCTTCTGTGAATCCACCCTCACCATGAATGATGGGATGTTAACGACCTGCCGACCAACCCTGGAGGGAGATTTACAAAATATAATCACTAGATTATAATCCGCAAACAAGGAATAGTGAAAAACACGGAAATAAATTACTGAACATGACAAACATCAGATCAAATATCAAAGAAAAATAAAACAAAGCTCCATCTTATGTGTGTTTCATGAATAAATAAGGGACCAGGCAAAGAGAAATTTAAAAGATCAATTTATATGAATGTAAGTTGATGGCATAACCCACAAGGGATATTTGAACAAAATTGAACCATAAATAAGGCATCAACTGCAAGGTTTCCATGACAAATGATGAATAAGCAAATTTCCAAGTCACGTTCTAGACTTCCAGCTGCCAAACTTAAGGTTTATATCAATATATAGTGATTTATCAACCTCACATGCATGACGTAAATTTGCAAACACAAAATTACTAGGCAATTTTGCAAGGGCTTCATACTTGAAGCTTAAGGAAAACTGACGACATCCCCATATCAGCCTGGTTTATGCATATGTGACGATGAAGGCATCAAAGCTCTTAAGACGAAAAAAATGTTCTATGGGATCAGAACAACTGTATGCATGAATATTGCATCAATAATAAATAGCTGAATGGCCATGGTTTGTTATATGGAAAAAGAAAAACATGCATCACCAACCTATAAGGTGCAGTATATTTGACTAATAAACCTAAATAATGTGCAATTCAATGAGGGAAATAATATCAAAGACCAAGACTCCATTTGATAGGATCATAGAAATCATAAGATAAATAAACATAAATATAAAAAGTAAATAACCATGGTTCAGGAATAATTTAACAATCACATGTTTGAAACTCAGAGGTAAAGGAAACATCAAATAAGACAATAGATATGAAAAACACTTAAAGAAAATAATACAAGACCATTCCATGTAATATTGCATGCAATTTAGAATTTCATGGGGAAAGAAAAGAACACAGATTCTGGGAAAAAACTGAACTATGAAAATTAGATCGAGTCAAAGTTGCAAAATATCCTTTGGATATTGTCAAAGCATAGTAAAAATATGAAACTAAATAGCATATCATGCAATTCATTTTGTTTTGAAAAATCTTTTTGTGCCAACTGCCATTCTTAAATCTAAAGCGTAATTTCACTCCACGAAAGCAATTCTTTGGATGTTCATCTATTGTTGACAAACAAATAAGTTCCCATATCAAATTTTACTCTCGATCAATTTAAGAGTGATTACCACCTTCCAATTTCCCCATCATCTAAGGTCGGCTAATAAAGGACATAATAAATTCTAGAAGTTTGTTATCAAATAAAGAATATGCAAACATAAGTAAAAATGATGAAACCTAAAAATGGTCATAAGTTATATATCAAGGCAAATATGGATGACCTTCATATATATTGATTGAACTCAAGCCACCCACAAGCATGCATGGTCACTGTCAAAGAAATTGTAATTGCTAAATTCTGAATTTGAACCATAATTGCTAGGTAGTTTACCAATTCCATAAGAAGATACTGGAAAACAAAACTATCAAAAACATAATACATATAAAGCAAGGGCATGCAAACAGAGATTCACAGATGATGACATAAAAAACAGAATTGAAGTAACAAATAATTTTGTACAAGTATTTCCCCAATTCAAGGATCTTTATAAACATCACACGAGTAAGAAAGAAAGTGAGTTTACTTATTGCATACATACATGCATACATTTTCAAGCTTGAAACTTCATATTCCCACTAAAAAGAAGTGTCAACTCAAGTTGCAGATTTATTTATTTTTTGACAGGTAAGCAAAGGGAATTGAATCCAAGACCTCATGGTTGCAAATATTATTGTCAACGTGAGCTAGGTCAATGAACATTCTAAACCACTTTTTTCTGAGGGGGAGCTATTTGAAGTTCAAGTATCACTTGTGTTGATGAGGAGATCAAGCGGTGTAGGTAAAATCTATCTGATTCAATCCTTCAGTTTGAAGTCTCGCTTGAATGGATCAAGAGATTGTTTGATAATTGGGTGAGGAAGTATTGGTTGAATAGAGAACAGGTAGCCCTTGTGTTGATGTGATCAAGTAATATCATAAGCATCTCGTGAGCACGGCCTACAATCGTTTGTTGATGAAGCTCTAATACCAAATGCTAAGATCCTATACAATAAAAAATAAATTGGCTGCTTCAAGGGAGCCAACCTCTTATTTCATTGGAAAATTATTCTCTATTTTATTTACAAAATACATAGTTTTAAAATAGACTACATATACAATTAAAAAATTAACAACTAGAAAACAAGAACAACCTGATCACTAAATTGTAGATAATAATTATCCTAATAGAAATACATAATTATGAAGCAATAATCTAGAAATAGATCTAAAAAAATCCCAGTTAAGATTTGTTGGAATAAATTCAGTAGGGTTTATGTGTATGGTTCAGCCTCATCTTTATCCAA